>JAWWES010000081.1:137765377-137803949 GCA_035583135.1 Lophotriccus pileatus | reverse complement strand
CAGAAAGAAAAAAGGATGAAAAAAGAAAGGGTGGGGGGGCGGTGAGGGAGAGTGCGCGAGAGAAAAGTTTGGTCATGGCAGGGAATGTGTGATCAAAGCTGAGCCCAAGCTTCCTGTTACACCGGGACTATATATATACCGTGTCTTTAATGTTGGGAATGTAAGCAGCTGCTGGAGCCTGGCGCTGACTCTCTGCCTGGTTCCCAGCGAACTGAGGTTTCTTCCACCGACCACAATGAACAAGTTCCTGTGCTGCACGCTTGTGGTAAGTCCCTTCGGAGGGGCAGATAGGCTCTAGGATGCATTACAGCTTCAGACATCAGGCTGTACAGACATACGGCTTTTCTTCTGGGGTTTTTGTTTTGGCTCTGTTTTTTTTGTAGGTTTTGTTTGTTTGTTTGTTCAGGGGTTATTTTGCTTTCTCTCAGTTTTCTTGGTAAACCCTTTTCGCTTCATCACTCCGAACTTTCCTGATGAGTTTGGAGTGTGATGGATGCGTCCAGCTCCAGGGAGACAGCAGGCATTTTCATCCCATTCTCAAGGTAGTGGCATGAATTGCTTTTCTTTTGCCTTTTTTCCTGTCTTCCTCCTTCTTTTGTAAGGCTTCATCATATTGGACTGATGCAAAACACTGTATCTAGGAATTAATTTGGAAACTGTAGGTTTGGATGTTTGTTTCTGATATACATAAACTCCATCACTGCCTGCCTCTAATCTCTGCTGCAGTGGCACTGTTGGTATCTCAGATACTGGGCTGTCTTTCTTACTGGGGAAAACCACTGTGAACTCCAGGGGAAAAAAAAAAAAAAAAACAAAAAAAACCCATAAGTGTGTGGTGCTTGTTTTGGCTTAGAAAATTCAGCTTCATGTGCGAGAAAGTGATGAATTAGTATCTGTGTCAGTAGCTATTACAGAAAAAGTTGTGTTATGAAATGCGGTATAACTCCTGCTTTAATAAGTTTTTGTTTACTTGGAGATTTAGTGAGATGTTCCCAGATGCAAATTTAGAGATGTTAGCAGTGTAGTAAATCTTTCAAAATGTTATTTAATCCATTTAGTCATATGGAATTGTATATGAATTCAGATTAATTAAAACCTGCATAGAGGGAGATCCTGTGTAACATCTACTTGGAGGCTATTAATCTTTGGCATAAGAAAACATTCAAAGAAAAATATTAAAAAATAATATTCAGAGCAGGCTGTTACTCCTGCCAGCACAGTAACTTGCTCCTGGGTTGTTTTGGTGAGTACAATGGCATTAATGTTGTGGCAGAGCATTAGAACTGAGATCCATTTATTCTGAAAGCTTTTTATAAATGCAACGAGATTTCCAGGATCTGATGAGTAATGCATGTTTATTACTCTCTGTACGAATTTCTGAAAGGGCTTTTTGAGAAACAAACCCAAAGTAGTTAATAGTGCAAGGGAAGCAAAATTTGTCAGGCTTGTGGTCAGCAGACTGAAATGCAGGACAAGTTTTTCATCTCATGTGTGATGTTCTGCCTGCTTTGTCAACATGAAAGCTTGGGAATTTAATCTGGGAATTTCAGCAATAGCTCATTATCAGCTTTGCTTCTTATCTATGGATGTAATAAAACAATCACATCAGGCTTTTGATTAAATGTATGTGCTTGTTCATGTTCTCCCATAAAGGAATACATTTGGTGAAGTGCAGCATAATCCTCTGGTAGATGAGTCTTGGAGCTGAAATACATCATGGCAAGAGTACATATCACAGACCTTCATCATTCAACTGTATTTTGTTGTTATTATTTTAAAACCATTTATTTAAAGTTTTGGTGAAGTTTAAGTAAAATCAGTGAAGTTTCAGTACTGTCAGATACGCTAGAGCTCAGAAAACTCTTTTCAGTACCTCTTTTATAAGAACCCTGGTAGGAGGCACAACAGCAGTTCAAAGTTGTGCATGTTTGGCTTACGCACCTTAAACCTAGTTTGGGGACACCGTAGCTAAAAAGACTTTTTGGCCAAGATGTGCTTTCAGCCTTGGCCTCTTTGCTAAGGTTTCAGAAGGGGGACCTGCTCTGGTGTTGTGTTCCCGTTCGTGTTGTTTGCTGGAACACTGAGGCTGCTTACAAACAGACAAGCATTATGAAACTGGACTGAATGGAAACAAATTCTCCAGAGCTGAATCTCGTTACTTGTCACGTAACTATCTTGACCCTTAAACTTGACCTTTCTCTATTTTGGATCTCTGGGTGCATGTGACATGCTTTTTCTGGCCTGCCTGTCGGGTTTGCTGTGTGTAGGCAGCAGTGGCTTTGCAGCCTGCGAGGGTAGGAGTTATCTTTCTGTCTGACTTTCTTTCTGTCTGTCTCCATGCGTGTTGGTTAAAAATAAAACACTAAGGTTACCAGAAGAATTTTTAAAAGATATTGTCACAATTTCAGCAACACCCACTGTTCAGATCTCATGGAAAAATTAATTTTGTTCCTTCTGTAGAAACACCTGTTTGCACATAGTACTGGACATGCTGTTTCTCTAGCTAGCTGGTCAGTTGTTAGGAATTCTGTCAGTGTAAAGACAGAGTGTAGTCACAGTAGGAACATTCCAGGCTTGGGTTAAATCTCATTCTTGCTGTCACTGTGGAATAAAGTTCCAAAATATAAGTTACGGATAAGACACGTCTTTTGGAGAGTATCTGGCTGAATTTTCCTGCTTTGTCCCTCTACAAGCTTCGAGGCAAATGTAACTCATACGAACAAGGACTTTTAATTTAACACTTCTTTGATAAGATGTAAAACTGCTTTTCAGCTGAATGTCATTTTCCTACCACTGAAAATGAAACAATAGTTCAGACCCCTAAATTTCTTTGTGAATGACAACTAATGGTCCTCAAAAAGTCTCTACAAGACTTGAATTTTTGACATACTGCTTTACTGACAGAGAAAGGAAGACAGTGGTTCACAGCCCTAGTTTTGGATACAGGTCACTGCGGAGAGTCACCAGTTATCATTCCTTGTGTAAAAGAGCAGCCTCCACTTTATAGAGCATCTTCTAAACAAAAGTGCATCCCATTATGTCCAAAGGATTACATTAAAGCAGCTGTCAGAATGGTGGAAGAGCCTTAGAAGCTGAATTCAAACCAGTGAAAATGATTTTGTGTTATCTTCCATTGTGTACCTGGCACTCTCCTGTGGTCTGCCAAAAGATGCTTTGTCTGGGCAGTGCTCTCAGTGAGCCTACAGCAACCCACGGGTCAGCAGTGCTGCAGAGCACAAAGAGGTTAAATCTGGTGTCTGCATGGGCCTCCAGAACAGCTAGGTGAGGAGGATGAGAGCTGAGTCACTCCCACATGGGTGGGAGTCATTTCTCCCAGGATGCCAAGTATTGTACAATGGTTATTTGCAATAGGTGGACACGGATCTGATCCAGCATGGCATTGTCAGGTACTGGATTCAGAGATACAAGCTATCAATGAGAAGGACCTTGATAACATCATTCAGTGCTATATTTTGCCAGAGGGATTTCTCTGGGCCTGTGCATGATTTCAGTGTGGCATTCTGCCCAAGGGCTGAGGGTATGGGAAGGCCTCCTGCCTTAGCTTGGTCCAAATGCTTTGTGTAGAAGGCGAAGTAGAAGAGTTGTGAGGTTTTACTTTGAACCCAATGCAAACACCAGGAGCAATCTGACAGATGTCTTGAATGATTATTTATCACACAAGAAAGTATGCTTCAGAATACTTGTGGAATGCAAAACAGAAACAGATTTATCTTCCTCAGCAAATTAAACATTCTCCTCTGGTCTACAACCCCAAACCACAAAGCCAAGCTATATAATAATATTTTCATATGCTGAAAAGCCACTTTTCTTTCTATCAGAAAGCAGTGATTTAAAGGGATGATGCTTGGAGGATTTTTACTTCATGTGCTTTGTCTTACTATTTCATTTTAATTCAACCAGAGAAAGCAAGCAGCTCATGGCCTTACATTTAAAGATGAAAGAAAAGGATGTGTACTTTTTTCATGCCCAAGATCTGAAGTGAAATTTTACAATCACATTATTTCTCTCTCAAAAGAGTCTTCCAAGGACTCAAATAAATGGACTGCACAGGCCTTTTATGTCAGCATTTTTATGCTGACATAAAGATAGTATGGAGAAATATAGCTTCAGGCCTAATGTGTTGAGTGACACAGTGAAAGAATTTCTCTTTAACCCTGGGTAACCCATTTTGATTAAGTTCTTAGTATTTACTTTCATGATACTGACTTGCATTAGACTTGTATTTACTATTACTAGACTTATATTTACTATTCATCCCAATATATTTACTATTCATCCCAATTCCTTACATAGAGACACCATCCTGAGAGGTGCCCAGGATTTTCTCCAGGGAGATGGATGAGTCCTTTCAGAACTGGGCCCATGACACCAGAACTGTTAAACCCAATAGGTTGTTAGGTGTAGATAATGATACTAGGTTTTGGTTTGGTTTGGTTTTGCTGTAAGTATTTTGGTACTGGTAGCATTTCATACCCATAGAACAAAAAAACCACAACCTTTGGGATTTTTTTTGCGTTTCACTACTGCTAGGAAAACTCTTTGCAATTGAATGCACTCTGAATAAGATTAACAGTTAATTTGTTGAGATGAACAAGATACTGAGCCTTATTTTCTTCCATCAGTGCTGGAATACAAAGGACTTGCTTAAGGTTTAAAAATTAAAGAAACTGCCTAGATCTTTCAAGTCCATTTGCCAGCTCTTCCAGGAAGCCAAATGCCACATTTACTTTCAGAAATACATTGAGAGCTATATTTAAACTACTTGGATTTCTTGCACCTGCTTCTCAGTGAAAGGCTGTTTCCAATCTTCCTATGATGAGACAATCTGCTTTTCATTTGCCAGTATTATCCTTTAATGGAGAAAGTTCTCTCTCTGTGTGTTAACTATGTGTACCAAATCTATAGGTGCTGTTGTGACTTGCCAAACTACTAAACAAGTCAAGATCCTCTTCTACATGAAGCTCTTAATTTCCTTCTAAACTTTCTCTGTACTGCTTCCCAGATGAATTAACCTTCCTAAACAAGGATGAACAGAATTTTACAGAATTGTCTGGATGACGAATCCATGAATTTGTCCAAGTCTAGTACTGATGTATTCCAGCTTTGGTTTCTTGAGGGTTAAAGGGTGAATATGTTCATTGCTCCTACTTCTGATTCTGGTAAACTGAAGACAGACTTATAGTTTCTTCCTTCTTTCAAACTGGTATATGTCAACTTTTCCAGTGAGAGCAAAATAGGCCAGTGCCAGCATGATTATAGTAGAAATCTTGCTTTCTGTGAAGTTTTGGGGAAGACTAATGTTTTGAACTTGTAAGTTCTAATCATGGCATTTTCATGTGCTCACATAGTGCTGTTTCTTACAGCAGGATTCAGATTAGTGTGTAGCTCACCTTTAAATATGGGCATTCAGATCAATCAGAGGTTTTGTGTAGCTAAGAATCTGTTACCAAGTTGGTCATAGCATAGTTTAGGACAGGAAATGTCAGGAACAACATAAAATACATTTTATTACCATTTTAATTGGTTTTAGGAACATACTTTTGAAGGACCTCTCCTGATCAACCTTATTTACTATATTTTAGTTTGCATATCATAACAATGTAGTGCATAAGGTGGATTTACAAAAGTAAACTGGACTGATGAAAGTAAATCCAGAGATAGACTCCAGAGATGCACCAGATGCACTGGAGCCACTAATTCATGCTCATCCATGAGAGCAGACTGAAGTTAGTCCAAAATATCCCCTCTGAATCCTGAGTAATGAGGATATCAGGTGCTCGGCACCATCTGTTTTGCTCTGGAAATCTGCTGTAACAGGTGATCCAACTTCCTAACGTAAGCACAAACTCAGTGTGTGCTAGGACAGGAGAAAGAACAATTTAGTGACATTGCTCTCTAGCTTACTCTGCGAACTGGAAGACAAGAAGAGTCTTGTCATTCTGTTTGTGCCAAATTGCTGCAGTAAAGCTAGTAAAAATTATTTTTAATTACTTTCAAGCATTTTTCCTCAATTTTTGCACAACATCTGAAAGATAGATTGCCTTTAGCGCTTGATGTAGGTTCAAAGATAACTTCTGATTTGCAGGCTGCATATCAATATTCAGAATACTCGGGTATGCTAGGTGTTTTCAGCCTGCATAAAAACCAGTTTTGCAGATCTTTTCTCTTAAGCATTATTAAGCAACATACAGTAGTCTTATGAAGTGTGGTGTTGAGGATTGGAGTCTAGAAATGTGCTTAGCAACATACTAATGGCTATACTGGCTAAAAAAAGTAATACAGAATAAAATGTCCTAAATCAACCCATATGCTGTCTATGGGTTGACATCTGATGTTTAGAAGAGATGGAAGAAAAAATGGAAAAATATCACTAATTTTCCAAAACAGCCCTTCAGACTCAAGCAATTTGGGGGTTGGAATTTCTTGATCAAAAGGTAATGTTTATGTTTAATAGTCCTTTATCATTTTCATCCATTACTATGTCAAGTAACACCTTGAACTCAACTGTTTACAATGTCCTACGGCAGTGAGTTGCACAGCTTGCTGTGCTGAAAGAATCAGGGTAGTCAAACAGTAGTAGTAATGGTAATTAGCTCTATGTTGAAAATGATGTATAAAATGCTCTGGTAAAATATTGAGATATTGATTGCATAAATATCTTGAGTTTGATTGAAGAATCTTCTTGTTGTAATTGTTTGTAAATAAAGCAGTTGTATCCTGCATACATATGGCTCTGGTCAATGGGTTACTGCAGCTACGTAAGGTGTGTTTCTGGAATAAAAGGGAAGACAGGTGTGATGTGATTTTCTTTTAAAAGCACAAATTAAAAAAATCAAATGGAAAGACTGATTGTTCTTTTAGTGATGCTGATTTCTTAATGCCATTATTATGGAGTTTGGTTATGCTTACTTGGATTAATAATACTCTGGTTGCCATTATTAGTCCACAGTTATTGGTTCTTCCAAAGGCAAAACTTTAAAGGCCTCAGACAAGTATTGTTCAAGTCTCGTTTTGCTTGATTTTTTATATCAGCTCCCCTCAAATTATGTTAAATTGTTTTCAGTTTTTCCTGGCTTGTTTCACATAGTTGTAGGTTCTTCAGGAAGCAAGTGGCTCTATTTTTCCCCCCAAACTCCCATGCTCTCATACCCTGATTATTGAATTTTGATTAATTTTAGTGCTGAGTTATCCCCTGCAGCAAAACTCCTCACTTGCCTCATACATGATTTCCAACATAAATAGCTGAGTAAGGGAAATAGAGAAAATCTTACTGTTCTTGTTCCTACATGTTGCAGAGTAGAGCTGAATAGCCATGAAGTGATTCACCTACTTGTTTGTTACCTGAAAATGTCACCAAGGGCAGAGGCACAACCCAGAAGAGAAGATTCTACTGCAATGACAGTTTTGGATTTGTTGTGAGCTGTACATTGCCAAGCAGGAAAACCAATGTTCCTGCACGAGGATGTGCTACCCATATGTCTGGTTGCTGCCCCTAATAATTTTCACAGTGTCAGATTTTCGTCTGTGTTGGGTATTGTCTTGGGTTTCCACAGACACTTGCATGAAATGGGGGTTGATGTTTGTCTTCGTAGCATCTGTGCTGTCTGTTGCAGTCTGTTATATTCTGTAAAGGGAATGCATCTGTCCATTCAAATCTTGGACTCTGATATGCTGTATTAGCTGTTACTGAATTAGAAATACAGAAGAAAATCTTACCGTTCACATAAAAAATTAATGAGATTACCAGGACTTCCTTATTACAAGCGTCATAGATGTAGATTTACCAAGGGTGGTGGCATTTTTCATCAATGGAAAGCCATTCACTATTAAAAAATGTGCTGCACCCTCTTTGTTAAATAGATCACATGAAACAGATCCAGTCATTTAAGGAAAATGGAGCTGTTCATCAAACTTCAAAGACTAATAAGGAATTTCTTGAAAGGATTGTACGTTGAGACCACAAGAAAAATGAGCTCTCCACCTGTAGAAAACACAGATTGTATAAATTACCAGGCTTAGTCAAGGGTAGCTACAAGAGGCTGTAGGAAATATCCACACTATATGCATTTCATTCCTCAGCCTAAGTATAGCTGTATAAAAAAGCTGTATAAAAAGTGGATTTGTAGACAGGTAATAGGAGAATACATTTTTAAGATTATTTTCTTAAGCAGAAAGAGTTCCTAATTTAGGCACCTAATGTCACTTGGTGATCACTGTGACTTTTGCTAGTGAAGATGAATGTTTAAATTGTCCTTTACAACCTTAATAAAACTACCACTTTAGAAGTGCCATGACGTGGCAGAAGTGAGGCCCTTAGATAAAAAACCTCTAGGAAATACAGAGCCTGAGGGGAAAAAAAAATAATTCCACTTACACTTTGGAGACATCTGCATTGGAAAAGAGAAAATACATTTTTTGAAATTGAATTGGCATCTTGTATTAGCTGACCAGGATTAAAATAACAACAAAAGCAAGTCAATTGCATGTGTAATTTGACTCGATATGTTGAAAACTATCTTAATTCAGAACCAGTATACTTCACCTTTATAAAATGTACAAGTTTTAAAAGAGAAATGGCACATGCAGCCATTCATGAAGCATGGGATAGAGCTGGGTTCTCAGTGAGACCAATAAGCTGTTCCCAAGAGTTTTTTCAATGGTAAACTGGTTGAATCAAATAACCAAATTTTCAGTTATAAGGCAAAAATGAAGTGATACGGAGGTTGTCTCTGCAGCAGGGCAGTGTTGTCTCGTATCTCTAGGTCCCAAATCACACCAGCAAAGCAGACTGTTGCAGGAAGCAGAAGGACTGTGGCTGTCATGACATGTGGCAGCACTGAACCAGCTCCTCAAAATAGCTGTAAGCCTGTGCTTTCACATAGGAAATGAAAGCACTGGCCTGGCCTCTTCCAGTTCATGCAATTAAATCCTTAATGTACCCTTCATAAACTGTGGCATTCTTTACCTCTGCCTGAAGCTGCATCTTCACCCTTTACACGGTTGCCACATTTTATCCCCAGAACTGCTGTATTTCAGTGCAAGATCGTTCTAGCCATTTGATGGTGCAATATACTAGTCAGATTTATATGCTCATACACGATGTCTTTTGCCTCTGAAGTACTAGATACATAGGAACAGCCATAATCCCCACCTTAGCTGGGCACTGGCCAGATTCTCTGGCACCAGGCATGAAAAGGTCATTGTCCAGTGATATTAAAAGGGTATAAATGGGAGACCCATAGTATCTTCATGTCTGGAAGAACAAGGAAGTACTAAGATTGGGAAGATTTGCTAGACAAGATCCTAAAATTTTCCCATTCTAAGACAGACATGGGAGAGTCAAGAAACTGGCTAATAACTTACAAATTCTAACGCAAACATTTGTTTGAAGATAGTACCGTGGCTAGACTCATAAACTCATTAAAGTGTACATTTCTTTGTGATAATGGTGCTCCCCAGAACTAAAGGAAGTGATGTTTTATTTTCCTGTTGCTAGCTCTTGGATGTTTCTGTGAAGTGGACCATCCAGGTTGACTCTCCCCCCAAGTATCGTCATTACGACCCAGGGACATCCCGTCAGCTGCTGTGTGACCAGTGTCCTCCCGGGAGCTACGTGAAGCAGCACTGCACAGCCACCAGCCCGACGCGGTGCGCGCCGTGCCCGGACCAGCACTACACCGAGGAGTGGAACAGCCACGACGAGTGCCAGTACTGCAGCACCGTCTGCAAGGAGCTGCAGTACGTCAAGCAGGAGTGCACCAGCACACAGAACCGCGTCTGCGAGTGCGTCCCGGGCAGGTACCTGGAGCTCGAGTTCTGTTTGAAGCACACGGAGTGTCCTCCCGGGTTCGGTGTTGCACAGCCAGGTACGTACTTGTCACTACGCACGGACTGAGTTAGAGCTCTGCCCCACGTCGACGGCTCGCGGCAGTGACAAGATTAGGAAAGAGGCTCGTGCTGATGAAATTACAGGACAGTAAATTGTAAAGCCAATTGAATCTGTTCTAGTCTGCATCATTTGGACTGTAGCCAAAGGAACGTTTCTCAGTGGAATACCCTGCTCATGCTGTAATATATAACTTAATGGCAGTAGCAAATGTAGCAAATTGCACTCTAATGAGAAACATGATGGATTGCGTCTTTTAAAGGAACATTATCTGGAATGTAGTATTTGTGTGTGTGATAAATAATAGTGTTTTTCATTTTGAAATCTGCTGTTTCAAGCAACTGTATATCTTGACAAACACCAGGAGCACTACATGTTTGACACCAAGTGTATAATTATAACAATATTAATATAGGTCTAGCATCACTGCAATATGTGTTAATAATTAATTATCAACATCTTAAGTGGAACTCCTAGGGAAACTGTTGCTATTATCAAACAAACAACCATTTCTTGGTCAAGCAGGCTGACTGTATGTCTAATATGGATACAGAGCAAAGGGGCACTTTTCAGTGGAGGGTATTCTTCATTTAAGACAATGTAAATTGTTAAACCCATAATATGTTCTTCCCTCAAAACAAAATACATCGTTTATTGTTTGGCAAATGCTATGGCCTAGTTTAGCTCCACTATTTAACACAGCCCAAAAGAATTGTAAACTCTCATTGTACCAGAGCTCAATAACTGCCCAGAGAAGAGCACTGAGGAAGGAAGGAAATGGAGAAAATCAAGGCATCTCGGGCACAAACCTGCAGGCAACCAGTCTGCAGACTACAGAATGATTTCCCTAGGAATTATATACATGGAGTGAGAAACAGTAGGGCTGGCCTGTACATTTTAGAGCTGTGCTGAATGACAGGCTTGGAGTCCTCTTTTGGGTTATGAACCTCTCATTGGAGAGCAACTCTGATGTAAGGAGAATGTCGCTGCTGTAGCTTCTCACTAGTCCCTAATTGGTTGACGAAGCATTACCTTGATGCCCTTGCCACTGTTAAGCATTTCCACTGGCAGATACTGCATTTCTACGTTGTAAAACTTCATTAACCTAAACTATTATACCCAGGGGCTTGGGTTAATGAGGTTCCACTGTACCTCAGCAGTGAGTCAAAAGAGGCCAGAAACAAAGTTCTCAGTTTGGGAGATGAACAAAACACAGATTGTCTGAGCAACCAACCTGCTGCGTCCCTGCGAGCATGGTGAAACTGTGGCAGACAAACTCGAATCCCTCATTTCAAAATGAAACAAACTTTGAAAGAAGATAAAATGTTGAATTGTGCAATTTATTGGAAAGTTGGTTTCCAAAAGACCATCAGAATGAACTAGCAAAATCCAGGCAGACCTCAAAAAAGGAATGAAAACATTGTAAAAATAATGACATCCGCCTGTGCCAATAGTCAATTTCTGAGGTGAGGCAAAAACTAAGAATTTAATAAGCATGTACCATACTGTGTTACCACTTTCTGCCACATGATAGCCTTGAACTTTTAATGATGCAAATTCAGGTGAAATAATACCTAGCTCCAGGAAAATATGCTTCCACTCCCACAAAGGGAGATTGTGGTCCAGTGCCTCCTTTAAAGTTTAAAGCATTAGAAATATGTTTTCCCACTGCCGGTTGCTGATGATTACACTGGGAGATCACTTTGCTTTGGTTGTCCCCTTTTGTGAGTGCAGATTAAGGCTTTGTTCCCTCTGCCACAGTGCGTGGCAGGGTTTATAGCAGCAATGTACTGGAGCAGCAGCGCTGCTCCGAGGCAGCACTGTCTCCCCAGCGGCGCTGACGTTTCCCTGGGAAGAATGGGGGATTCCAGGCGGACTGGAGGGAGCGGCGGAAGGGCGGACAGACACCGGCAGTTTGTGCCCTGAACAAGAGCGGTCGGACAAACAGTGAAGAAGAAGCTGGCAAAGCTGGAGGATGACTTTATGCTCAACCCTGACAACGCCGATGGATTACCCGGTTTATTCCTCTCTTGTGCCGCATGGGTTATGCAGGCAGCTCCGAGCAGAGCGACGCCCCGTTTGCAGGAACAATCCTTTCTTCCCCTTCTTTGCTGGCAGAACACAACAGCAGCCTGTCTGTAGCAGGGAAAGTTGCTAAAATTCAGCTATCTCGGGCCAGCTAATTTCTGCCTGCGCAGGTGCAGGTGTTGGCTGGAGTTTTGTCCAGCCCAGAGCCGCGGGCAGCGCACATTATGCAAGGAAGAGCAAGGACAGGCGCTGTGCGTGCAGTCTGGGTATTGGCTGCGGAAAGCAGAGGATTTGGAAGGCGGGTTGGCGACGTACAGGGTCTCTGGCAACTATAAACTCCTTTGTTTTCACTTGTCTGATGAAGTGCTAAGTCAGGTGTATGTAAGCACTATTCTTTGTTTCACAGCTTGTGGAAAACTTGAGATTCATATTCTTTTTCTCTAAGGATTTCCCAAAATAAATAAAGGTTGCCTAAAAGTTATCATCAAAATAAACATCCACATGTAAATACTTAAAAAATACACTAGATGGAGGTATTTTCTTATTCAAATATAGTTTACAATTATTTCAAATAAATTTTAAGCATGTGCTTAAGATCATGTTTAGTAATGCAATATTAGATGCTAGACTTCAGGCACTTATTAAATGTTGGCTGAATAAGTATGAATTAAGAGGGAACATACAACAATTGTTGGTGCTGTTACTTTCCTGCCACTGGTGGCTAGACTTTATTGTTTCAGATTTCATGTATTAATTTTCTTCCTTTTAGTTAGTGTGCTAGAACCATATATTGTTGTTCTGTTGTTGTATCATATATTTATTTCTGAAGTAACACTATGCCTCATAAATCACCAGGCAAAACATGTATGTCTGTTAAATAGTTTTTTTATACTGGACATTATACCTTATTTGCTCTTAGCAGTGTTTTATTCAAGCCCAGAGAGAAGGTTAAAAAATGTTGTCTTTAGTTGACTTTACTTTGGTTGTGGTTTTAGCTGGAACTGAAGTAACCCATTCAAGTAAGATTCTAGGCAGTTATTGCAGAGTAAAATTAAGAACAGATTTTTATGTCATTTAATTACTTTACAGAGTATTTGTACAGTTGAAAGATGAAGATCAGACATTGTGTAATGTCTGACTAGACTCAAGTAATTGAGGTTTCAAAGATATTGCTTTACTAAGTTACTGATTTTGGTTTTTTGTTTGTTTGTTTGTTTTCAAAGTGATTCCTTTATAGATCAGAAATATGAAAACAGAATCACGACAATTTAGAGAGGAATATTTTCCTTTATTTTTGGTGTTCTGATTCTGGGTTTTTTTCTACAGCTGAGGTTATATGTAATTGGACGCATTGTTTTCCTGTTTCTGCAGGTACCCCTGAGAGTGACACTGTATGTGAGAAATGTCCAGAAGGATTTTTCTCAAATGAAACATCATCCAAAGCAGCCTGTCTTA
The DNA here is from genome assembly GCA_035583135.1 of Lophotriccus pileatus. Classification (NCBI taxonomy): domain Eukaryota; kingdom Metazoa; phylum Chordata; class Aves; order Passeriformes; family Tyrannidae; genus Lophotriccus; species Lophotriccus pileatus. The sequence continues at coordinate 137,790,559 of JAWWES010000081.1, read as the reverse complement.
AGCACACAAACTGTAGTGCCCTGGGTTTCAAAATAACTTTGAAGGGAAATGAGATTCGTGACAACATCTGTCAGGAAAATACAGATATGACACCTCAAAAATGTGGAATAGGTATGTATCATATTAAGGAAGAGTGTTCTGAAATCATACCTTTAATTATTATTAAAATTAATTTCTCAGCATTTATGTTAAAAATATTTAGCTTGTTAGCTATTTGCCTGCTATGGTGATGGCCATAGTAGACTTTTAATTATTGTAGCTTAGACCAAATACAACTCAAGCACAGAGAGCAATCTCTTTATAGAGACCACTTCTTAGCCTGCTTTTTAAACAGTTTTTCTTATCATTCTTGCTGCTTGCTTTTTTTTTTTTTCTTTCTTTTTTCCCCCTGAGACAGGCAGGGTAACAGATTGGAACAACTGACATCCTCTTCTCTTTCTCATTTCAGATGTAACCCTGTGTGAGGAGGCTATGTTCAGGTTTGCTGTTCCTACCCATCTCACACCTAACTGGCTGAACATACTGGCACACAGTTTGCCTGGGACAAAGCCTAGCACAGAAAATATTGAAAGGATTAAACAAAGACACAGCCCTCAAGAGCAGACCTTCCAGCTTTTGAAATTATGGAAGCAGCAGAACAAAGAACAGGATATGGTCAAGAAGATTATTCAAGGTATCTAACTGTGATAGCATATGTGTTAAAAGCAACCTTTATTTTAAAAATTGCCTGGGATCAAATACCTCCTGGTGATGTGTTATGCTCAGAGCTGGGCCTGCAGGGCTTGACTGAGATTTATTGATGCAGTAAGAGCAGTGAAGTTGAGGGGAAGCAGGAAGAGAATTCAGCTTCTCCTGATAAGTCGAGGACTTAATTCTTCCCAGATTTATAGCCCTTGGGACTGTCTGTTGTGCCATGGCCAAGATCCCCTTTTGAGACTGCACAACATATGAAAAATCTTGTTCAAGTGAGGCAAGTGTTTCCCACTGTTCTATCTGAGCAGTGGCTGTTGAGGTTAGAGGGAGCTGGATGCCTGCAACTGAGAATGCAGCTACTTTTCTGTAAAGTGGAGGTTGATTATTTTGGACTAGGACATCGGGGTGGGGGCACATGGGAGTGAAAAATACACAGGCAGGCTTTCCTTTCTTTTTCCCTTCTGGTACCTGTTTGTCATAGTGATTCTCTGCTTTGTGCTGAATCTACCAAGACAGGTTTCAAAGGTGAAACAGTGCTGCAACATTAATACCAAGGGTTTTACAAGTCAGGCCAACTCTTCTCATGTAAACCAGCATCAACAGCCACCACATTCAAATGACATTTGTCCACTCAGAATAGATTTGAAAAAGGCTGCAGAAATGTTTTTTTACCCCTCTGCTACTTAGAATGTATGCTTATGTCACACTGTGAAGCGTCTAGAGTACTGAAAAACCCAAAATTACTATTTTAGCAAAGCTTGCCTAGACATTCTGAAGAGACTAAACTAAATTTTCATTCACTGGAACCAAATATTAAGAGTTCTATCATATACACACAACATTTTACAGGACAGATAACACAACTGTATAGCAATTAGTAAATACTTGATATGTATTGTATAGTAAATACTTGCTATGAAGTTTGTAATTTGGAGTTGGGTTGTTTGTATTTGCAAAGATAATTATTAAATATTTTTCATAATTGGAGCCTTAAAAAGCAAACCTGAGAGAATTATTTGAAATAAAGGAAAAAAAATTGGAAGGGAATATTCACCTTGGAATTTTGGAAGGTTTTTTGCAGGCCATGGTAAAGTTATAATGGGCTGTACTTACCTCTCTTTTCTTTTTTCTTTCTCTAGATATTGATCATTGTGAAAACAGTGTCTTAAAGCACACTGGCCACCTGAACCTCACTTTTGAACATCTCAACATGCTGATGGCAAGTTTACCAGGCAAGAAAGTGGGAAAAGAAGATGTTGAACGCACAACAAAATTATGTCGACCCACAGAGCAAGTCCTGAAGCTTCTCAGTCTGTGGAGAATAAAGAATGGTGACCAAGACACCATTAAGGGTTTAATGTATGGACTGAAGCACTTGAAAACATACCACTTTCCAAAACGAACCATCCAAAGTCTGAAGAAGGTGGTTAAGTTTCTTCACAGATTTACAATGTATAGATTATACCAGAAACTCTTTTTAGAAATGGTAGGGAATCAACTTAAATCTGTGAAAGTAAGATGTGTCTAACTCAAGATATTTTTAATTCTCCACTGACTATTTTTCCTTAATTACTGCCAGCAGTAATTAAACTGGAACATTGTTTCACCACATTATGTTTTACTATTTATAGAAATGCCTGACTGGAATAGTTCTAAGTCTTCTGCAGTGGTTTTGGAGGTTTTTTTCTTTAATAAAAAATCACTTTTGTAAAAGCTATTAACCCGTTGATAACACTAAGAGCCTGATTCTGCATTTTTGCACATTCAGTGTTGAAGAGTCCCACTATAGTCACTAGATGAGAAAGGAATGCTGGACCAGGCTCTACTCCAGTATTTGCTATTTATATTCTTCAAGGAATAAACATTTTTTTGTTGTACATATTTATTAAATTAAATGGAAACTGTGTGAGACTGAATTTTAGGAAGAGAAATGAAAAGCACACTGTATATTTTCTAGTTAAAAATGATTCCATATATTTTTCTGATAAAAAATTTTGTAGCATGCTCTGAGAGTTATTAATTTCCTTATATTTTGTATTTTATAAAAGTATTATTGCTTAGTTTTTTTTGTATAAGTTGTGGTATCTTTTGGTAAGGATGTTTTAATTTATCCAATGATTTTAGCTCAAATACAGTGAAAATATAGTGAAAGTGACATGAATATTTAAGTATTCTGTGAGGAAGTGAATGTACCATATTTAAGAAGCTGGATTTTTATATAGAATTTCATAATCTTATTTTATAAAACAATTAAATTTTTCAGTTTACTTTTTGACTGGTGTTTTGCTCTTGACTCTGAAGTAGGAACTAATAACAAAGACAGACTGTGTGGATTTTGCACCGTATCTTGGGCTTGGCTCTTGCTACTCCCTGTCTAGTCTAGTAGTTAATATGTGAACCAAGTAAATATTGACCAGCACTGGATTCTCATGGTCACTGCAAAGGTGTAAATGAAGGTAAAAAGTATTAAAGGTTCCAGTTCAGAAGACCCAGGTGGTTTTGATACGACTGATGACAACTCCATAGACACATTTGGCCCAGCAACACTCTTGGCCCGGTGTCATTCTTGGAGAGCTGACAATCTTTGCCCTAACCACAGCTTGTAATTTCATGGAGGAAAGATGATGCATGGCCCTGACCGGCTTGGGAGGCCTCACATATTGCCACTATGTTTAAAGGAAGGGAGCACAGAGAGGTCACATGAGAAAAACAGTCATTTACCACTTCCCTCAGCTACAGAATGAGGCACCTACAAAGCCTTGGGCCCCATAAAAACGGAACAGAGATTGTCTGAGTGCTGTTATCAAAAGCTAACATTATTTTAGTAGCCGTTGACAGTGCAAGCCAAAGGCCTCAGTGGCTGCAGAGAGAGACTGTATTCTTGGTTGCTTTTCTTTAAACCATATGAACAGAGCTTGAATATTCAACATTTTTTTTCCATTGTGTAAAGGAAGAAAAAGCCATCAGCATTTAGTCTTGTATGACAAATATTCTTATATTACAGATGAGAGGATCTTAAGCAAAGAATGAGAAAGAGATTCCTGCTTGATATGATAGGTGCTCATCAGAAGTGCTCTCCTTACAGAGTACAAATAGGACATTCTCCTTTAAAATACTTGGGTTTCATTTTTCACTGAATTCTCACATCACTTTTCGTATCAAAAGGAATGAACTCCCTTTTAAATTTCACATGCTATTAGCATCTCATTTATCGGAGTAGCAGAGAAATGGTCCTGAACAAACAAAAAATTCCCAGTTTTGTCTTGATTCATTTGAAATAATTTATGGCCTTTTCCAACAGAAAATGTTTTTACATATAATTAAAAGTTTATAACAACAGAATCTCAAATTTCCAAAATAGATACCAGATGCTTCCATGACTCTGCCAGATATGGAGGCCTGGGGTGTTCTAGGTGTTAAAATGAGAATAATGATCTTATTGGCAGCAAAGCAAAGGGGATCCCACACACCTCAAAAACAATATCATGTTGATCCTTTCAACGTATACAGCAATTTTGCAGTTGATAGTATAGTAGTAGTAACTTAGTTTAAGAATGTATCACAGAGCTATTGGCTGGAGAAAAACACACTTGCTTCCCAGTATATGGTACTGTTTTTAATTTACGCATCTATACTTCTATATGGAAAGAAGTTATATATAACTCTCATTTAAAATAATACAATATTTGTGATCCTTCAGGATTGGCAACAGTGAAGAAGGTGTTTGAAGCCAGAGACTATAGTTTATTCTACAGCTACCTTGTGAACATGCTATACTTCACTAGAGCAGAGTATGGCCCAGACTGGATTTCCTGGGAAACTTCAGAATTAAACTATTACCTGTGCCTTTTAAAATAGGACTTTTTTCCTCCCGAAACACGAAGTTACAGCTGTTTAATGAATTATACCTGTTAAAGCTGATTCAGTTAATCAGTTACCCGTAGTCAGGTGGACTCTTCTCAGCCAGTTTGTGCCTCATTTATCAGTTCAGCTTCCCTCAGCTGGAATGACTCAAACACTTCACATCCTGAGCAAGCAACACTTAAAAACTGTTCCCTTCCCCAAAGAGCTTCCAACCTAAAATAGCCAAGACAAACAAAAGCAAGACCCAGGATAATGAGGGTGAGGCAAACAGAAAGTGGGAGGACTGCTTGAAAAAATGCGGGTTTGGGGGTGGTAGCTTGTTTTTCAAGGAAGGCTGCAGGAGGAAGGAGGAGGTGTGCAGTGGGCAGCAGGTGGGAGAGGGGTCTCTGTTTTTCCCAGAGGAAATGCTGCTGTGGGGAGGCACAGGTGAGGGGAGGGAGGGAGGGAGGTGTGAGGGCTGGGAACAGCCAACCAGAGCTGGGCCTTGGGAGTGACTTGAAGGGGGATTTTGTGCTCACAGTGCCCTGACTTTCTGTGGTACCACTGCCTGCTCTCCTCCCAGCCTGGCTCATGACCACACTGGCAGATGTGCTGCCAGCCCCTGCCTAGAGGTGAGGCCACCCTTGCCTTGAAGTGGAAAGGAGGAGAGGAATGGGGAAGCAAGAGGAGTGTGCTGCCTCTGCTGCCCCAACCAGGGGCAGGGTTTGTTGTCCCCTGTCAACTTCTCCTTCAGTGAGAGAAAGGAAATCTCTTTCAGGAGTATTTGACAGAGATAGTGAGATAGACTTCAAGTCAGCTTCTTCAGCTGTCATCTGTCCAGCTGTGCTCTCAAAGAGTGGAAACAGCTATCCAAAAATGCCACAGATTTAAAGAAAAACCTTATGATTCCAAGAATCTTCTACAACCCTGCCTTTTAGACTTTTTTTTTTTTTTTCATATGTACTTGTCCTCCATCAAGGCAGTCCTTGGGTCCCAGAAAATACACTGTTTTGGAGTATGGGGGAAATTAAAGAATAAACTAGATACTAAGCTCTGTCTATGTTGTGCACATCACCAAGCACAATAGACTCCTGATCCCTGATGCTCTCATAGTAAAATCAAAAGAATAGTCCGCTATAGACAAAACAAACCCTGGTATTACACAACTTTTAAAACATTTAGAGAACTGAATAATGAAGTTTCAAAGTGTTGGTTAGGAATGGGCACATAATTTTAACCAAACGCCAGACACACGCACAGAGACTTGCACACACTTGTGCTCGTACACACCACACACCATGAACACAACTTGTACTGGGGGCTTCAACAGGCTGTGGTGGCGATTTCAGCTCAACCAAGCCCTTCATGGTCCTCAGACACTCATCCTGCCCATCCTGGCATGGGTCAACTTTGCCACGTCCAAGGCAGAGGTGTCTGGTTTACTGGTGAATCACCTTCAAAGTGATTCAAAATTTTTGTTCTTAAAGTAATTCAAAACTGTGGCTTAGAAATAAGCAAATATTTATAGAAAAAAATACCAGCAATTTCTGCAGACTAGCAGAAGCTATTCAATTATTGAAAAATATCAAATATAGGAAATGCCCACACTCCAAAATATTTCTTCATTGAAATAATTTGGAGAAGCAAAATTGGACAAAAATAGCTGAAAAAAAGTTTCACATTTTTCTTCCTTTACCTTAGTTAAATGGAAGAACCAGTATTGGCAATAAGCTCAGTAGTGAGAAGGGATAAAAATAGTACAAAGCTAACTGTGGTCATTGAGTGACTATTCCCAGTGGAGTTGAAGGACAAATCTATGGGGAAAGGCTATAGGAATGGATTCAGAATTGCAATGAATTGAATAATTCTATTTTTATATTAGACTTTTGAACTGAACAAAACTTGAGACAAAGATGAACACAATGTGAATGTAGTTTATTCCACTCATCATCATCCTCATCCCTTGTATTTATGGCAAGTTTGCGTAGGATTCCTCTGTTTGTCTTCTTGCATTTAAAAAAAGTTCTTTCATACTACCAGGTTATTTTTCTTAAATCATTCTGACCTTTAGTACCTAGGAGGTTATTTAAAAGGAACCACATGATGAAAGATTGTGGCTTTGGCAATATTTCTTATATGAAAAGGACAGGGTGTGGTTCAATAATGGTGAAAACAGAACTTTCTGGAGAATATTTTTCTTCTTTATTTCTTTATCTAAGAAGGAAAGTCTTCATCCTCTTTTAAATAAATAAATAAACATTCTGGCAAATAGGATGTGTATCATTCTGGATGTACAGAACCTTGTCAGCACACAAAACAAGACCTTTGTCTATTGACAGTATCAGTGGTTTGCTATTTGTATGGTGCTTCAGCTCTGCCTATGGCACTTTAGATGAGTGAAATGGTACATCCTAAAGGATGACTAATTGCATATAATGCAGTGGAAACTCAGTGTCAGTAAGAGATGTACATAGGCCCATATTTTTGGGAAGGGTGCTCACACGTGGGAGATGTGTCAGTGCTTGAACTGTGTTTTTCGAATTGCAGCAAAACAAACTGAGAGTAGATGGCAGGCCGGTGAAGCCGCTGGGAAACTGGGCTATTCCTGTCTCTGGGAGCTAGAGAGAGGCAGCTTGGTTTGACACCACGTGGGCTGGGAGCCAGCACAGGGATACAAGGAATAGGTAGTTGCTGCGGTTGAGATGTGTTTTTGAAAGTCTAAGAAAACTGACATGCTGAGACCTCAAGAAGAAAGAGGAATGATGCAGGAACACTTTGCACTTGATGCCTCAAAACCAGACTTTCTTTCTTGAAACAATCACAAAAACAAGTACTCAGATTTCTCTGGCAGTTATTGATGAAGACCCCATAGCAGTATTTGGGTAATTTTGTGTCAACAGAGGATGCTCACAGCACCAGAGCAGTTCAATGCCCAGATGCAGAAGTGGTGTCCCAGGGATGCTCCCAGACTTTCTCTGTATCCTTCATGGACTTGGACACTTTAAACTCAGCACGAGGATGTTCAGCCCCACTAAGAAAGTTGCTGCAAAGGTCTGTGTGCTGAAATTGGGTCCCTCCCTCCCCACCACAACACTGGTTTAGTGAAACACAGTCTTGCTGCTTGGCTCTCTCTTATGGTACAATCCAACCAATTGATTCCTTTGGATGTAGACAATTGCTTCACTTTCCTGCCACACCCAAAGCTGCTGGTTCCCACCTCTCCTTGTCCAACAGCACACCACAGGCAGGGAGGAGGCAGCAGGGGTGACCTTCTTCCTCCCCAGCCTCTGAGGATCCTATCAGCCACTTCTAGGAAGGGGCCTTGGCAGCCTGGAGGCAGGGGCAGGACACACGAGGCTCCAGCCTGGAATGGGGCCACACCAGCAGCTGAGTGCATATTAAACAGTCATAGAGAAATGGGATTGCATTTGCATTAAACAGGTGTAGAAAGTAGTGCTTGTTCAGACAGAAAGTGATAGCTAGGACCCACAATGGAGAAAGTATCAAAACCCCTCTGTACAGCACTGTGAATTCAAACTTCAAGTTAGCTACTGTTAATTTAGTGTTCTCTTCAGTTAAACTAGTTGTGGAGTGTTTCTACATGCACAAAGAAATGAACTTCAAAAAGAACAGTGTTGGGTGAGATGCATAGGTTTGATTGTTCATGTCCCATTGTCCTTGCTCCCTTAAAACCACTCTCATGACAGAGTAGCCCTATTACAGTTCTTTCTGTTTTCAAGCTGTTCACAGTTTGTTGATGCAATTCCTTCCTCTGCTCTGCCAGAATAAATGGCTCTGTTCTTACACTGCATTTTACCCTTCTCCCATCCAGCCATGCCATTATCCTTTTGTCATCTTGCAGAAAACCTGCAAGGCACACGCTGAGGCTGCAAGGAGCGGCATTAACCACAGAGCCACCCCGCCTTAAATAACTCACCCTACAGAAAATATTGTATCACTGCAAAGGCTCCCTCAGCAGTGCCCAGGATGGCAGAGGACCACCCTATTGCTCTGTGCTAAGCTGCTGTGGAAGTGCAGAAACTGCACCTCTTCCCACATAGATCTCCCTGCTTCCTCCGACACCACGGTAAGAGGGTGGTTATTGCAACATCCCGCAGTGTAATCCTGAAGGGTATAGCACAAACTCAAACAGCCACAGAATACAGAATAAAAGGACTCTGACAAACAAAAAACTTGGGTTATATGAAGGGTAATGACTAGGAAAACCCTTAAGGTAGGAAAATACAGTCCTGTGAAGAATCATCATTACTCTAATGGTGCAGGTGTTATAAGACATGTGCTCCAGTTTTCTTGGAGCAACAATAAATCTGACACACACACAGAAAAAGCATCAGTCCTGTTGCCTGGTTAGTCTTGCTTAAGGCTAAAACACCTAAAAGCCCATTCAGCACAGGAAGTATTTAATCAACAGTTTCCTGGCTTTGCTCTCATGCCCCAGAGATACCATTCCCACAGAAACTTTAACTGTAGGAATAAACGTATACTTCCAGAGATGGCTAATTAAACCATAAATTGAAATAATTACAATAAGATGAATTAAAAAAATTGACAGTTCTTTAATAGCCCCCTCTGTTCCTTCTCCGTAGAACGCTGGGTTTCAAATTCAGCCCTGGAGATATTCACTCTTTCACCAGGGTACTTTAAGGTTCAATTCTGCTACGCCTGGACGGAACCTCTTGCCAATACTGGAGGGAGGCTTGGAGTGATTTCCCCACCTCCTGGGCAGTTTACTACCTTCTTGGTAAGATAATGGGTCCTTGGCCCTCATCTACATAACGCTCAATGGTGGGGGTTTTTTATGTTCCAAATGTAAGGTGTTTTCCAAAAAAATTCCCACGGAGACATAACAAGCTGGCAGTGTTTCCTTGAAAAATCCCAAGTACTGAATCTTGTGGGAAAGGATGCTGACTCACTGATACTGATGGCTCAATACTGAGGTCTGATACAAAGAAGCAGGACAATTACATTATTCAGGCAGGAAGAAGAAAGCTACAGAAATGTTGAAGCAAGAGGGAGGAAAGGACAACTTTTATATTTCCTTATGATTGAAGTCATACTATAAGAAAAGTGAGGTTAGACTCATTTGTCAGACATGGATTTAGCTGATCTGAATGAATTTGTTTTATTCAGATTCGCTGTGTTGTGCCTAAGGAATATAAATTCAATACTGAATTTTAAATTCTGGCATATTTAACTGTTCTTATCCCAAGCCATGAAGAAAGTCTTCCTATTTTTTCTCTCCACCAGACTTTGAACAATATATAGTCCTCTTTTCTCTGAGTAACACCTGCAAAGGATAAGAAAACACTTCTTTAAATGGACATTTTAGGACTCCCTTTGTGAGAGGGCATCTGATTTATGGTGTGGTTTTGTTTACATGTGATTTATCATTACTTCAAGAGCAGAGCATACTACCAAAAGCACAAGGCAATCTTCAGCCCCATGTCAGGCACGAAAAGGCGTGTCTTACTTTTTACATTTCTTTTTAATTATGATTTAAGGTTTATGCCTGCTATTCTTTACGTGCCCAGGATTTACTTGTTTCTGTGGGATTTGTAAATGCTTTAAAGAACAGTGCTACTGAAAAATTAAATTGCCAGAGGCAAATAAAATAGAGCCAGTCTGCATCACTGCCAGCACAGTCATTGCCAGCATAGATAGTCATTGCTGCAAAAGGAAATATTTTCAGCTGCAGTGTTCAGATGAAGAATTATAAGGAAAAAATGCCATTTTGGTGTTTACTCAGAGTAAGAAAATCTTCTTGCTTCTGTAAAGATGGGCTGAGGAGAAATGGATACAAGTCAGTTTTAGCTCAGCTATACCATGTGGGATTACCCGAGCGATAACCGCGGCCACTGGGAGCCAGCCCAGCACCCGACATCCTGCCTCCCAGACATATTAATCCCCCCACTGCAACGCTGAGCACCAACCAGAGAAATTCTTGTGGAAGATCAGATTTCAGATCCACTGGCTTTTCACTTCTACCTCCCAAGCAAGCATTTGCTGGTTGTGCTGGAGGGGAACTTTGAGCTGACAGAGACAAACTGCCCAAAGATTTTCTGGGTTATGTGTCTGGTTTCAGTCTGGTCCCTCCACAGATTTTCTGTGAACCCTATTTCAGTTCCTCTTTTCTTGTGAATTTCTCTGTGAGCAGAAATTGAGTCGTTCAGTGGATGCCTGATTCTGGTCTTGCTCAGACTGGTGTTGCACAGCTGTATATCTTGGTTTGGAGCTTTACTTTATTTACTGAACGTGTAAGCGAATAACCAGGCTCTGCAACTTACCCCAGATCTTCTTGCTGCTACAGCTCTACCAGTGGAAAGGGGCCACAGACAATATGAAAGAGTAACAAATGAGCCATCTAATTCCTGTAGATGTGTTTCCAGCTAGAGGAGAAAACAGGCATTACCACTAAGAAGCATCACCTGGGAACTCTTGTTACCGTGGCTTACTTGCCTCTGGAAGCAGCAGGAAGCTCAAGAAAATGGTTAGTGGCTTCTTGCTGCTTGCTGATGGCAAGAACAGAGAAAAAAAATTAATCTCAGCTTAAGTCCATGGGTCACTTCACCAGTGTTACCCTGAGTCAACAGTTTGGGTTCTTTTTAAATGCTTGATTAGATATCAATATGCTACAAGTGGAGAAGCAAAGTATTTCATATTGTCTCTGTCAAGTGCAGTGAACACATTTCACTGCTCAGTCCAATGCCTTTGTGCTCGGAAAGATTTGGCACCGAGGTTTGTTTGAATATGGCAAGAGTGAGTTTTGGCTTGGACAGTCAGTAACAGCACCTGTCTGGCACAGTGACCTGTTCCCCTGTCACAGCCACAGAGCCACCTCTCACAGAGCCCACTGCAGCCACGGGCAGGCAGAGCCCAGAGGGGTTTAAGCATTTCACCCCGTGTGAATCTTCCCCTTGCTCTGCCAGGAAAGGCTGAAGGAGCCCCAGCTGTGAAAGTCAAAGGCCTTAGATAATTCACATGGGGAAAATTTGAAAGCACCCTTGAATTCAAAGCAAGAGGTTAAACTTCTGAAGGGGTTTCCTTCTGAAAAGACTCATTTATTTGAAGTCAAGCAGGTAATTCTTTCTCCCCCCTCCCAAATCAAACAAGAGCAAATGTAATACATTTAACTTAAAGGATTTTAAATTAAAATAAAAGAGGAAAAAAATTCCCATTCTTTTCATAATCCTGTTTTTATCTTCTGAGCATAAAAGAGCTGAGCTGAGCTAACATGGATGTCAACCCCACTTGAGTGCAGTAAGTGGAATGGTTCCAGCTGTACATGCCTGTAAAATTGGGGGAAAATGTATTTAAACATTCAGAAATAATTAAATCATGTGTTTATGGTTATACAGCAAATGGTTAGATCTGATTGCTTAGAAGACAGCAGGGAGGGAAGTAAAGTGTTGTCTTACACAGTGTAAATATATTATGGATATATTAAATGGATGCAGAAAATGTTTCCTTTAGTAGGCACTGTCACAAACAATTGTGGGACAGAGGCAGAACCGCTCAGTTGCTTGTGTAGAAAGGACTAAAAGCACTGGCCTAAAACTACCCACTATGAAGAAGGACTAAAGAAAATGGGGAATGAAAATATCTCTAGGCTCCTGACTGTAGCTGCTCTTTTGTGTCAGTTGCCTCCATCTTCTGTCTGAGAGGATTGTGAGGAATAAAATGAACTTGTTTTCCCCTTGGCTTAGATTCCCACCCCCCCCCCTTTTTTTTTAAACCAAAAAAACCCCCAAACTAAAAAGCCCCGATTTTGTTACATTATGGTACATTCAACTTGTATAGGTCCCCTGCCTCGCTTACTGCCCTGGCACATTCTTGCCTTTCTCTGCCTTGCAGGCTTTTCTTTGTGGGATAGCTGTGTATAGCTTCTTAATAAAGTCAGATTAGTGAATCAAACCCACTAACCATCATATCCAAAACAAATAGGGCCCAAAGTTGCAAAGTAAGAAGGATTTTGCCTGCACTCTGTAGCTCTTCAGAAGAGAAGCCAAACTTTTAAGAGTTGGCAGAAGGTATTAAAGGAGCTTTTCTTACCAAGTGAGAGCAACAACTGGGTGTTGATTACCTTCAAAACAGCTCAAATACAGACATGCTTACATGGATTATTTTTCCCCTGGGTTACTCCTTACTTTTTTTTTTAGACAAAAAATTACCTGCTTAGTGGTCAAACCCAGTGAAAGTGGCTTTTATATGCCATTGTGTAAGACTGTCTCTCAGAAGTGTAGCTCTTTTTTATGACACAAATGAATAACTGTGACTTCCATGAAAATTCTGGAAAGAGCATGCATGAAGAAAATCAGTTTTTTAGCCTTTTCTGGAAGATAGGCCCTTCATTTTTTAATAACTGCTGATGTTCCTGCTTCAGCAGCCTATGTACATTCACATGGCAATGGTGAAGGAGTAAATAGCATAAAATAGGAAGCAGTATAATTAAAGAAGCAGTTTGGAGTAGCAGGCTGTGTCATAGCTCTCACAAGGCACATCTCATGTTTGTTAGATACCCTCTAGATCATAAAAGAGCTGTTCCAAAGGGGGCTATTGGTGACCTGGATGCAAGGAGGTGAAGACCACCACTGCACCTTAGAAGAAAAACCTGGAAGAAAGTAGAAGTGAAATACACTGACAAACTGAGCCAGAATCCAAGCAGAAGGGAGAAAGCAGGAAATTTCAAAATTTTTCACCAAAATTATGCAAGCTGAATATGCATTGACTTTATACCTACTCATTTATTGTGTGACTTCTGGTATTCTGAAGGTTTAACATCCACTCAGGAAATCAGAAAAGCTGTTTATTGCCCCACAGTGTGTCAAAAATCAGGAATCACATTCCATTAATAGCTAAGGTTACTCAAAGCCTTCACAATAGCAAAATACCAAACAGATTGTCTGAATGGGCAATGGGCACAAACTAAAACACAGGAGACCCCTTACAAACATCAGGGATTTTTTTCATGTTCCCCTATGAATATGAAATAAAAAACCCAAACAACTTTTTTTACCATGAGGGTAATTGAACCCTGGAACAGATTACTCAGGGAGTTTAGGGAGTCTCCACTGCTGGAAATGTTTGAAACATTTCTAGACACAGTCCAGGACAACCAGCTCTAGGTGGCCCTAATTGAGCAGGGGGATTAGACCAGGTGACCTCCAGAGGTTCCTTCCTTCCTGAATCACCCTGTGATTCTGTGATTCAATATCACAGTGTATTCTCTTGCTATGAAACCTGTTGGACCTTGGCCAGAAGGAGCAGAGGCCATAAATGATGTAGGGCTGTGCCACCAAGGCCCATATCAAGTCATCTACAGAGGGCTTGTGGCACATGTTTAACTATTGGTTAACCAGCATCAAAGGCATCTGGATTCTGTTTCGTTCTGCCTCTTTGAGACTGCTTTTCCCTTCCCCAGGAAAGCCACTTGCACCTGCTTTTAACATCTGTTCTTAGGGAAAAAAATCATCTGTTTATTCTAACAAAGCAGACTTGAAAATACATGGTGTGCATGTATGCTTAGGTCAGAAGTGTACTTGCCTCAGCTGATAATTATTCTGTATTTTTAGCTTCAGGGTGGGCAAATCTTTCTATTTTCTCCACTGGACAAAAAAAAAAAAATTCCTTCCTGTTACACACCCAGTACTCACAAGGATTGTTATTCTGACGGCACAGTCCATGTTGTTAACACAAAGCAAGATCTGCTTTAAAGCAGAAGGATAAATACAGCCTGGCTTTATTTTAAGCTCTTCATTTTGTTACTAATGTGACATTTCAGCTTGGTTGGAGTAATTGCTAAATTTTGCAGTCCATAATTCTTCAGTTCAAATGCTGCAATTCTAATGTAGATCTAATGTGTTCAGCTCAACATTCAGAAATTCACACTTTGGTATATTCAGAACTGTGCTATTATTTATATTGATTTTGCTATTAAATAATCCTCGAATTTTTGGTTTTGGTAAGCATAATTTACAAGAAAATCCCTCATTTACTTATATGTAACAAGCTTAAGTAAATTTCTTTCATGTTTTCTTTTTCTGATTAAGATAAAGTAGTGATAAAAATGAATTAAGAATTAAATGATTTCTCACAAAAGCCTTTTTTCCCAGACAGTAGAAGTTTCCAGAGATTTAAGATGAAGGGATCCCACCTCATTAGGCTGCTAAGTCTTGTCAGTCTGTTTACATGGAGAACAAATGAAATGCAAGAATTAAGATGGTTTCAGGATTCAAGTGAAATCGCTCTATAAGATGTTACAGAAAGCAATGCTGTGGAGCTTCTGGTGAAATTTCTGTTTATTAAGATATGAAAAATCCATTCACCTGACTCCAGATTTCAGGCTCTCCAATCTGGTGGTAGGGTTTTCTTTCCCTTAACCAGCTGTGGCAAGTGTGACCTTGACTGGACTGAGGCACTCCACAACAGCCATGAGACAGTGCTGAATGACCATGTTGCTCATGCCAGCACTTTGGTTGGCACAGGCAGACCAGGAGTCAGGAGCTCTGTCCTATTCTGCCTGCAGGTTTAGACATTAGAAGAGAATTATAACACTTGCCCCCTTCCCCTCTATGTATAGGTCTGTCCTCCATTTCTCACCATCCCTCTTTATGAGTTGTACTTAATAACAGCCCCAGATGGTTTTTAAAAACATGATGGTTTAACATTTCTTTAAAAAAACCCCACCAATTCCCATCAGACATAATTTTACAGTCTTATTACTTATACAAACATTGAATTCCCCTCATTATTTCTCTTGACCTTGGCTTTACTTAAATCCCGTGGTTGTGCATTAGTGCATCTGCATAATACAAGATCATTTCCCTTTGGTAAGATTTACACTACAGTGCTTTAAAAGTGATTAAGTGTCTCCTTGTTCTTGCAAGAAAGCAAATAAGGTGCCCTTTACCTTACTGTCCATTCTTATTTGTTTCCAAATTAAACAGTCCTGTGATTATTTGCTCTTTGCTGTAGTGCTTTGCGCAGCCCGTGAAGATCACTTGCAGATTAGAGCAGTGAAGTCAGGCAACAGAAGAGGAAAATGGACTGGAGAGAGCTGGGTATGGAAGAGAAGAACTATGAGTGTCTATTGAAACTCTTTTTCTCCGTATGTTCTTTAGACGTAAAATTTGTTTCTGGGTGTCAGTCCATGCATATCCCCCAACCTGAGCAGCAGGTAACCTCTGGTGAGGGGAAAAAGGAAGCAGAGCAAAGAAAATGGGGCCAGAATTTGGAAAATTAGGAAAACAAAAAAGGAGGGAAGAAAGTCCTGCTGCCTGCCTGGTACAGAAGGATCTAAGGATCTGGTTACCAAACAGTTGCAAAGGGACTTCAGACAGAGGTGGGGACAGACCGACATTGTGTGTGATTTTGTTCATCAGAAATGAGCATGAAGTTCAGACAGAAATGTGACTTGTCATCTTGTCTTGCTGCTTGACCACAAGGTTTTTGGCTCTGCATGTTATGAATGCTGGGTCTGCATTTCAGTTTTATGTTGTTTATTTGGGCATGGGTTGGGGTTTTTTAATTCTCATTTTCTTGAGGTGCTGCACACTACCGGACTGACCACTCAGGCAGACTGCACTTAATCAGCATCTCAGTGAGGATGGATTTTTTAATCCTGTTCAAAGGTGTGTATTCGTCAAAACCAGCCTGTTTCAGTGAGAGCAAATACACCAGCTTCCTTGAGAGGAATTTTGCTGTGTCTACCTGGAATTTCCAGTGAAAACAGGCTGCTCAGTCTCCACAACAGCCTGTTTGTCAAGGCACACACTTGGGGTGTGAGAGATCTGCAGTCAAGTTCTTGGCTCCAATACATGTACCACTGGTGGTATAAAACAAAATAACTCTGAAAGGAGAGACTGAGAGAGCATTAACCAGAGAAAGACAATAATATGGTGTGAAGGTGCTTACAGTGGGGAAAAACAAGCTTCAAGTCCATGGACTGAATACTAACTCAAGTCTGCTCCCTTTCATGTGTGTTTCTTGAGCTCCGGGGCGTTGAATTATGGTAATCCATTTCCTTAAAGAACATTGAAAAAACATCAATAACCCCTATAATTTGGATTAACTGACCTCTGTGGGCATGACTGGCATGGAAAATAAGGCCTCAGCTGTGCAACATGACAATATTAATACATCTCTGTGATACCTGTTTAACCTTCCCCAACACTCCTTGATGGTGCCCACCATGCACTACCACTTTGGGACTGTATGTTTTTTCTGCGCAAGAATAGAACCCAAGCAAGCAATAAAACAGATTACAGTTGAAATTATTCCTGTCTGAGAAGGCATGACTTCGGAAAGAGCCCATGCTGAGAGCCAAGAGATGCATTTGTGATAACAAAGCTTTTATGTCAGTCTTGGTGTTACTAACATCATCTTTTTAGTTAGGAAGTCCTTAAACTGTGTTTCACAAAGAACAGGTTTAAACTTAATTGAACTTAAAAGCATAGCCCCCAGTTAATGGTGATGTTAATTTAGTTTCTATTGAGATGCCCTCAAGAAATGTAGCATGGCTTAATTTATTGTGCCTATCTCAGTCTGAATTGGTTGTGTCTGCATGGTTCTCATCTCCTTCCAAAAGAGAATTCAGTCAGCTCTTCCAACAACCAAACCATCATGAGACCATGATGCCGCCTTTCATGTTTTTACTATTGGACTCGGCTCCTGTAAGGTACTAATTACTGTTGTCTAAGCACCACATGCCTGCAAAACAGACACAAGTCTGTTGAAGAGTAATTTAGCCCAACAGCAAACCAGAAATCTAGTAAATCTGCTTCACGTGCAAATGATAATCCATCTACTCTCCATCACAAAATTTTCCTTTGACATGGAGGACTACACAATCTGTTGACTGCATCATATTTTCCACTGCATTATTTCCTTAAAATAACCATACCTGAATGCTTGGAGAAGCAAGTGGGTCCTGCAACCAACCATTAAGCTAAAGGTAGACATCAAGGTTTGTATTCTGAGAAGGTTCAAAACAATGACTTGGAGACTTTCACAATTTCCTGCTTTCACTCATTTGTCTCATTCTCCCTTTGCCACTTCAGTTTATCTAATCCACTTTGTCTCTCTCTTTGAAAGAACAGAAGAGCTACAGCAAGAGGAAAGCACATAAAACCTGCATCAGAAAAGTCCCTGCATCAGAACCGTAACTATTAATGTCTAAACAAAGCTGAACAGTTAAAATATTTGTGTGCATAGAAGGAGAAGGCACCTGTTAAATAGAGGAGGGATTCACTGTTCAGAGTACCATGAGAGGACAGTAGAGATCCTTCCCCTGTGAGTTCAAAATGGGTCGCTAAAGATTCCTTATCTTTATTCCTTATACATTATTCCTCGCCAGATAATGTACATTTCCAGTCAACAGTAGAAACAGACATGAATCCACATCAGACCCAAGAAACCTGGCCGCTCTTTGGAGACGTTTTTCTCTGCCAGTTGCTGCCACATTTCCCCTTCACTCCCACGCCCCTTTGACACAAATTCAGCAGCAAAAGACCAGAGGAAAAGCAGAAGTAATGAAAATGTCCAGAACAATGAAGAGTACACACCCAAACATCAAAGTCCATACCCCGCCCTTCTGGGCTGTGCTCAGGCCTCCTGCTGTTGCCGCTGCTGCTGTCCCAGCCACAGCCCCCAGGCTCCACTTAGGCAGGTGTTGGAGCATGTCCTGGCCCCATACAGATGTGGTGTCTGGCTGTGGTGGCCTCCAAACCATGCCCGAGTCTCAGCTGGGGGCGTGCCAGCTGGCCCTGGTTTCTCCTTTGCTGGGAACACCACAAGCTCTGGGAACAACCACGTACTGGTGTCCAAGCCCTATGGATTTCCCACGCAGCCTGAGGGTGCTCTGTGCTGCCGGTGCCTTGGCCAGAGCAGGGAGGGCCCTTTGCCTTCCCCTACTCACCTCCATTCACCCCATCCCACCCACACACCACTGCTCTTCCTCCCTGGGCTGTAACCCAGGTAGGTACTTGCAGACTCGGACCCCAAGCCCAGGTGAACCCCCCACACCTCACCCCTCTCACCTCTTTCACTTCTCCCTCCCCACATATTAGCTGACAAACAAGTCCTCAGATCTAATAATCTGAACAAGCTAATCTGAGTTTGTGGTAATAGTGGTGAATCAAGTAAACTAACACAAGTTTCACCCCAAATTCTATCTTTCCATGAAATTTCTTGTATCCCAGCTGCCTCCTCTCTCCCACTCTACCTTCCACTGCATCAGAGAGAGGGCTGCCCTCTACAGAGGGCACCAGACCTTGCAGACCACCTCTGCCACCGCAGACCCTGCCCATCCCTGCAGCCTCCCCTGAGACCAGCGTGGGGATGAGCAGCCAAGCAGCACCCAAGCACACAGTTTTATCCGTGTTCATTTGTCAGTTCAGCCAAAATAGCCCCGAGGAGCACCAGGCTTGGTTCAGCCACCACAGGACAGGGCTGATGCTTGGTCTTGCTTGTCTGTGCTCCCCAGGGTGGAAGCAGGTCTTTGTCCCCCCATGGCCATCTCAGGGATGTGCCTGGGTGTGTGAACATGTGATAGGGATGAGCACAGGCACAGCCTGAACAGATATTTGGGCTGGGCAGCCAAAATCACCCCACTCTGCAGAGCAGTGGCCATGGAAGCATTGGTCACTGTGTGGGAGAGCTCACCTCTGCAAGCTCTGAAAATCCAGATTCAAATATTGCCCCGACCTACAGCTGGGAAAACTCTCTGTTGTTTTTTGTTTTCTAGAAGGAACTGAATGATTGCTATTTGGGGCAAAGTTTAATCCTTGTGTTGAAACAGTGGACAATAATGACCTGAAGGTGTTTTGGATTTGTTTTTTTGCTATAGGAAGACAGATGGACAGAGAATAGTGATTTTTCCTCGAGGTTCTCAAAGGAAAAATCAAATTTTATTAAAGATACCATAGAGAATGATTGCTTCTTTCAGATTTTATTGCTCCACTCTGCAACAACAAAATATATGAAACTAGCCCAACCACATATCTAGTCATACAAAGGCAATCAAAAGTGCATTACAAATTATGTATGATTCAACACAGTGCACTATCATTCATAACACAATTCTAATAATCACAGAAAAAATGGCATTCCACAGCCTACAAGATTTTCCTGATCTGTATGAAACATCCATTGAATTAATTTTCATCAAGCATTGTTTCTGTGAGGCTGAAACAAAACAATATTAAGTTAGTTCTGGGAGGAAGCAGGACTTAGAGTGTGTATCTCTATATTTACATCTATTGTGTAAACTGAGTGCAATAAACTAAATTTAGAATAAAAATATTATAAAAATAATAAGGAAACCTAACTGTAAATCAGTTAGTTAGTAATTTTTGTAAATCCTAATGTCTGTTATAGCCCAGGAAAATTAAAATCTAAAAGTGGTGGAAAGTGTTCTTTTTTTGCCATCTGGCCAGTCTGGGGTCCAAAGACAATCCTAGACTTTATTAAAGTCAGTGGTCTGGCTGAATCATCTTCCAGGTACAACAGAACAGCCTGGGTAAAAAACAGCAGAAGTGAATTAAACCAGTTACAGATCCATAAATAAATATTAATCCACAAGTTATTGTAGAAATGCCTTAAAAATTAGAATCTCTGAAACACTTCATGTTTTCTTTGAAACAAGCAGTAAATTGAGACAACTCTTTCCTTGACAAGTCTCTGCTGCTCATTTCCCATGCTGGCACAAAAATCATGAATAGGCGCAGTTTCATGGCTATGGTCCCATGATTGCATTTCAGCAACGTCATATAGGACCTGTTGGTTGCTGTAGCCTGTAGAGACTTTAAAAATTAGGAAAGGTACATCAGAGAACAGTGGTTCAACAACATGGCAGACGACACGAGGATATGTTTGAGTGGCTTTGTGTTTGATGCCCAGTTCTATGCATCATTAGAAATGTTGCTGATGGTACCAAACTTGGAAGTGCTGTTGACTCTCTTGAGGGACAAGATGCCTTGCAGATGGATCTAGATAGACTGGAGCTTTGGGCTATAGTTAATGGGATAAAGGTTAACAACTCCAAACACCAGACTCTGCGCTTGGGATGGAGTAACGCCAGGTAAAAGTATAAGTTATGAGAGGAGTGACTTCCTGAGCAAGGAAAGTAGAGAGGGAGGTGATGATCTTTTTTCCTTAGTATCCAGTGATAGGACATTGGGAAACAGTTCAAAGGTGAACCAAGGGAGGTTTAGACTTGACATTAGAAAACGTTTCTTTAGTGGTTAAACACTGAAACAAGCTTCCTAGAGAGGTGGTCAATGCCCCAAGCCTGTCAGTGTTAAAGAGGCGTTTGGACAATGCCCTTAACAACAGTCTTTCACTTGGTCAGCACTGAACCGGTCAGGATGCTGGACTAGATGATCATCATAGGTCCCTTCCAAACGCACTATTGTGTTGTATTCCATTCTAATCTGCTCTATTTTATTCTACACAGTCTGGTGAACTGGTGGGGTGGATGCTCAGGGAACCTGTTATGTGCTCTCCCAGCAGTGTGCAGATTCTCAGCTGGGACATTTTTTGGATGCAGGGATTAACTATTTAAACACAAAGGCACTGCAAGTATTTTTTCACTGTCTCATTGCCAACCCAACTTCTGCCACCCATCCCTCCTTTCATCATGCAATGGCTTGGAAGAAAAAGTGCTGGTGCAAACTGTGAGGCAGTCTGTTGTGGCAATCATCTGAAATCCACGTCCTTAGTGCACAGGGAAGAACCTGAAAGACAGACTCTCTAAAACCTGAGAGGGAGGAAAAATAATAGCAGGAGGCAAGAGCTCCAGGGAAAGTTGAAACTTAGCCGACCTTTGTTGAAAGACGGATCAATAGTCCCTGTAGCCTCTAAAAACCTCTCAACATGTTTCCTCAGGCTGCAGCTGGATCCAGCAAAGCCGGCGGCGTCGGCACGAGTGACGCAGCTGGACCAAGGCCCGTGTCAGGGCCGTGCGGGTGCCAAGCTGGGATGAGCCAGTCGGGGTAGATGGGGTGACATTTGTGGCTGGCTGGCGCCATCTCATTCCTCGCGCCAAGGCCCATGCCAGTCACGCTGCAAGACTACCCGGAAAACTATGTTTTGAAGCAAGAACAGAGCCTGCTTAATCCTGGTTAATGCAAAGGTGCTGTTAAAAATGATGTGCACATTTTTAAGAGTTTGTTTCAAGCTGGCTAAACCATGAAAAGGGGACATTCTATATTATCACTTCTCTTGAAGCAAATTAATTTCCATTCCCCCTGAAGTGAACCTTAGGGAGTAAGGGAGAATCACAAGAGCTAATGGGGAAGGCGTCGCCTATATAACACCACCAAAAATATTCAGTTACTCTTTCCCCACAAAGCCACTGAGTAATTTAAAAAAATAAAACATCAGAAAACAGGGCAGCTTGCTTCTCTGTAATTTAGAAGCATAAAAGGGAACTGATGCTGTAATTACAGGCTGAAAAACCAAAAGCCTCATTTTTTAAAGTTGTTTCAGTGGACTTTTTTTTTTTTTAATTGGTATTAGCTCCTCCAAAGGAGGGACAAAACTTCCAGTTAAGAGCTTTGTTCAAATTTGAATCGACCAAGAAAAGGTGCTGGAGGGGGCCCTGGCAGACCAGCAGTTATTAGTGCTCCACAAGGCAGAGGTCAAAGCTGAGACTAGGATTTGCTGCAGGCAGAGGTAAGCGAACAAGAGGAGATTTGCTGTGCCTATGGTATTTTTCATCATACCAGATAAGTATCCTCACTTCACAGATCAGACACTTGAGGCACAGAAATAATAAGATCAATAAAAAAAGCTCTGCTGAAGAGACAAAAATAAAGCTATGTTAACATGCGTTCTGTGTTTTTCTTAAACCTACTAATCCTTTGGGTTCTGATGTAGTTAGTGTATATACAGTATAGTTAGTTATATATGTGTATTACAGTTAGAGATGTGTGTGTGCACCCAGTATAGTCGGCCATTCTCAAAATCTGCCAATTTAAGCTCAAGTCTTGTAGGACCATCACAACCACGTGACAGATTGGTTTCTTTGTCTTCAAACAAATGAAACGAAACACAGAGGGCAAGACAACGTTTACAGTGAACTTTTCCAGAGAAGTGAAGAGAGACAACATAAT
The DNA here is from genome assembly GCA_035583135.1 of Lophotriccus pileatus. NCBI lineage: Eukaryota > Metazoa > Chordata > Aves > Passeriformes > Tyrannidae > Lophotriccus > Lophotriccus pileatus. The sequence continues at coordinate 137,767,892 of JAWWES010000081.1, read as the reverse complement.
TTCAAGAACATCATGGCTTTTCCAATGAAGTTCCTTGTTCCAAGGTAGGAGAAAGTCACTTCCAGCACCCCTCTGTCCTTCTCAGTAACTCAGGTTGTAAGTGCTGGTCATTTTCTGTTGGAAGGTCAAAGGAGATGGTCTCCTCCTTCACCTCGGGAACACTCTGTCTCTTGCATATGCCAGAAAACATTTGTAGGCAAGATTTCTGATTTTCTCATTTCCTCTCCTATTTTGTTTTGCAGGGATTTTAAGCTCTTGGCTTCCAAGCTCTCTTTTTATAGGCCTTTTGCCTTTGTTTATTGCCATTTAGATTTTATTTGTTTTTGTTAAGATGCTTCAGGCGTGGATGCCCATAAATTAAAATGCATTATTATTATAATAAAGTTGCGTCACTGCTGAAAGCCTGACTTGCCAACATAGACCTCTAAATAGCAGGCCAAGTGAGAAGTGGGATTCTACTGACCTCTACAATATGCAACACAGCTGAAAGTATCTAATCTGGGAGGTGGAAAATATGGAGAGGAGATCTACAAAAGGGTGTTCATGTAAGCATCTGGTGGCCCAAAAAGTTCATCTTTGAAAACTGGGATGACCATGAAAAATGTTAAAACTTTCATAGGGAACCGAGATGAATTATATGCTTAGAAAACTGTGGTTGTTCTAAACTGTTGGGATTAAATGCTAAAACAGGCAGCATACTTTGACTCCCATCTCAAATGGGCCAACCAACTTGAGAGAGCAGTGACTGTGCACTACCACAATTACAGGGAGAGGTTGCTTATTGCAGCAGCCACCTATAAAATGAAGAGTTCAATGATCAAATAAACCAGCCTGCTCTTTTTTTCAAGCTTTTCTTTGAATATTCAAATTTCACTTCAATGCTTTGAATTTAAAAAAAAAAAAACCAAAACAACAAAAACAAAAAGAAAAAAGAAATACCCCAGGTGTTACTGCTTGTCATTTTGCTGCTGTGGTTAACCCAACTCACAGACAAACATTCAAAGACATAGCAGTTCTCTTTGTAAGTGTGAAAACACTAGGTAGGACCCATCCTACACAACCAGTAGCCCTTGAAATTTTGTTATAACTTTAGCACCTAAAAAAGCAATTCTCAAGAGCCAAAGTTGTCCATGAAGTAAAGGAGATGCCTCAGAAGGCTTTCAAAACAAAATTATTCTGTCTAATGCAGATGTGAGGAAGATCTCCATCCAAGGGGACTTAGGTTAGGTATACAGTGCATACTCACAAACTCAAGTTGTACTTTGTCTTTTATTTCCAGGACTGCAAAGGAATAAAGTCCAAACCTGTGGTCAAGTGTTGTCTGCAAAAGACTCAGAACACAACAAATACATCCCCCAAGCTCACAGCAAATTTAGTGAAAAAATACCTGCTAGAGCCTAAGTTCTACAACCCATCATCTCTCATGTTAATGTGTCTTTTTAATTTGTAGTTTATCAGTCTTGTTCTTGTTCCTCCACATTAAAAATCCATGAACTACCAGTAATTGATGCCTTCTGATTGCATTTAGGTCTGAAATGTTTTCTTACCCTTTCTTGGCTCGTTTGATTTCTTAGCCTTTCCCCATTGAAAAATTATGGGCCCTGGGTTTTGTTTGGTTTGGGTTTGTTTATAAAATATCTGATGATCTAACGAATAGAAAACCTTAAAAAAACCATTCTCTTGGAATGAAGTTCTGAAAGTCATGTCTGATTTGCCATAGGTTTTCCCCTTGATATAAATAACACTTAATTTCTTTCAGCTGGTAGGAATCAATATAGCAGATATTAGAGGCTGATCTAAACCCATGATAACGACATCTGAATTCCTGCTTTCATTACTTTAATGGAAAGTCCTACTTCAAGTTTTTCTAACCAGGAAAGAGCTAGGTACTTCTTTAAAAGCAATAGTTGCTAAATTTCTACATTAATTCCCCCTTCTAATTTTACCTGTGAAGAGGTTCACTTGCCTTTATGTATACATGGATGCCTTGCATCGCTATCCAGAGAGTATGACAGTAAACATCCATCCCTTTTTGCCAAGATGGGAAAAGCTAGAGCACCAGCAATCCCTCACTTCAGATTTAAATATAAAAGCAACTGTGTGGTATTATTAAAACAGATATTAAAACCAACTGAAAAAATAGCAGTAGCTTCTTTAAGAGAAATGAGAATCGTGGATGGTTTTTCTGCTGCTCCTTCTGTTAAGTGCAGCTCTCAGCAGTTTCCCTGTGGTTTTCTGTCAGGACCCGGCCCAACTCAAAGGGTCTGTCCTTCTGGTTGCTATAAACTTTGATGCAAGATTGGTCAGCGTGTTATCTCACTCCCTCCCTCATTGCAAAGGCATCTGAAGTGTGCAGTAGATTTTGCCTTGAACAACTCCTTCCCTCTGGACCATTGCTTCTGAGTGGGTGTCCTAGTTAGAACAGCTGGGACCAATTAATCACTGGATGGGTGTAACCCAAACCTGTGTATTCTATAGCCTTCCATGTCATTTCCCAGAAACTGTTATCAATAGA
>JAWWES010000081.1:137750263-137765277 GCA_035583135.1 Lophotriccus pileatus | reverse complement strand
TGTTATTCTGACTTATAATCTCTCTTTTGAGTTGAGCTCATTTCCCCTGCTGGGTAACTTTTAAACCAGCACAGTGGGTCCTACTGAAGTATAGCTAGAAGGTGGAAGACTTAGAGCTCTCTAGTCCTACTAAGATCTGGTTAAACTCACATAGAGTTCATTGGGGTTCAACTTTTTATAAATATTTTGGGGCAAAATAATTTGGGTCACATTAACTGAATCATCTGCCATGGTATTTTCCGCTTCTACTGAACTACAATCCAGTTATTCATATGCGTTAATTAATAATCCTTCAAGAGCCAAAGCATTAGTACATCATTTATTCCTTGCTGCCAGGAAAATTATACAAGAGACTTTGTATTCATTGCTCTGTTGCCAGTAAAACTGTACTCAAGAAACGGAAAATCAAGGAAAGACAGACTGCCTGTTCTGTAAAAGCATCGAAGGCATACACCAGACTTTGCTTATCGTCTCCTTGAACAAAAACACACAGTCTTGATGGTCAAATGGGAGACTTCAGCAAACAAATCTCAGATAAACTGGCAACTCATTTGGGAGAAAAAAAAAAAAAAAGTCCTTCCCAAAGCACTTTTCTTTCTTATCTGATATTGGAGCTTTATAACTGCTCTGTTCCTTTAACCACAAGACTTGTTAATGAGTATCACTCAGCAATGGCTACATCACAGCTTCGAGATAATGTCTCCAGCTGTGATTTAACAAGGGCAAATACATCCCTCCTGCAAAGATAAACAAAGTGAAACTTTCCCAGAAGTATCTGTTCCAGTCTGGTGGAGGGGACATAATTTAGTGCCTATGACACTGCTTCTCTGCTGCAACCACTTCTCTGATGGAGCAGCTGAGCTGAGAATCCAGGGTGGTCAGAAAGCTTGCCTTCATACGCAGACCTGGAGCTAACATTTAGGTCAGCTCCTTTAATTGTTCATATTTAATTATTCTTCAGTAGTGGTTTGCTGTATTCTTATATCGGTCTAAAGGACCTGCTTGTTTTTTGCACATCTCTTCTGCCCGCTGCAAATTAATCAAAATGGAAAACTTGCATAAACATTTATTAAAATGTTCATTCTCATTAAGCAAAGCTATCTATTTATCAAAGTAATCTGTTTTCTCATGTGGAATGATCTTATCCGTCCACATGAGGAGCCCTAAGACATAATGAAACATAATTAATGTAGAGGTTTATGAATTCATTATATAAAAATCTTGCCTGTCAGTGAAGAAGAATAGCTCATCCCCATCCCAAGATGTGTATTTCTGTCTCCCTTGTCTCCAGATAAAGCACAAAGATAGCATTTGATTTGAAAAGGTTTTACTCCTATGTCCAAGTGACAACTTGAATATATAAATATAAGGGACATTCCTCAAGAAAACAGTTTCTCCTACAAGATTGTGTAGTATTTGGAAAGCACCCAAGGAAGACCTTCATAAAACTGTCTGGTTTTCTCGTGGTTTTGTCCTCAAACAAAACAGATGTGCTCAGGTTTCGCTGCCCTCTCCCAGTGCAGGCACAAGTACTGTGGTAGAGGAAAAAAAAAATCTGGTAACCAAGCCTTTGATATAGAAAAACCACATGGAGTTGAGTCATAAACTGTGGACACGAGACAACTAATTATGGGTTGTGTTAGGCATGGGGAACAGGTTAACTGCTACATAATTACAATTGAGATCGCTGTGGACACAGTCAAGGAAACCCAGTTAATAGAAAGAAGTAAATGAAAATGTATTGGTACCTATGAACAAAAACAAGTCCTGTCTGTTTTCTTTAGCTTCTTCAGCTATTTCAGATGTTCTCAATGCTGTACTGATGCTTAAACCATATATTTACGAAGTCTAAATAGAGTCTTATATTTCACATTCTGCTATTTTTCATGAGAAGAGTAGGGAAGGAGTTAGCAAAGATTTCTTTAATAAGTGCCCTGCACTACCAGTTGAGTGAAACTCCAGAGGCAGGTGACACAACACCAACTGGAAATCTGTGAAATGGAAACTTCTGAGAAATAGATCACTGAGTGGTGAAAAGGAGATGGGTGGCCATACCAAAAATGTTGGTAGTCAAAGGGCTACAGGGAAAGGAGGGGCACTGGGAGTGGGATGCACTGCAGGACGCTGTGGGCAGCAGAGCCCTGTGGATGCCCTGGGCACGCTGCCGCCCCAGCGGCCCTGCCAGAGCCCAGGCAGAGCCGTCTGCTCCAAGGCCACCGCTTACAGAGGAAAACCTTCTCCTGACAACAACAAGGGAATGACAAAAGTGAGGTGAGCGTCCAGACGGGCTGCACCCCGAGGCTTCCCTGAAGGCCTGACTCAGACCAGTTTGAAGGCTTCCCCATTTCCTCCTAGCTTGGTGGAAACTTTTATCCTGGTTCCTTGAACTCGCCCTCCAAAAGTACACACCATTTCTGAGTACACACCTATATATAGCCTCCTTCTGCAACACCACCTCACTGTCAGAGGCTGTTTCCCGTTGACACCAGCTAAATGTGGTATTGAAGTCTGAGGTTGAGGCGATGGGTCTCTACCTGAGTGAGTGGGCAGGCAGCCAAATGGACACCCAGTTTGCTTGACCTTTCTGCGGTGTCACAATTTGCGCAGTGGAATTGCAGGCAAACACTGTGGCTCTTCGGGTTTCTCCATTTGCCACAAGGATTACACTTCTGGTGCCGTTGTGGGGATGCCGTGGGTAAGCCCAGGTGGAGCAGGGCATGACAGCAGCTACTCACACTGGGTATCCCTCTGACACACGAAGCATTTCCTTCCAGCTCTGTGGCTGAGGACATACCCTTGTGCAAGAGACCCAGGTGTGGTCCTGGTCTTTCAGGCACACAGGCATTCGTCCTGGTTTTTGATCTTTAGCTGTGAAGACACAGGTCTTCTCTTCAGACGATCAAGGAGGATGTCACAATGTCCTTGAGCTTTTCCATAAAAATTTCTGCCAGTTTGTGGGTCCTGTATGTACAGGAGAAGGTGTTTCTGTTTAAAGCACATTGACAACGATGTATTTGCACAATTTCATAATGAGGAAAATGTTCAATGTGTATAAATCCATCTAGCATCTCAAAAGCCTCCCTAGTTTTTATCATCGAAAACACTTAGTCATTGGCAGACTTTAGTTAGCTGGCTGCCTGAGATAGCTCAGGTTAGCTCAGTGCCTGAGATACCCCTGGTCCCAGTAACAATCCCTGGCTTTACACAGCAATTCATTTATTCTCTGAGCGAAGGAACAGACTTCCACTATGTAACTGACAGGAGAAACTCCTGAAGCCCGTCTAGCTAAGGCTACCTATGTGCTCAATTTTGTTAACATCACAGAAAATCAGCAGGACCCACCTATGGTTCGCCATTTTGGGTCCTTGCATAAATCTACACCTGTCTCCCCTGGGGTAAAGGTTAGAGTGAAAGATTTACAAACGGGTCAGTGGTCAAATCCTTGTGACCTATTAACATGGGGAAGAGGGTATGCTTGTGTTTCCACAGATGAAGGACCTCGATGGATACCTGCTCGGTGTGTCCGACCTGTCCTGGGAAATCCGCGTACGCAAGCCACATAAAGAATTTACCTATGGACATATCCACGCTTGGAAGAGGAAATTCCATCATTGTGGACTGTTGGGGTTGTCACTTTGCCTAATTGTACAAATGTATTGTATTACTGATAGTGCCATGTCTCCAGTGCTGGGCCCGCATTGGGTGATACTGGTTTTTTTCTTTAATACAAAGAGGGGGAATTATGGGAGACCCCAGCTGGTTCTGGGATCTCTGTTTGTTAGGATTTTGTAGAAGGAACATCTGTGCTTCAGTAAGGCGGCAATATCAGACAAGAGAGACTGTAACACAAGTGTGGGTTTCCTCCAGCTAGCCTGCTTACTTCCTGGACTCCTGCTAAGTCATTGTTTAAGAACATGCGTGGTCGTGTGTCCAATAATGAATTGTTTATGTGACTAGAAGGCCAATGGTACTTTGACATGTGTAGCCTGAATGTGTATAAATGTAGCAGTATTACTGGAATAAAGTGTTCCTGTGCCTGTTCCTGCGCCTGTTCCTGGTTCCTGCACCGCAGCCACGTCGCCCGTTCATTCCCTACTGTGACATGTAACCATTCCCAAGTCTTTGCCAGGACTTTGCTTCTTTTGCTATGGTTACTTTTACTCCAGCCATTTGTACTGTGGATATTTGGAGTATCTATTAAAAAATTATGAAGGGCCTTTTTTGGACGCTAATGTGAATTGCATTTTACAGATCACCTTCTCTGCAACTTACCTTCAGGCTGCGCTATTCCAGTCCCTGACAAATTGCTGTTCCCCACTCTCCAAACATATGATTTAGAAAGACAGAAGCATTTCTGATTCCTCTTCACGCAAAGAAACGCTCCATCTCAAGACCTCAGCCATGAGTTATGAGCATGTAGTTTTGCAGCCACTGCATATTAGAGGTAACAACTAATTACAAAACTGCGAAGTGAAACATAATTACCAAGGAAGAGTATTTAAATGTCACCACAGTTTATTTTGACAGATGAGCCTGTCTTGAAAATGAGGGATTTCCCACAGGAGAAATAAAGATTCTCAGGTTATTTTTTGATCTAAAGGCAATTTCTAGAGTTTTCTTTTTATCACCTCCTTTGAAGGGAATCATGACTCAGAGAGGCACAGGGTTAAGGGTGGAATGAACATTAAAGGCTCTTGTCACTGCAGGAAGACTCTGGAAACCTATGAATTTTTTTTTTTTTTGCTGTTTCTCCTGGCAGTACTGTGATAGGATTTAAAACAAATTTGGGTCCTGATGGATGACAATTACTGCTCCAAGAGAAAAAACAGAGATGATTTCAGGGAGCTTTTATGTATCATCAAGCAAGGACCATATATATCAGGGTTCAGGGTTCCATTTCCAAGTAATCTGACAAGGAAAAGAAGAAAAAGGTGAAAAAAAAAAAAAAGAAAACAAGAAAGCCAGCATTCTGGGGTACCTGGAAGTTGATAGATCACCCAAGTTACTTCCTGTACATGAAGGTCAAAGCAACAGCTTCACTTTGGTGATGCCTGTAAGCCATCTCTATAGCTGAAGTACTTTTGTGTGTATCTATCAGATGTTTGCTGGGTAAATTATTCAGGTTTTTGGGAAAGGCAGGTGATTGCTCCCAGCTGTGTGCTGTGCCCCAACTGCACTGCTCTTCTGGGAAAAGATCTTGAAATGACACTCAACTATAAATATACAATTTTTATTTAATTAGTTTAGGGACCCGAGGAAGTTTTTAAGGCCATTCCATGTCATGGTTGAACTAGTACATATTATAACACTAAAGTCAACTAACATAGATATCCATCATTCAACATCCACCAAAATTTAACTGATTATTTGGCATTCCTGGATTTGTGCCACGGATCAGCTTTCCCATGACAGTTCACAGAAGTTAAACTGAAAGTTCAATATACGCTTCACAAATCCTCTCATATGTGCTGCACAACTTTAGTAAGAACACCTCTGGCACTGTCTAAGCATTGTCCTTCTCCCTGCCCACTTTCCTTTTTTTTTTTTTTTAAACTTTTGAGTTTCTCTCCTTTTACAGCCTTATTTTGGTTGCAGGCACCCATTTCCTTCATGTTCAATTTAGGCATGGGCCACTTTCCCAGAACGAAAATGAAGGCATGAGTAAAGGAAATGGTATGCAGAATATGAGCACTGGTGAGGAGTAGATGCCTTCCATTACTACAAGTGAAGCCTTTATTGTCACCATGACAAGCCAGTTCAGAGCTGTCATTAAGGCGCCTTTATTTTGGCGTAGGAGGAAATCATCAGTTAGTTCTGAAATTGAGTTTCAACTTTATAGACTCACACCAGGGAGTAAAAAATGGCCTCTTTATTTAGGCCAGACACATGGAAGGACATTTGGGTGTCGTAGGTCTCTCACAGAGCATTGTTTAACCACTAGGCTTCCTCCAAAACACCTGGAAATTCGCAGGATTAATTTCAGCACAGATTTTGACCTCAACACCAGTGTGCCCTTTTTACTTGCATGGAGCAACGTCATGTCATATTCACCTCTGTTGCCTTGATGAGTTTATCACCTGGACTCCAAAGCCACAATGGCAAGAGAAGCAACCACCCACACTACTGGATGGAAAAGAGATAAACTGGCAGTTATGAAGAGTATCACTGGTTCTGCATCTTGCTAGCATCTTCCTCTGGTGTTTTGTTTTCTCTGCAGGATTTTTTATTTTTATTCCCATTAACCATATCAGTAGGTCCAACATACAACTGGTGGCTGTTTCTAAGAAAGACAATAATCGCATCTGTTGAAATTATATCAATCAAAATAAACTGTGAAAATTCTAAGGAAGGTGAAAACTGGGTGCATGCAAGTGCTTAGGGGCTGAACTGCTTTTTCATCCCATCATGCAGCAATATGCATTGCACTGAAATTTGAAAACAAAGAGTAAGCATGCATTTAAAAAAAAAAAAAAAAAGAGGACCTAATTCTTTTTCCAAGCATATTTGCTTATTTACTAAAACAAATGGGTAAAACTATCATCAGGAAAACACTGTTACATGACCATTGCCTGAAGTGTATCCTTACCACTGGATCATAATTCCCTTTCTTTCCATTCCTTAAAAGTTCATTCAGTTCTAACTTCTACAGTAATGTTTATCTAGGGTACCTAATTATACAGTGCAACCTGCATCTGGAGTGCTAGTTCAAGGTTATTATAGTTCTCCACAGACATAACAAAAATATTATTTTAAACTTATCCATTGAGGAAAAATGGCTGCACGTTACCACTGATAGAAGCACATGAATGTAAAATAAAATTATTGTAGCTTTAGAAACATATCTGTGTTGTCGATTCAGATTAATTTGCTCTACGACACTTGCTGCCACAGAAGTATCTCCTTTTTGTTTCTGCTGCAGACATAAGATCTGTCAAACTTAAACTAAGTAAATTAGATGTATAAAATGGTAGACTATAGTGATAGGCAAATAAGAAAGGTGATTTTTATGAATGCTTGTCAGTACATGTTCCTTTTTGGGTGGATTTGATAAGATTAATGTAGTATGAATAATGGAGCAGGAATAATAATTTAACAGTGTCTCAGTACTCAATATGTGAAAAAGAAGCTTCTACTTAATCTATATCATGGTGATTATATGCAGAGCACCACTACTTTCATTACAAAGAAGCAAACTTTCTTTGGCAGCAGTAGAAGGAAAGTGGGTAGATAAAACAAACTCTTTAATTCATATGTCCTTACTCATAGGTTTCCCGTCAAGCATGGTTTCTTCTTTATTTAGAATCAATACTAAGTAAGGAAAGGATAAATATATAAATCGCAAAACTCTTTCTGTGGGTGTATTGGTAGCCAAAGTAAATTGTCTGAGGTTTGGAGAGACCATGGGCTTGTTCTGTGTTTGCTCTAAAATTCAGAAGTGATGAAGAAATATTTTGCTTCAATCCCTAGAACGAGGGCCATAAGCCCTGCTGGGAGCACTGGCTGTGGTTCCGACATGCAGCATTCCTGATAGATCCCTTACTCCTCACTGCTGTAATATTCATGGTCTCTGTGGAAAGGGTGAGGTCTCACACAGAGCCAAAAATGGGAAGTCAGGAACCTTTGGCTGGAGCTCACTTATGGGTTCTGCCATGCCAAGTGAGTGCAAGGCAAGAACACTATAGGACCTTCTCCTAATTTATAGTGTGGAAGCCTGATCTTGCTGACAACTCAGGTAGGTATTCAAGTGCAAATATAAATATAGTCCCTTTAAAATCATCAGTGATTTTAAGATAAAGAATGTGATTAATTATTTTACTGACAGTGGAATAAATTAGTTGTACTCATATCACCAAAATATTTCACTGTTACAAGTCACTTACATTTTGTCTGTGTCAGTGCCCTTATGTGAAATGGATGCAGTAAAGTGCCCTGCTGATGATGTGACAGAGCTGTGGAAATTCACATTTTTGAAACATTCTATGAACTCCAGAAAAAGGTAAGTCAGAAGTGTAGAACCTATGATTTTTTTAATAATGTTTCTAGTTAGTTGAACAGGTAAGACAGTGCTCAGATAATTAAGTCATCTGGGAGAAATCACAGGTTTATTAAATGTATGATTTCATGTTACTTGAAAGCTCCTGGGGCTTTATATGTGTGCCAATATTTTTTTATTCCTCTTAATGATCAGAAAGAGCCTTCACTTTTATCTGGGTAAAAATAGTATCAATATTAAAATAAGTTTGAGAACATGGGAATTGCTACTTCTAGGTATTTGAAGTAAAGTAAGTTTAAAAGATAGGAAAATATGAAATACATGTGTGGCATAGGTACTTCCATGTAGCAGGCTTCACTAAAGCTGTGAGATTCTTAACTCCATGGCCATCTATGTCCGTCCTTTAAAATCAGGCATGTCACTGTCAAGTCACTGTAGAAAACTCCTTCACTCTTCATGAAAGGTTTTAATCCATGAAAGGTTAAACATCCCTTCAAAACATGTGAGTGTAGCCACCTATCTGGGTCTGACTGTTTCTCAGTACAAATTTGCAGAAACGGATTAATATCCTAAAGAATTATTGCTTGCATTAAGCTATTGTACAGTTTGATCAGACTCCTTCCTTCCTTCCTCCTTCCTTCCTTCCTTCCTTCCTTCCTTCCTTCCTTCCTTCCTTCCTTCCTTCCTTCCTTCCTTCTCCAACTCTGAAAATGGCAGAAAAATTATCTGAGCACTCAGGGTGAGCATGAGGCTTTGTTGGCTCAGCTCCAAAGGAAATGAAATTACTCTGAGGAATTTTGAAAATTTGCAGAAAATTAGCTGGATGCCAACCCACACATTTAGATGTGGGACAGATGAAAATTACTGTCAGAGGAGATGTGGAAGGTCAAATGATGAGACAATGTGCTCCTTGTGCTTGTGTCCAACAATGACAAAAATCTGGAAGGAAGTGGTAACATAAAGGGGGCTATCTGGGATTACAGGCTGCCAGCACTAGTGCTGTGTTTTTTTGCATGGCTATTCATAACTAAAAACATAGCAAAACATGTCATAAGGTTGGCCCTTATGCACGTGCAAAAGGTTCAGATAAATGCACTTCTGGAGTCGTGTTTCAGGGGGACTAACACTGAGTTTGCAGAAGAATTTCTGTAGGAGAAAGACTGCTGGCATAGGAATGGAGATGACTTGAAAGCACTGTTGCAGAAGCTGGGACAGCAGTGTGAGTGGCACAGATCTTAGGTGACAAATGCTCAAGCATTTGATTGCAGGGTAGTGGGAGAAGGCTGAAGAAAATCTCTGCAGATTTCTTATGGAACAAACACAACAAAAAATTCATCATTCCAGAGTGGAAAGTCTGGAAAACAGTGGCAACATTTCCAATCTTGTTTTCACTATTTATTTTGACCTTTAGAAATATACTAGGGAGGGTATTTGCTCTCTTCCCTACAGCCCATAGTATCCATAATAGAGCAAAGAAAAAGTACAATGATGTTTTAGGTACGAAATAACACTAACAGTGGTCTCTTCAGTCCTGGGACACAGTAAGTGGATTTCTTGGAGCTGAGGAAATGCCTTATTGGAAATGCCAGGAAAGGAAGGAAATTTTACAGCCCAGACACAGAGTATGCCTAATGGACAGGGGCCAGACTGAGCAGGTAGGATGAAGGACCTAGGGATGAATTTGTCAGTGCAAGAGGATACATGAAAGAAAACATTTCGGACTGCTAGTCAAAAGAAGGTGGGAGAATTTCATCCCTGCCAAACAAATCATAGGAGACCTTGCGGTGAGATCATTATTAACTTAGAGGGTGGGGTAGGACCTCAACCAAGCAGGGTGCTTTCAGCCTGGGGCTCCGTCCACAGAAAGATTGCCACAAAGCTGAGTGGGGAAAACAAACTGCGGCCAAACTGGGGACAGACAGGTCCAAATTTTATAAAATTGTTTAAATCCAGAGATATCCTACATTTTTCCAGACTTTCAACAATGCTATTACAAAGATGATTCTGAGAACTGGCAAATTGCTGCTACTCTTGCTGAGCCCAAGGTAAAGGAAAAAAACAATTTAATTTTTTTTAAATCCTTTCTTCCACTCACAGTACAGAAATAAGGGAAAGCTGAAGCAATCAATCCAATGCAGTAAAATATCAAGAGCTCTTCTTACTCTGGGTGAAAGCTCTACAATTCATACACTGAATTAGGCACTAGTTTGTTTTTCTTCATCAGAAGGAAAATGATTTTTCATATGAGATTTTCATGAGAGATTTTCATATGAGATGAATGCTCAGATGACAGCAAAATACTCCCAAGTACACTAGGAAGGATAAACAGAATTGCTTATTGCCTCAGAGCCAAGAGTTCTTCTAGGTCTCCCTGTCAAGCCAGCAGAGCGCAATAGGTGTGATGCTCCCTTGGGAGTTGCACTTTGGCTGGTTTTAGAGCACATTCCCTATTGTTCTTTTCACACCGATGGTCAAAAGCTCCTGAGGACCATCACTGAATTCCTCAGAGAATAATGCTAAAGGAAAGAGAGGAAAGGAATGGAACACCTGCTTTTTGTTTTCTGTGTTTTTCTATTTCCAGTAATATCAAAGTACAAACTATTGCACATCAAAGTGAGAACCGTTGGTTCTAAAGAAGAGTAAAGTAGATGATGAATTTACTACTCAAAGCCAGGGGACAACAGGCTTACTGCGGAAAATTTGTCCCAGTCCTTTGTTTTTTCTTGAGTTCCACTAGCAAAAAAAAGAAAAAAAAAAAAAAAGAAAAAAAAACATGTTGGAATTTGTTTTTTCAATTTCAAATGCTTGAGAAGTTTTCACTCGGAAAACACAACACAAACCATAAAGCATGTGGGTGCGCTGGCAACCTGTTTAGGTTCTAATGAGCATCATGTATATTTTTACTGGGGAGAAAGAAGTTCCTGTGTTTTTTTTCCAATATACCATTGCTTTAGGGGGAGTCAAATGTGTAGTGAAACCATTGTGTTAACCAAGAGGATACCAAGATGATAGTGTTCTTCGGTTGTTCCCAGCACTAATACCCACTTGAAAGCGGTAAGGAGACCTTATTTCCTTTGGGGGGGTTTATTTTAGCATTTGAAATATGGCAGATAGCATAATTGGATTTTAAATATCTGATCCAAATTTATTTCAGGGGACTGAGTCAAAACAAATACAGATTCAAGTTTGTCTAGTGCATTTAAAAACTGGCAGCACACTCATTTCAGGACCTCACCAATTACAGCACTTCACTTATTTATGAAATAGTTGGCTGCATATTATTTCTATCTAAAACCTGGTCCCACACTTTCAGGCTTAGTTGCGGGTTCATAAGTGTTTGTTCTATTATTCAATCATATCATAAAATGAACCACATTTTCCAATAGCTACTTCATGTTCCCTATTTCATTTTTAATTGCGGCATTTCTTCAAACATCAGTTATCCCACAGGATTTCAGTTTTGGACTGCTTTTGCAAGCCACTAAAAATGATGAATTCTTGAAGTTTGCAATCTGATCTCTGTTTAAGCTCACATACCAAAATCTTATCCAAAACCATGTCAAAGAAGCCAAAACCAACCCCATACCACTTCCTAGGTCTAAGTTGCATAACAAATAGGTCTGTACCCTCCCATAAAAAAAACATAACCCCCTTGGCCTCCTGCATTTTTCATGAACAGAGAGTTATCTCAGTATCCATGATGCAATGATATTGTCTTGCATCACGTAAATATGAGCCTTCTATCAATTGTATCTGCTTTTTATTCTTGCATTTGAAATTCTCTGATTTCCTGTGGTGTGATGACATTGTTTGTCTCTCAAATACAAGGGAAAAATTTTTTTGATGACTGACAAGCAATTTTTCATCAGCTAAACCACCTTTTAATCTTTATTTTAATCTTTATTTTTGAATGTCCCAAACTGTCCAGATGCTGCTGGTGCTGGTCCCACCATACCCATTTATGCTCTTAAGGACCCTTCTCTGCGCTGTGTTGCAACCACTAGGACATCCCACGCTCTTTCAGATAAGTATATGGGTCTTTCAGTGTGGCCCTAAGGAATTCACAGAAAAATCTCATGCCAGTAATTCAGCTTTCTGAGGAAAAAGAAAGATCATTATTATGAAGTCCACATGTGAAGAAAACAATCAATCACCATCTTCTGGTGGAATGACCAAAAAAATGCTGGTGAGGATGAGGTTGCTGCCATATGACTTACCATGGCTGGGACCCAAGCAGTCACCACCTCTCAAGCAGGTCAAAAAGGAAAGGACACTCCTATCACATCTCCTATCACCACTCTGTTTGTAACTTCTTGTTATACCATCAAAAATCTCTCTTTTTTTTTTTCTTCTATTATAACTTGCAAAGAACTTTGAACGGAATTAGTTCTTTCACCTAAGTTCTCCTGAAAGGTTTTTGCTCTGCGACCAAAGCAACGAGTTTGTCACTAGGTTGTATTAGAAAATTGACTCTAGCCTAAGATGCAAAGCCAGTCTCGCTGCTGGAGATGTAGCAGACAGAGATATGAGATAAGGAGCTACAGCCTCTTCCATGTGTCAGCAACCACTGCTGGTCAAAGGTCCCATAATCCGTTTTAAGGCCCCAAATCTTGCCCAGCGAGTTTGTTAAAGAGGCTTAGGGGTTTCATACAGTGAACGAGAGCAAGGGAAAAACACAGCAAGGTTTTTCAGGGGGTTAAACAACACACTTTTAGTGGTAAAACTTTAGAAAGTAAGAGAATTTGGCAAATTTTAAGGGTAACATTAAACCACAATAAAGTATTTCACGAAGCATTGACTTCAACCCATCCATCTTTAATTTACCCAGATTTCAAGAAGTGAAAATTAAGAGAAAAAGAAGAAAAGAGGGAGAAGGACTGAAAAGGAGAGAGAGACAAAAGAGAGATATAGCTACCATCCTTGGATCCAGTGTGGTCTGACTGCTGTAGAATCTAAAGAAAACATGTGGAGGCTTCGTGCCCTGATTTTTATCTGCTCTGGCCTCCTGTGACCCCTCTCCCCCAGGTGGGGCTTCTGGTCTGATTGCCATGCTGGAGCTGGGTCAGGGGCTCCAGGGTTGGGGTGTGGGTCACTGCTGCTGGTGTGCCAGTGACTGACACCACTCTGGGGCTGTCCCAGAGTCTCTCAGGGGGGTGGTGTGGAGCAGAGCACTGTCCCACCTTCGCAAAACTTGATCTACCTCCTTTCCCATGTACTCCTTAGTTGTTTTGAACCACTAATAGGTTTTTTCCAGTCTCTTAGTCCCATCAGGCATCATGTGGGGGCAGGTAGGGAGCAGTGAGGTGGTGGCAGTGCTTCCACTTCCACAGTCTTTGAGCCTATTTTGCAGCATGTTTCTGGCTCCAGGTTGCTGCTGTTACTCCTTCTGTGACCTGGAGACCATGTATTCATGGCATCCCCTGGATCCAGGCTGTGGAGCGCTTGTGAGCACCTGAAAAAGAGAAACTGGGGAGGTTTACTGAAGCTCTGGTAGCCATCTAACCTGGTCCCCATATGGCAAAACAAAAGCAGGCTCAGTTTTTGGTGAACAAACTGAGTTTTCAGTTCATGTTTCCATACAGCACTTGAAGGCCTTAGCCCACTTCTCCCACATAATAGTTATAGGCTTCTTAAATTTTCCTTCTATCACACAGTTGCTCAGAAAGTTTATCTTCCTACTACACAAATCATTCCTGCTTCTTTTAGGACAAGAATCCTCAGATCTTTCAGGAAGGTCAGTCAGAGCAAGATGAGTCTGTGTGTTTTGCTTTCACATCCAGTAAGAAGCCAGATGCATTTCTTCCTACATTATAATGAAGAGTGTGATATCTTTGTTAATAGCAAGGCCTGAACTACATCCTTCTTTCTCCTGTTCAAAAATATCTCTTTTGGGAACTGTAGTCCACAGAGACCATTCACTTGGTCTGTGTGGCATGAATGAGACATCTCAGAACATAAAAAAAATCTATGTCCATTAATTTAAGAAGGAAGAAGACCCATTTGCATGTCCTGCTCCCTCAGAAAGGAATCTGTAGAGTGCCTTGGCTTGGGAAAGTCATAAGAAAAGTTTGTAAATGGAAGATGTACAAAGAAAAATCAAGAAAAATGCAGAGTACAGAGAAACACAGTAATGGGTAGATGTACACTCTGGTTCAGCAGTTAGTTCATAAGCCTTTAATATACAGCTCCTTTCAACAGGTCTCAACAGTTTTCATAATCTTTGGTTTATTTATGATTCCACATCAGATGAGTGTTACAGCAACCTCCTTTTGGGCAGCTGAAATGTTGATGATTGTTGCAGGTTTGCACCTGGCAGAAAAGGTCATATTTGCCTTTACACGAGCATAAAAATTGGTCCTGGCCAGAGCTGCTTCTGGACAGTCCAGGTACACAGCTGGAATATGCTGAAATCTGTGTTTCACCATCCTACAAGCATCAGTTATGCTTTCTCATGGAAGAATGATGGGATAAATTGTGCCAACTCTTCTAGCTGCCTTCCCTACCCAATTCATCCCGTCTGGGATGAGTAGTGAGAACTCAGCCAGGACCTGAGCTCATCAAAGTGGTCTCTCACTCTGACCATCCATGTCAGAAATGTGATGCAGGAGATGGAAGTCATCAGTGAATTGGATCCACCAAAGTCAGTGTTCCTCTATAATCTTTCCAGTGTCTTCATACAAAAGCTAAGCCAGAAACAAGGGGATATAATTTAATCGGGGAATAAAAATTACATAGGTCCCAGTTATTTCCTCTCCCAAAAGAAAGACTGGAAATTTAAACTGTTATCACAGGCACTTTCCTAAGATTTCCTTATGTTTACGGAGAGTCACTATGCTTCTACATGAGCTTCCAAACACAGGTATAATGCCACACACTATAATGGACAGTATAAACTAGTACTCTGTGGAAGTTGGGGTATCTGTATGAAGGTGTGGGTATCGGTAGAGGTTTAGAGGGGTATCTCCTGGAAAGTCCAGCCGGCAGTCCTGTGCAGGTTCTCAGGGCTGATTATCCCCCCGCC
>JAWWES010000081.1:137695466-137746960 GCA_035583135.1 Lophotriccus pileatus | reverse complement strand
GGGATCCTGCGGGATGAGACCAGGGCCGGGGCGGGATCCTGCGGGATGAGACCAGGGCCGGGGCGGGATCCTGCGGGCTCGCGGGCTCGCGCGGCGCGAGTGCCATCTGCTGGGCGGGGAGCGGAGCGCGGGGGTCCCGCTCCGCCACCGCCCCCTGACATGTGCGTGACACCGCCCGACACCTCCTGCCACTGACCCATGAAACATGTGCCTGTCACTGCCCGTCACCACCCGAAAATACGTGCCCACCACTGCCGGCCACTGCCCTGTAATATGTGCCTGCCACTGCCTGCCATTGCCCTGTGACATGTGCCCACCGCTGCCTGCCATTGCCACACGCGTCCCGCGGTGTGGGTGGGCAGCAGATTTAACCCCACCCACCCATGAGGCAGTTGCCCACGACGAGCACGTCTGTGGGGGACCTCTCTCCCTGCTCCCTGTGGAACTGCACATTGTCCAAAGGGGCAGTGGTGGTGGAGATCTCACCCTGAGCATGATGCCAGCACAGCCATCTCCAGCACCCCAACTCCAGTCCCTGAGACGTGCTGAGACAAGGGGATGCTGAGATAAGGGTGATATCAGCTTTCCCTGCTTTGGACCATCCTGATCCCTCTACCAGTGCCCTCAGGCTGACCTCAGTGTCACCTCCACACCCACCCGTGTGCCAGGGATTTGTGCTACTCAGCTCTTGGCTCTTGTTATCTCTTGCAGGTGGCTTCAAGTTGATTCCTGAGCTTTGCCTGCAAACCTGCAGCATCTTTAGCTCCAGTAATTTAGACTTGACCAAGACATCTGTAATGGACACTGTGGAAAGCATCCCTTGTTCTCTGATGAGTTTATCATCTTTGGCAGGAATGTGAATTCTTCCAAAAGCCTGAGCCTCCTTTCCGGAAGCAGTGAGAGGGCTCTTCTTCCAAAACAGCCCTTCAGCAATCCCTGAACTTTGGCTGAGAGCATGCATCCTGCCAGCCCCATCAACCTGTGTCTGTGGGACATAAATATTCCCTCTTACAGCAATCAGCATCTGAGACCTAAGTGGCTGGCCAAGGCAAGAGTGGATCATTGGAGGGGATGAAGCAAAATGAGATGATCTCAGCTGTTTGTTCAGATTGGAAAAGTGTTGGAGAAATAATACTACCATTCTATTGCCAGTGGCCTGATGTGACCTGTTTTGCTGCAAATGTTTGCCTTTGACTCACACTTTCAGCTCCTCTCCACCACACATCCATAAAGTTTCAGGGGAAAAAGATTCAGATAATTTTCTGATGGATTTTGCCATGGCCTTCATGCCGAGCTCACTGAGAAAAAGATGCCCTTTGAAAAGGCTCAAGAGGTGAAGAATCCATAACTTCTCTTGGCAATTTATTCCAAGGACTAACTACCCCCTCAATAGATTTTAATTACCAATATCTGATTTGCATTTGTCTGGCTTTGTCTGCAGTTCTGCCTTTTCCTCCCTCCCTCCTCTAGTTATACTAGTTGGCAGAAACTCAGTCCTACATTTTCTCGATTGTTCAGGTTTTCGTTTTGTTTCTTTTTTTATTAGTTAAACTGTCTGGGCCCATTACAGTTGTCACTTTAAGTAATATCTCTAAGGTTTTAGCAATTTTTATTCTTTCCAGTATCTTCTTCCATTTTTTCAGCATCCACTCTGAAGTTTGAAGTGTTGATTTGTGTTTCAGTCAAACAGAAAGACCATGGACAGAGGAAAATCCCAAGGCCTATGGCCCCTGTGTTGACATACCTAGACACATCTCTGACCATATTGGCTCCTTTACTGAGGATTCACACTCAAAGTTTACACTTCTCTCTTCTGCTTTCCAGCACTCTTGCTGGTTTTTCTGCAACCATTGCCTACATTTCTTCTTTTCAACACACTACTTTCACTGATTTTAATAAAAGTCAATTGATTTGAAAAGGCATGGTTTGAGAAACGATCTTTTTTTTGCCCTATAAACATTACTTTTTACCACAAGGCAGACCCCATTTGATGGTAATTCCCGATGGCAGCTCCTTTATGAGCTTTGTGGTGGTAATACGTGAAGTCAATATTGTACATTTCAGATAGAAGTGAGCATATTTTCTGTCCTCGTTGTCAGAGGCTGAGGGCTCAGACACAGCAGCAGTCTAACATTTTACAGCATAATGAGTTTTGATGACTAGCTGTGTGCACTGTGTGCGTGCCCTTAGCCCATAGCAAACATGAGATAAAGCGTTTCAGCTTAAACCTCAGTAGAAGGTGGATACATCACTTTGCATGTGTACTTTTAAACCACTGGGAATACATTTAGCAATTCCTTAATTTGTCAGAAGTCATCTACTTGTCTGAGTCCTGAGTTAGGAATGTGTTTTCAGAAGTTCTGCCTTTAGCACATCTCCAGGATTATATTTTCTCTGGAATCACCAACATGAAATAACCAAATAGCACAAATGTTATTAAATGGATAGAGAACCTGCAATTGAAAAGAGTTAAAAAGAAGATTTGAATTCCATCCACACCTGCATTCCAAGAGAAGTTAGTTGCTTGTATCTGTCTCTTTGGACATTTTTTTGTCAGGTCTGCCCATAATTTCTGTTATCTCAGCAGAGACAATCTCTGTGTTGTGGTCAGAGATCTTTCTCGTCAGATCTATGGTATCCACAGAGGTTTCTTTTGCTTTTCATGCCAGTTTTCTCCGGTTATTTATATATGATATTTCTGGAAAAGTTTACCTGTTTCCAAGAGCAGTATGTTAAACTGCCTTATGCCAGCAGAGAAGATTCCCTTTATTGGAATAATGGTGCACACTCGTGGGAATTGCAATCTGTTAACAAGGTTGATTTCAGAGTAAAAAAAAAAAAAAAAAAGGCAGAGCAGATGAGTGTTAAAGTATCTTAGTGAGATTTTAAAGACTCTTACCAATGATTAACTGCTTTCTTAAAACCACTTAGATGCTCCTTAAGTTCTTAGACCTTACCCTACAGATCCTTCTCTATACACAAGTACCCAAACCTCTGCTTGCACTTTTTATTAATGTTCCCTCCAAGTACCTTTTGGAAAATGTGTGAATGGTGGTTTCAGACCATTTGTAACGATCTCACTCTTCACCAGAATCCCTGGATGCATCCTCTCACCATACTTTGAGATAAAAGTGTGTTGCAAATCATTTGTAAATAAAACAAGACAGTAGAGGTGAAACTGAGAGCTTAAGGCAAGGGATACACGCTGGTGCTCACCTTGGTGGGACATTCCTTCCCAGTAATAGAAATTAAAGCTGACACATAAAAGCTTGCCTTTTTCTGTTTTTCTCTGCTTTTATTTTTTCTTTTTTAATATATATATATATATAAAACAAAGTAGCCATTATTGCTACAACTAACAAAATAAGGGGCTGGGGTTGGCAGGGTATGAACAATATTACTGTTCGTTTCCAGTTTGCCCCTTTCCAACTTCAGTAATGTGGATGAAACGACTGTTTCCTGCCTACACTCTGAGTACTCTCAGTCATATCCCTGCCTTCAGTGGTTCTGCACCCTTAGGAATATGAAAATGGGAGACTTTCTAAATAGATGTAAAAAGATTGAAGCCAAAAGGTTATTCTTCTCTTTCAAAACATGGCCTTCTAAAATCTTATATGGAAGGCAAATGATAAGCAGGGTGAATTAACCTAGATTTTGTCCTTGGAGAGAACCAGATCAATTATTTTTTGTTGAATAGAATGTTTTGTTACATTTGTCCAGCTGCTTGGCAGTTTTGTCAACTTTGCTCCAGTCAGCCCAAGGCTTTGGGCAGAGGTGAGAGTAAGGGCAGAAGTGCACTGCTTGGTTCTGTTGAGTGGACTCTGACCTCCTAGCTAGGTACAGGGAGATTCCCCACAGCTATTTGTAAGGCCAGTTTTGAAGATTAAACCCCACTCTACTCAGGAAAGTAAAAAAACGTGCCACTGATCTCTGGGAAATTGTGTCATCTTGTTTCTCAACATTGGTGCCATGATCTTATTCAAATTTCTTCATTACTCAGCACATTTTAATATTGTCTTGTGTGGATAAGGATGTTTCTGCTTTACATCCTGCTTGCACTTTTCCTCAAGAAATTATTTATCTGTCTCTTCCTTCTCTTCCCTGTTCTTCCGTTTTCTGTGAGGTAGCCTACCAAGTTTATTGTGCATGGCTATAAATAGCAGTGTTCAATGAACCTTTTTAATTGTCTTAATCCTGGTGCCCAGAACTTCCTGTGTACACACAGCACACACATTGACCCAAAGTGTTTAGTCTAAATTGGATGTATTGCATCTTTCAATACTGTTTAATAAAAAAGACCACAAGATATTGTGGACCGTGCCAGGGGCTGACAGAGCTGGAGCAGCTTTGGGTGGTAACTATCAGGGGGAGAGGGGGGTTCAGGGAGGAAGGAGCCACCCTGATGCTGAATGCTCTGCACTTTTGACTACTGGGAAGCATTAAGCAACCTGACAGCTTGTCCATAATTAAAGGATTTACTAAGATAGCTCTGTGATAGAGTGACTGCAACACTGAGATGCAGGAGCACTTTTTCTTTCTGCTATCATTTATATTAACTCCCAGAGGAAAATCAGTTGCGCTAATTAGGACTTGTAAGTCTAAATGTCAATATGTAACTGCAAGGTACCGAGGAAAAAGCTGTTCAGGAATAATGCCTTTGCTGTACAGAAGAACACACAGCAAATCATTTATGTAAAAGGTTAGTCCGAAGCCAGCAGAAAAAGGCAGGAGCCAACCATTTCTGAAATATCTTTGTTAGCATTTATCTATTGCAGAATGAATTTTGGACATCACCTCCTCTTGAACAAACACTCATTATTTGTTCATTTCAAAATGTCTCACAGTACATCTGAGTCTGTGTTGTTCATATCAATAGAGAAGCGAAAGCGAAAGGTAAAAGACATCTTGGCTAATTGTGATCCTAAAGGTTAGACATTTGAGAACACAGATACTTCCCTTTCTTTTTTCTCCCTGAACTCTTTACCTTTCATGCAACTGAGATATAAAATAAATTACTTAAGAATATTAAGATAAAAATAACTTCTAGTGAACTGCATTTTCATTAAGTGGTTGGTTAGATATTGATGTTTAAACAACTGTAGAAAGAAAATCAATAATGAGTGCAGCAGTTTGGAGGAAATTCTTTAAAAATAGAATTCCATTTTATGTCCGTAGCAAAGGGGGAAAAAACAGTGATACAATTACCTGTCAAAAATAACCAACTTTTAGCTAATTCTTTTGTTTGTTTATATGATCTTAAACAAGTTATTTGTATTTTATTTGGTATGACACAGCTTTAAATCAGTATTTATAGAGTGTGACAGCCCAGCATGGGGGGTATTGATTAAAATCAGCAGCAACTAAGGCCCAGGAAAACAGGGTGAACTACAATGTGCACAGAGCCCCCCAAGGCTTACAGCACAATATTATAACTTACAGACTTGAAAAATTACATAGACCTGCAGATTATTTACAACATTTTAATGTAAAGACTCATGCACCTAGAACAAATATTCCTTTAGTGTTATGAAAATTGGGATATAAATGTCTTGAGACATACCCAACATCCATGACACTGTTCCTCATGCCTACCCTTCCCTGCCCACTGAATCCAGGCTCTCACCTGTGTTGGCCTCAGCCATTAATTTTCTCCAGTCAAGCACACAAAACCTGCTGACCCCAGTTTGGATACATTTAAATTCAAGCTGGATTTACCACAGGGAAGAACCTGGCAATATAGTTATATAGCCTGGGAAAATTGTGGTGTGTCTCAACAGATAACAGACCTGGACACGCAAGGAATGCAAAGCCAGCCAGGTTATAGTAATATACGTTGTACTTTGTTGTCCATCCTTATCTAGGTTGACCTAGATTCCAAAAACGAGGTATCTGTATGAGCAAGAGCAGAGTTATGACTCACTCTTATCTTCCACCTGAAAATTATGCATTGTCAAACACTGCAGGAAAGGACTGTGTTATAGGATTTGATTCTCAAGAAAAATACTGATTTGAAATCTGTATTTGTTTTCAGCTTTGACCTAACACATTTATACCCTGGCAGACAGAAGTTTATTATAATAATTTGGGCCCTAGCAGAGTGGTAACTTCCAGCTGGAATAATCTAGTAACAAATATTTTCTTGGCAAAATAGAAGCATTTTATGGTAAAAATACCAACTTCCTGAAAAAATAGAATTGTTTTTCTTCTGAGCAAAAATGAAAATGAAATATTGGGTTTCAGGTTGGCTCGGATAAAATTGTTTTGTTAACCAACAGTATGTTCTAGCATCCATGCCCAGGCCCCACAGCTGTTGACGTGCAGGCAGCAGCTCTGGCCATGGGTGCCAGAACTCTGTCCCAGAGCAGAAGGGAGGTGTTTAATTCCACAGAGGAAGCACAGTGAAGGACATGGTGTTCTCGTTGTTGTTCCTGTTGTCTAGCTTGTGGTCTCTCCACCTCCTTCCTCCTCTGTTCAATGCTGTCAATCCTATTCTGGGCTCTTCCCAAGTGCCCAACCAATGCCCTTGGGTTTCTGAATTCCTCCCGAAGAATGGGGCTTTCCTTGTCAGTTTGTATCCAAATTCCCAGATCTTTCCACCGTTTACTTACCCCACGTTTTAACCCAACATTTTTTTCTCTTGCTCAATTTCCTGCTTGCACTCCTACTCTTTCCTTGGCTGGTGCTCTATTCAGGGCCTTCTGGGCTTACTTATTTCCTCATTCATATTGATTAATCCTGCAGACATCTTTGAGCCATCCGAAAGCTTCATCCCTTGTATGCACATGCCTCCTTCCAGATCATCACTGCACAATGGAGGCAGCCTAGCTAGCAATACTAATGCTGGGTAACTGAATCTGGAATTCAGTCTGTCAGAACTTACAGGACAGAAGGCTCTTAAAGAGGGAGCTGACAAGAGCAAAAAGGGAAATACTGGAGAACTAAAACATCTCCCGAAAATACAAAGGAGAAAAAGATGGAAAAACGATAGTGAGAAAATAATCAGCCTCAAACTGACTTTGATACTATGGCATGAACATCTAAAATAAAAAAATATTACAGGTTTAACCTTCCAACTTCCAAAATGACAAGACACTTCCTACAGTGGGGATACTTGTTCTTTCGGATGTATACTTTTTAATCAGCTTGAGAGTTCCCAGCTTAGGAAGACATTAGAGGTTTCTGAATGTCTTTCAGGGCTCACACAAAGTCACTGTTGCCAAAATAATCTCTCATACACACAACTACTGTCAGCACAAGAATTTTCAGCCTGCGGCAAATGTGTAAAATTTAAACCAGTTTAACCTTCTGCACTCAGGCTAACCTAATTCCAGTGGCATGCACTTGCGATGGGTTAAAATGCACACTCAACTGCTGTGATGAGGATGGCATGGAATGCATCATCCCATGATTTCCCATTTCCATGAATGTACTTGCTGTCTTTCAGAGAGTCTACAGGCACCTGGTCCAGGCCTTCTAGACCAAATGGAAATTTTTTTCCTTCATGTAAATGGTCTTCAGGAGCAGTCCTGCAATGAAAAAAGAGGCCCCTTTCTGTCTAATTATCCCCTTGCCATAATACTTAATATCTTCCTATTGCAAATGTGAAATCCCTAAGGGAGACTGCTTCTGATGCTATAATGTGATTGATATCACTAAACAACTTCTGCACACTTGTGCTCTGCAAGCACTGAGCTGTCAATACAGATCAATAACAGACTTATCATAAAATAAATAAATTATATGTTCCTGTGGTAAACTGTGGTTCCAGTCTAAGTAGAGCAAGTAATTACAGAGGAAAACAATTTCTCCTTCAGCAGGTTTTTAGAAGCACAAAGAATAAGTCAACTTTGGCAGCACTGATTTAGCAGGAATGTGGTGGACCTCAGTAGAGGAGGAATATTATCCCTCCTGCCTCTGGGCTGGTGTTAGAATTTTAACAAAGAGTTCCTTAGAGACCCCTCAAAGCACATCATTTCATGTAATTCATTAGCTTAGCTGCACCTGAGGTCTTGGATTTTCTGGACAGGGTGTGCTTCTGCAAAGTGACTATAAAAAACAGAGACCAGGCTCAAGTGCAAATCTCCAGAGGAAGTCCAGATGGCTATTCCAAAAATGCAATCAAAAAAGGCCTCTGGCTTTGACGATTTGTAGACTGATTTTAATAAGAATCATCAGAGCATTTTTTCCCCCAAACTGTGAGAGGATTTTTCAGTACTGAAATAACAATCTGTCACTCAATTAAAATTTGTTTATGCCACAAACCACAGGGAACTCAGATGGTGAAGGATAGAAAGTGTCACTGACAACCCAATTTGTCAATTTTATTCTTTGGTTTGGTTTATCCTCTTGTCTTTTCTCTAATATCTTTTAAAACATCTGAATAAATGTTGCAGTAGTTCTGGGAACGTTAGAAAAACAATAAATCTGACTAGATTTGAGAAAGTCAGGGTCTGAGCAATTAATGCTTCCAGTCATGGTTGGCTGAAGATACAATTTCTAAAATCTTAGCCAGTACAAAGTGATGCTACATGGGGAGGTGGTACATTATCTTTATTGCAATACTACAGTGTCTGAACACTTTCTAATGAACACAGAGATAAAATTTGGAGGATATCGAGTAACAAGTGTTGGCATAACTTTTGACAAATGGTTGCCCAAGAGATTATTTTCTAATGTTCATGCACAGTGTGGCCAGCCAGGAACACTCTAAATGAAAAGAAAATGATTGAAAATTAATGTCTTGTCTTTCACGATGTATAATTAAGTTGTGACACTCATTTTTACAAAATATTGAGGTCAAGAGCTTAGCAGCATCAAAAGAAAGATTACGTTTTATAAGGATAATACTAAATCAAATGGGGTGGAAAAAAATTCAGGTAATACACAACCTCCCTGCTGCAGGTATAGACATCTCCTAATTAATAATAAGACAAATTTTCCCCTTGGCAGGTTATGCTGTAAATGTTCACCACTGGGTTTCCTGATGCTCCCTCCCTCTGCCAAGAACAACTCCCTGAGACAATGACCACGCCAGCAAACCACCAGTGCACACACAGTTCCCTGTGTAATTCTTGAAAAGCTTTCACCAAAAAGAAGCCCATCAAAATTATTATGATTTTAAGAGAAAAACACTGTCTCAAGAATGACCAGGAAATTATCTCCAATTCTTACAACCTGTTTTGTCATGAAGATTGCCCTTTTAATCTCAAAAGGGCTGAAATAGATGGGTAACCGCTGGTAGGGATGGGATAAACAGTGCAAGGGGCATAAGGGGGCTAGCACAGAGAGAAAATCAGAGTATTTGGGTCTCTGAATTGTTAATTAACACACATACAGACAAATTGTTCTTTAGCTTCTCCATTCTCACCCATAAGAAATTTGAGGTAATCAGAGAACATAAGGTTCTGCTGCAGATTGTCATAAAACGTTTTCTTTCTATGGGAACAAAAATTGAAGCAATTATCTGTGAAATTTTATATACAGAAAGAACTATAGAAAGGTGAACTCCAACAAAGGGAGGAGGGAACAGTCAAAATACATAAAATTATACTTCTGTTAAAAGCATCATCTTCTGAAAACCAAAATAGCTGACCAAAACACGATATGTTTAGGGAAAAAAAAAAAAAAACAAAAAACAAAAAACAAAAAACCCAAATTTAAAATAGAAAATTCCAGTGAATGCCTCCTTTAGCTCTGTGCGCAGTTATGCTCCCAAGTAGGGGCACTGGTAATGAAGACTACAAACAGCAGAACAGGAGTCAATCTATGAGACCTGGTCTCATATGTAACTGTTGATCCATTGATTTCTCACATGGACAGAACTCCTCCCAATGCCCAGGATTCTATCACTCCTCTGACTTACTTGGACTCCAGTTTCATATGCCCCTTGTGGTAACAGCATTATAGTAAATCCCAGGGATTGTGCTTTTAGCACGAGGCTCAGTGAGGAGCTGCCTGGGAGGTGAAATTGCAACAAGTAGCGCACGAAGCTTCATTGCAAGATGAGGCACTCCATGTGGGAATAAAAGCAAGGCCAGCAGTTACAGCTCCAAGGAAGAAATTCAATGTGCCACAAAACATTATATTTGAGGGTGCTAAACTGATTGTTAAGTGGGTTAAGATAGAAATGCCCCTCTCCCATTCAGCACAGCAGAGATGGAAGATGAAGCAGCTGCCTACCAAAGACTGTGGTTTCCTCTGAAGCCTCTGGCACTGCCCATGAGAAACACGGGGGTCAGGATGCTGGGGCTTGCTGCAGTGTCCAGTGTCACCTCTGAAGTCTAGAGAAAACACATCTGGATCCTCAGGGTATGCGGGTTTTGGGTCACATCCACTGGCTCCATGCAGAAACCTCAGGTGCTCCACTGAACACCCCTGGACCCTGATGTTCAGGGACCCAGAGCTCCATTGACCAAAATGGGAAATCAGACACCTAAATTTAGATGCAGATGTCATTGTCTAGAGATGAACCTGGACCCTGTAATGTGTTATCTGTGTCTGAGTGCTAACTGGTCTGTGATTAAAGCATATATGCTGGTAACACAGTAAGTCCTTGCAAACCAGAGTGCAGGATCTCAAATGTCCTCACATTTTTGTGAAGAGGAACAGTAAATATTTGGTCTGTAAATGAGGTTCTGGAAAAAGAAATGACAGTGTGACTAAATATATCCTTTGAATCTTATCCTGTGGATCTCAGAAGACTTGAGTCGGCAGTGTTTTCTCAGTCAGAATCTCCCCTGCTGTACGTGGGATGATGGGCTGTGGCTGTGAGTACCACTGTGGGCAGAGTGGGAAGGGGAGGAGAGCTCTTCCCATAGGCAAGGAGCAAACCCAGTGAGCATGACACTCCATCTATGCAATGATCTGGGCCTCCGTGCTCCCTTTGGTCGAGGGGAATCTGCTTTCACCTTCCTGTGCTGCAGAGCTGGCTTTTTAATGCCTCCTCTTCGCCATTTACTGGAGCACAAGGAATCGGATTACATTAACCTCTGTGCTCATACAAGGGAGGAGGAAAGACTCTCGCTTTTCTTCTTCCTGGCTGCACAGGTCCAGTGACATCTTCGCCCCAGGGTGCTGTCCTGGCTTGATTAAACCCTGAAAAAGAACGGCCAGATTTGACTCAAAGATTTTACTACATAAAACAATTTTTTGGAAAGGGTTAATAAGCAGTTTGAAAATCCTGTATTAAAGGTATAAGGCTATACATGTGGAATAATGCAGAATGATTCATTTTCAAATGGATTTGCTCCATTCTATTTAAATCTGTGACCTTCAGGGAATCAAGTTAGTTCTAGCTTTTAGTTTATAGATTTTGTGTTTGGTATTCAAGGTTAACTTCTTGCTTGATTAGACACAGGCAAATGCTTGCAGCTGCAGTACCACAGTGGAAATGGAGTCCTATACTGTATTTAGTCAGAAATGTCAAGAACCTAGTAGTTATCTACAAAGAACTCATTTTTGTCTTCCATTAGGAGAATTAAGGTAAGTTTGGTGCTCTTTTGTTTTCATGTTGCAAAACGTAAAAATGTCATAAAGTGGAATATATGAGATGACTTGAAGATGGCCATCCCTATTTACACAGGGAATACCATTCTGTTGTTAATTCATTATCACTATCATCACAGATAGAGCAGATGAAAGTTCAAGCAATTTGGAAAAAATACTTGCCTGCCAAAGGAGCCATGCAGACTGCCCTGGTAACACAGTAAATGCATGCTAAAGATTCCAGAGGATTAGACACAGTAAAAATCATACGTGGCACACAAGAAGAAAAGAAAAAAACTACAAACACACAGGCCCAAGACAGGTTCAGAAAAAACAGCAGTGCTGTGTTTGCCCCTGATTAATTGCTTAAGATGTACTGGTACTGGCAGAAGCTGGTCTGCCCCGCCAGCTGCCTGTGCCAGTGTCTGCACACAGTCTCTTAATACCCCAGAGTCCTTCCAGCCTGTAGGGTCATGGTGCGTGTCCTTTGGCCACCCAATAGTTGCCATGGATTATGAGACACCTTTTGCAAATGGTGTGTCAGAAACATGGAATAAGTCTTCACCTCCTAAGAATATGAAATGCTCTGTCTGGGACCTGAAGCTGGCTGCTCTCAGGGGCTGCCAAAGCTGAGGGCACCCTCATATCCAGCTTAAGAAAGTCTATGCTCAAGGCTGTTTTCAGGATGCTTCAGATCTCATTTGCCTTATTTGCAGCTGGCTGAGTCAGGGCTCTCCCTTCTAGAAGGAGGCCATTTCTGTGTCTGCTGATGGGCACTGACATGAAGCCAGGTCAGAAGAGACTGCTGAAAGCATCAGGCCAGGCACTGGGTGCTACCCATGAGCAGGTAGAGCAGCCTTTGAAGAGGCTCTGGTATTGGCCTGGGAGATACCATTAGCTTGCTCTGGAGACCTTTCCCAAGGCCTTGTCTATGAATTGGCCTTCATCATATAGTCATGGTCAGCATCTCCAGGGAAATACCTCTGATATGCAGCTGTTTCATGTTCCCAGCGCCAACAGGAGCATCAGCTTTAAGTCAGACCTTTGCCTTACAATGTTTGGTTTACAAATATTACTGACTTTATATTTGAGTGAAGAGAGACAAATCTAGTTTGCAGTCAAAGTAAACACCTTTGAAATAACCTTGGTTAGTACACAGCTGTTATGCATCAGTTTGAAATGAGCTTGACAAGAGAATACACATTGACTGCTTCTTTTGATGCACAGTTCAAGTGCAGACTTGAGAGCTTGTTGACTGGGAACATTCAGATATGGATCAGGGAAAGAATGTTTTCACGCACAGTTTCCTCCTCCACCTTTTCTTTACTTCCTTTAATACAATTTCCAGCTATTTCCTCAAGACCTCAGTAATAGTATGTGATAAAGAAACTCTACTTAGGGTCTTTACAAATTATTCTAGACATACATTCAAAAGATTTTTTGATGCTAGAGGAACATGACTATTTTTCTTCACTTATTAAGTCAGAATTCAATCAACTTTTAATTGTATTTTTAGGAGTTGACAGTGCAAACCAGAATAAAGAAATATAAAATAATGTCCCGAATATATGCCTTAATATTTGAGAAGTTCATCTTTCAGCATTACTAGTAAGGCACAGAGTGCACTGAAATTTCAGCAAGATATGTGGAGTAAGGAGTAGTCTTTATAGAGGAAAGTACTGAAATTGTCATTAGAATTACAACAGCACTCAGGGGTCTCCATGTGGGAATATAAGACATCTTCAAACTCACTTCTTTTCTTGAGGAAAATAAGGAAGGAAAGAGTTATCTAGAACTCCACTATGGTGTGGCTGCACAGGAAAGAGTTGTAACTCAAAATTGTCTGCAAGCATGAGTGGGACGAAATAATACGCTTTTGATACCAGATTTGAAAATGTCCTCTGCCCATTAGAGGTGGTCATCGATGGGATAGTGTAGGCTGTATGTTCTGAGACGTGAACACATGGCTCTCCTAAGACTTGTTTGCCACTGTCTGTGCACACAGCCTGATATAACTGTTTCCTTCTATTTGTAATACTTCGCCCACCAGTGCCCTTCCCATCTCTGAAAATGTGAGTATCTCCCAGCTGTGGTGTTTGAGGGATTTCTCCACATTCTGGGGACTGAAGATCAGACCCATCCTCTGAAGAGCCCAAGGAGCAGAGGCTGCTCCAGAGCAGGCTGTAGTGCTGATATAACCTTTTCATGCTGTACCCTGGAAAGGGTCAAGTGCAGGTGACTTAGTGTTGCTTCTGGGCTACTGTAACCAGCACTGGCCTCCTCACAATGCCCAGGAAAGGTGCAACCTGTCGATACTGTATCCCTCTTGGTCCTGGGGTCAGTCTGTGCTCTGCTGAAAGCAGCAGTGCCATCCCAAGTATGAACTCAGCCAACACCTCCCACATACCCTTCACTTCCTGGTGCAAAGGGGTTGAAGCCTCCTCATGTCCAACTGCAGCTGAGGGGTGAGTAATGACAGTGTGGTCACTCCAGCTCAGCTTAGAGCATGAATGGGGTCCTGACTGGGAGGGAGTGCTTGGCCAAACTCCTGTGGCGTTGGCTGGACCTCCTGGCACTGTGTTTACTGAGCAAAACTTATAGCCCTGCTGCAGGATTACAGCAGAATCTGGTCATCTAGAGCACCACAAACACCCAGAGAAAGACATACACCGAAAGCCCAGTGTGACCTGGAGGGTCCTTCCACTAGGCCATGTTCATCCTTCCCTGTGGAAGCACCATCTCCCCATCATGGAGAGCTGGCTTCTCCTCTGGGCAGCCACCAAACACAAGGAGCAACCACCTTACTCCTGCCTGCCCATGAGTCTCTTCTGAAAGCAGCACCAGACATGGTAGTTTGCAAACAAATAAATGAAATAATTCTTTCATTGTAATTTGTGACAATTGTGTTGAACGTGACAGTACTATAGGTAGAGCAAACCAGCAGCTCTCTTTCTTAGAGCTATCTTAAATGATGGACAGGTTTTCTTAACCAGCATCAGCAGAATCCACACAAGCTCATGCCACCATTCAAAACTGAGGGATACTCAAAATATGAATATGTGTGTTGGTGGTCTTGAAGGAGAATTGTCTGAAGTAAACTGAGGACCAGGAGGATGAAAAGCTCAAAGTGACACATCATAGACGAGAAAGCCCATGCATAGAGTTGGGGCTAAATGCTTGGGTTTGTGAAAAGCCTAACATGGAGCAAGGAGAAGATTTGGGGCTAAAATCTGCCAAAAAAAGGAGCATGAGAAGAGAAGCTATGCTGTGTCATTTAATCCTTCCTTGAAAAGAATTAGCGTTCTAACATCAACAGATAAAGCTGCCAGTGAGAATGTTTCATGGCATTGCCTATTCCATGGACCAAAACTTGGTGGTCTTTTGTGTGCATTTCCTGGATGGCCCAATCTACTGGCTTTGTGCCTGGGAGCTCAACCACATCTTGTTTAAAACATGGCACGCAGCTCTTAGACCCAAGTGATTACTGGCTGATTCATATAAATGTTAATACGGACACAGAGGTGAGGGCTTTCCTTTTCCCCACAGAAGACTGCAAAATAAATCATAGATGCTAATGTTGATGTCTTGGAAATGAAAGCTAAAGTAAACTGTTAATGAGGCTTACGTAAATGGCTCCAATAATTTTGTTTTGAAGGGAACTCAAACTCTTAGCATCAGCCAGCTGGCATGCTCAGAGTCTGTAAATATGAAAAGCTTTTCTTTGGCAAGAATACCAAAATATTACTGGTATCCCTGGCATGTAATTCAAACAAAACTGAAGTCAACTGGAAGTGTTATCACAAACCTTAAATAGTCCTGATATCTGCTAACTGGAGAGCTTTGTTATGCCAAGCTGACAGGACCTCAAGTAGTGCTTGTACAGTGAGGACTGTGTTGGGTGATTCCCTCTTAGGTACCTGAAGTGTTTAATAATAAGCACATTTTCTTAGACAACTTTGTACCTTTTCTTTGATGTGGCACTCCACAGTGATAACCCTCTCCCCTCTGGCTCTTTCTGCAGCAAGCCCCAGGCTGGACTGCTGCATAACCAAGTTAGGTTTTCCTCTGTTTAGTCCTTGATGTTTGAAACATCCTGAGCCTTTTGCATAAGACTAAAAGGCGCATGAGCCCTTTGGAGAAGGTCAACCCGGCAGCATGTGTGTTGAATGCTGATGGTGTGCTTGTACTAAGGATTTCTGGATGTGCAGTGGCTCTTGATGGACACATCCAGGCTGTTGTGTGAGCACTCTGTGCAACTGCTTAATGCACAGGTAGAGGATGAGACACTCAGGGAAGAATTCCTGCACATTTGGAAATGCTGCAGAAATAGTAGCCCAAAGTATGTGCAGAGAATATTTGAGGAAGATGATTCTGGGAGAGGGTGGCTGTCCCGTAGCTTTATCTGTTCCTGATTCCTGGAAACTGTGTCTCTCGCAGCAAAGTAAAGGGTGTCCTGCTTGTTATCTTTACTTGTATTGATTAAGTCTGGTATGTTTGTAAGGATGGCAGCTTGTCCACTAATGCACAGGTCATTTCTCTAGTCTGATGTTAAGAACAAGCTGCAAGACACTGCTTGGTGGCTGCTTCTCAAAACTTTCATGCAGTGGGAAGGAAAAACAGGAAAGCCAGTGGCTGCTGGCAGCCTGGGATGTGATCTGTATGCCCTCATCAGCCCCAAATCTGTCTGAACTGCATGAACAAGGATTTGACCCCATGCTAAGGCAATGTGTTCCTGGGTTCTTCATCCTTCACCTCCTCTCAGCCCTCCTGAGGGGTGAAAGTGATAAAAGTTGCAAGTTGAGATAAAGACAGTTTAACTGGTAAAGCAAAAGCATAGAAAAGCAAAGCAAAACAAGTAACCAAGTCACCACTTCCCATGGACAGGCAGGTGTTCAGCTGTCCCCAGGAAAGCAGGTCTCCATCGCATGTAATAGTGACTTGGGAAGACAAACATCACGCCAAACATCTTCCCCTTCCTTCTTCTTCCCCCAGCCTTATGTTCTGAACCTGATACCATAAGGTATGGAATATCCCTTGGGTCAGCTGGGATCCACCATCCTGGCTGTGTCCTCTCCTAATTCCTTGTACATATCCAGTCTCCTCATTGATGGGGTGAGATGAGAAGCAGAAAAGGCCTTATGCTGTGTAAGCACTGATCAGCAATAACAAAACTGTCCTTGAATTATCAACACTGTTTTCATCACAAATCCAAAGCATAGCCCCATACGAGCTACTGTGAAGAAAATTAACTGTGTCCCTGACAAACCAGCACAGTCCAGGAGTGAGAATCATCAAACTAACAAAAGCATGGAGATGCCCCTCTCTCAGCTGGCCCAGTGACTGTGGTGTTGTGGCTCTCTGTGTATGCTCCAACATGTGAGCAGCTACATCTGTGCAGCAACCTGGCAAACTCCAGCAGAGCTCTCTGTGGCACAGCAGTCAGCCTGGCTAGACCAAGACCTGCTGTATTTGTAATTTAATTTTTACAGCTCTGTGATATGGAATGATGAATCTAGCAGAAATTACAGTTTTGTGTTGTAGAAATATAAAAAAAAAATAATGCCTGTGATGCAGAAAGAATACATTGCCAGGCACAATTACTTTTGGATAAAAAGCAATAGGAGTTGGTGTAAGATGTAGGCTTTGATTTTTCCTGTTTTTTCAAGCATTAACTTGGCAAAGGGTTAGGTATACATAATGCAGTATTGTATGGTTCTGCAGAAGGACAACTTGTGCTGTATGTCATCATATTTTTCAAGGTTATCTAATGAAAGAGGCAAAAAATATGTCTAGATTTTTTTTCCTGCAAGTCAGTAATGTGGAAGATAATAAAATATTAATGTTACATAACAGGAACCCTCTGGTTATGCTTTATTTTTGGAAATGTTAAAAAAAAAAAAGAAAAAGAAAGCCAGGGCTTCTTTGAAATGAGCATTTACTTACTTAATGGGAAATGCAGTGTGGATTTAGCGGAAGCCATGAAAAAAAGCAGCAGACTGAGGTAGCAAGTGGAGTGCTCTGGAGTTCTGTTGCATTGTGCTTGCTGCAAGCCCCTATCACATGGAGGGTTATGTGCTTACAGCACTTGCTATGAGGGCAGTTTTTCTCTGTTTCCCTGCACAAATGAGTGTCTTGTGTATGCTTCCAAGGCTTTCAACTGAGATGGAATGTGTTTCAACTCTGAATTACTAGTGAGTGGTTAATACTCTGCCAGGGAGCAATACAAGAGAGGAAAACAGAGCTCAGCCTGAGCATACTGGCCATGTCTACACTTTCTAAACAGGGTTGGAGGTGGTTTTGCTGAACTGTTGCAAATGAGGAGGTGCAGGATCACCTGCTGCTGGTGATGTTGAAGTGCTTGTCTCTCCCAGAGTTAATTCTCTGAGTGCAAAATAGGTTTTGAAATGTTCTCCGATAACACCACATCATCACGGACATACTTGGCCTTTTCCAAAATGATGCAAAAATACCACAGAAAGGTAAATACAGTGTTCCTGACATGCCACCTCATTTCATCACAGCATTGCTACATAACAATGTTATACTACACCATGCCATTACCTACCTCCTGACAGGGTATTATCCTAGGTAAGGGTTCAGGTATCCTGCAGACAAATTTGATAAGTCAACAGATGTAGAAAAAAAACCCAGAAGGACCATTTAGTGGAGAAAAGGTTGGCAGAGAGCCTGAATCTCAGAATTGCAACTCCATTGGTGATCAGGTCAGGGAGAATGGACTCACACATGCAGTCCTGTGCCATGTTACTGGTCTTATTTATTCAACTAACAGTCCTGAAATCAAAACAGCCTAATTAATTGTTATAAAAAAGAGTATGTGAAACTCAGTGGGTTTTAGCCTTGGCAGAATTTTTTTCACCCCTGCTTTAGCAGCTGTTTGTCTGAGGGCTGCTTGCACCTGACTGACTAAACTGGCAGTGGTCAATGGGAAACCCAGATTTTGCATCTTCTCTGGCCAAGGCTGTCATGCTGGGTACTGATAGCCAGGCTGTGCAGAGCTGCTTTTAGGGATAAACCTGGATAATGGTGAAGAGACAGGGACTGCTGGTGACTGCTCAAAATTTATATTGCTTTTTTTTACCCATTCATCGGGGAAATGTGTTCCCTGAAGCTGCTGAGAACAATGTGGTTCCTTCCACAGCTCCTGTGTTAGAATTCAAAGTGTGGGGAAGATGAGTGATTGGGACAGAAGGTTTTTACAGGGCATTACATAGTTTGTGCTTACAGTCCTGTGGAGAAAATGCTGTTGATTTTCTGCTTATTCGCTGAGACCCATGAGAAGGAAAAATGCCTGCTGTATCCCAGTGTTACACAAGCAACACAATACAAAGCAAACATTGGCTCGGATCAGCACAGTACTGGGTTTTCTGAGTCCATGAGAAGCAGTAAGCCTAGCTATTAATATCTGCAAAATATTATAAGAGATGAAACTCAGAAAATTCACTGCCCCTGGCTGTTGGCAGATGGAGGGTGTGTGGCAGTACAGGGCCAGAGACAGGATAAGGACAAGCCCTTAACTGCTTCGCTGCTGGAAGTAGTCACCCCACATACCCTCACTGCTGTGCAGTCACTCAAACCTGCTGCAGCAGTGGCCCATGTTCCAAATGTTCCAAAGCCTAGTGAAACAAAACACACACAAGTATTTGCCCAAGTGAATAGGATGAATGGCAAATTCTTACTAACATAGAAGGATTCCACAAACCATGCAACTATTGAAAAGTTGTGGGCATCCTGGAAAAGTAATTAGTAGCATCCAAATTTAGCTGTTAGATTCAGCTTCCTCAGCAAAGGCTGCTAGGCATCTACATGGCCATAGACATGACGTTTTCTGCTGAGGATATCAGTATTTGAAGACAGATTGAGGAAACATGTGATGGCAAG
Organism: Lophotriccus pileatus; assembly: GCA_035583135.1. Taxonomy (NCBI): domain Eukaryota; kingdom Metazoa; phylum Chordata; class Aves; order Passeriformes; family Tyrannidae; genus Lophotriccus; species Lophotriccus pileatus. Next base: position 137,727,577 of record JAWWES010000081.1, on the reverse strand, counting down.
ATGCTATTTTGCATCTGCTACTACAGTGCTGAGCATTAAAAAAGAGAAGAGGGAGCCCCACTCTCCAAATACATAGCGTACCACATGGAGGAAACATATACTTAACTGGCAGGAAAGAGACAGCTTGAGAAATTCCCAAGCAGCTGAATTTCCTTCTAAAAATTCCAAATGATGTAAAATCAGAAGAGCTCAGGCATGCCCCACCCTTTTCCCAGCTTTCTGCCCATCACCAGTACTTCCCATTAAAAACCATTCACCTCCCTGTTCAGGCAGGGCTGTCTGTGTCCCTGTATCAGTGGTACGCCAGTGTGTGGCTTCAGCTTTACAGAATTAAAAGTTTAAGAGGCTTGTGATACAGAAATCAAGTTCTAAATAAAATAAAAATGTTCTCCATTTGCTTCAGACTCTACAGTAATTTGCCCCAAATTTTGTGTTCTCCACTGGTCCAATTTACACAAACTCGCACTAATTAGCTGCAGAGCTTCTTTTAAATTTACAAAAGCAACCATTCTCTGCAATAGCTCAATGCTGTGCCCAAGTCCCCCTGAATAGACTTTAATGACACAGTAACCATGGTTACAGTACATAAAATATGCAGCCATGAAATGGGGAAATGTAACAGTGTAATATAATTTTCTCTGGAAAATAAAGGGGTTTGGCATATTTGCATTAATTAGGACATCACATTAAGTATTTCATGTTTGCATTCTTTATGAAAATAAAAGTCATAACAGACAAAGTGATTTTTGAATTCTATTCAATGGCAAACAGTACCACTGGGAAAGTGTTTTCCCTGATAAAATGGGACATTTTAATTGGACATCTACAAGTGCCATTCTGGTAAATTGAAGTTATAGTGTGTTGGAAACAAGCCGGAGATCCACTATGAGTGGAGCAGCCATATGTCCCAGAGCTCAGGCTTTTAATCTGAGTGGCCACTGGGAGGGAGCAGCTAAACCCTCATCTGCAGAACTGAGCAGGTAAGGAGGGAAATGCGTGGAGCAGCACAGCAAATCAAGACTGGCTGCATTGTGTTTTCAGGCATTTTGCTCTCCTGATGCTATTTGTTATTACATCTGCTTAACTGGTGTAAATCCCTCTATTTCACACAAATCAAGACTTCTCCTAAATGACACTGAATTATTTGTGAAAGCTGCAGCCCCCTCCATCAACATTTCATGTGTCATACGACTCTCTTGCATGGGGGTTGAGAATCCTGAGATCTCTCTTCCAGACTTGATTGTACTGGCAGGCTAGAACATGATCTTTTATGTCTCCAACTTACAACTTTAACATCTCTACTTTGGTGGTTTGCTGAGAAAATGGAGAAGGATGGCCATCTCAGGGCAAAGGGAGAGGCAAAACACAGCCCTGCTCTAGCTTGTGCTCTAGCAAAACTTACATGCTACCATATGCATGAAAAATACAATGGGTTTTGTGCACTGTCCGTCTCTATTTTTGAGCTGTACAGAAAATGTGAACCAATTTAGCTGTAGTGACTGAAACTCAAAAGCTTACTTCCAAAGTAGATGCTACCTGTTCCTCTGTCCTCTCCTCAGAGTGGTCCTGACAAGCCCATCTGCTTAGTTGTATTCACTGCAGTGATGCCATAATGAGTGGCAAATAGCCTTGAAGTGACAGTTTTCAAGCAATACAAAGGCAGTTACTTTATTTTCTCTTGAAGCATTGATCATACAACATTAGATGAGAGAGATATTTGTATAATCTGGTCTCTTCATGACAAACTGATGTGCAAGAGAAAAGATTAAATTAATTGAAAAACACTGATTATGAACAGGTCATTTAGCTCTAGCCTCAAGCAAAACACCTCCTTATCAGCTAGGCATGGAAAGATGCTCCGAGTTCAGCTGTACCTCTTGTTCTCCCAGCTGCAGCCTAGTGAAAGATTCACAAAGGAAGGAATATTAACCTTAGAAAATACAAAAGGATGAAAGGTTGGTGAAAATCCTTCAGTTCCATTTAGGTCAGGCTGGCATTCGGCAACTACTTCTGTCCAATTAGGCAACTGGAGCGGATCCGCTTTTCGTCCCCATACCTTGTGCAACCTTGTTGCAGAAACAGAAGCGGTCGATAACGTTTTTATTTCAGTTTCCAAATATAGATATAATAAGATTCCATTTAGGGAAATGAGATTGGGTTTCTATTTTCTTTGCTAGCGTGTTTCTTTGTTTGGTTTTGATTAATTTTTTTCCAACACGCAGACAAGAGCAAATTTGGAACCTCTATTTTGCTTAGCTAGATCTTGTTTTCTTTAATACAATCCTCTGATTAGGACTTTCAAATGCAGACAAATATGACATAGAAAATGCAATTAAGATTGACATGTTATATTCTTTATAATCTTGGATTCAGTTTCTGAGATATATTTCATCTGTGCAGAATGGACAAAAAGGGCAGGACTCTTTTCTGAATCTTCTGCATGTTGAAATGATTAATGAAGTAGTCACAGAATGGTTTGGGTTTGAAGGAATCTTAAAGATCATCTAGTTCCAACACCCCTGGGGTGTTGGAAGGGACAACTTCTACTAGACCAGGTTAGTCAGAGCCCCATCCAAGCTGGCCTTGAGCACTTCTGGGGATGGAACATCCACGACTTCTCCAGACTCACAGTAAAGAATTTCTTCCTTATGTCCAATCTCAATCTACCCTCTTTCAGTTTAAAGCCATTCTCCCTTGTTCTGTCACTACATGTCCTAGTAAAACATCCATCTCCAGCTTTTTTGTAGGCCCCTTTAGGTACTGGAAGATGCTCTAAGGTCCCCCAGAGCCTTCTCTTCTCCAGACTGAACAGCCCCAATCCTATCAACCTGCACTCTTAGGAGAGGTCCTCTAGTCCTTTGATCATCTTTGCGACCCTCCTCTGGACTTATTCCGACAGGTCCATGTCCTTCTGATGCCAAAAACAGCATAAAATAACTGCTCAGAGATAGTTTTGGGTTTTTAAGCAGCAAACTAGCTCCAAAGTTCTCAGTGAAAAGTCAGGTAATTTATACAGTTTTGGTGAGAGATTAAAATATTTTACATGAATATTTATTAAAATGACATCATCTAGTTATAATATTCATATTGGGTGGGGTTAAGGTGGAGTTTGAGGTGGAGTCATCTTTTCAGGTAGGTTCCTGGGGGTCGTTCCTGTTTCTTTGGCCTCATGAGGATTGTTTTCTCCGTTCCTCATTGTCATGAACTTTTCAACTCTTCCTGACTGTGTGCGAAAGTCTTACTAAAAACCCCTTAACTCATCCCTTCACTCCCCCCAAATTGCCATCCTATCTAATTTATGACTACCAGGCCAACCTTTTCATTAGGATAGAGCATATCAGGTGCAAGCAGGCCTCTTACAGGCCTCTCGGAGCCTGGTACTTTCTTTCTCTTAACTAATCTCATAACACATGCTCTCTGTGTCTGTTTTTTTTTAACTTAGATGCAGCACTCCTCAAAGTGGGGTCTGTGAGCCTCTTCTTAGAGCAGGATTCTAGCGTCTAAAAATCCTTGCTCTGTTTCACTTCTTGTGTTGGAGGCCTTGGAGCTGGATGAGTACTCCAGGTGTGGTCTCACCAGAGTGGAGTAGAGGGGCAAAATCACCTCTCTTGACCTGCTGCCCACACTGCTTTGGATGCAGCCCTGGACATAGTTGGCCTTCCAGGCCACAAATGCAAATTGCCAGATCATGTTGAGCTTCTCATTCACCAACAAACACACAAGTCCTTCACTTCAGGGCTGCTCTCAATCCCTTCTCCACCCGGCCTGTACATGTATTTGGGATTGCCCTGACTAAGGTGCAGGACCTTGTTCTTGGACTTTCTGAACTTCATGAGGTTCACACAAGTCCACCTCTCAAGCCTGCCCAAGTCCCTCTGAACTTCTCCTCACAGCACAGAGCATGTCTCTAAGACATTTACAAAGCATTTGTCACTATGGGCACAAAATTAAACATCAGAAAAGCAAAGGGAAAAAACTCATTTTCTACCCTTTTGTATGCTTGTGAAGAAAAAGAAGAAACAGGTAGAGCACCAGCTCCAACCTTCAGTCTAGGTTTGAGTTCATTTCCAGCAGAAAGTACCAAGGACAAACATCTTCCCTCTTCCCTTTTTTCAAAAGAACATAACACCACTGAAGAAATCAAAGGACGTATTTGAGAAAAGATGTATTTGAGAAAGTCATGACTATGTCCTAGTCTACCTAGTGTCATTCTGATAAAAAAGTATGGTAAAATCCTAATTTTCATTGAGTCAATGTAAAAATTAGCATTGATTTAAATATTTTTCTTTTCAAGTGAAAGGCAGTTTCAACAATCTTCAGCACTTGGACTTGAAGTTAGAACTTTATGTCAGCTAGCCATCCAGACAAAACTGACTCATGATGATCAGGATTTCATGGTCCTTCTGAAGTCTCAGTGACAGACTGATGTTGGTTCCTGCTTTGTCGATATGACTGTGTCCACCTGCCCTGGTTCAGCTCTGCTTCTCACAGAGAGTGCTGGCAAAAGCACCTCCCACCCCACTCTTATCCAAATGCACAGTGCTGACATGCCTGCTCACTGAACAGTGTGTCCTCAAATCATTCTGATGTTCTCAATAATTCAAACCTACTAAAAATAAATGTCATTTTAAAGAGTAATTACAGACTACTATTATCCTTTGAAAGTGAGTAAGTGTATCGAATTATAATAAAAGAGGGCAAAGATATAGAACTATGAGCCCCTTCTTGGTTTTAACTGATATGTTTTTGAGCAGTACATTTCCACATGTGTTGGGTTCTGCAACCAATAGCAACTCATGGTATCATATATGGTGATTTCTTCTCCAGTCCCACTTACATGCAAAAATGTCAGCTGAACACATCTTGGAAGCTATAGATCTAAAGACTAATACACATTATTTGATATTATTTACACAATACTTGTGTTTTATGGTCAAAACCTGTGCTGACCTCATCCAAGAGCACTTCCTGATTAAGGGCTGCCACACAGGAATTGACGCACAGCATTACTGAAGAGACCTTGAGAAGATCAGTTGATGCAGCAAACATCAGATCCAGATTTGCAGCGGTGTTTAAGGTCTTCTGGAACTATATTTATGCTATTTTTTTAAAATAGCATAAAAACCCTGCTGGCAGATCTTTTTCAGTTGCTTGGAAAGTAGAAAGTTCTCGCTTAAAATTGCTGCATTGCAACATCGCTACTCCCAGTTGTTAAACGTCCTGTGGCACGAAACACCGAGTCCACACAGGCCTACCTTAGCGAGTGTTCCAGTCAAGCACAATGTGAGTCATCTCCTGAGCTTCAGATGGCTGACTTGTGAGGAATTTGCAGGTGTGTGTGTTTGTTTGGATTACAAGGAGAGTATTTCAAGTGGAGACAGAATGTTTCATTCCTGCTCCTCAGCCTCATACACGCATTATATTTGTCACTCCTGTCAACAAACATTTGTGAATTAAAAACAGTGTGTTAAATATATGCACTGTGTTACAGTGCTTTGGAAGCCATTTCTGCTTCCAACTTCAGTTTTGACTCTTGTCTGTCTCCCTCCTTTAGGAGACAGCAGTCTCACCGTGCCAGTTGGAAACAAAGACCTATCCTCCCCTCACCCATTCTCAGTTTACTCACCATTACTTTCATAGTTAATATTCAGAGAAGAGCAACATCTTCTGAAAGTCCAAATATTTTGTAGACAGCCTTGGGACAACTGGCTTGAATCATTTTTCAAGGCACATTCGTGAGACCTCATTTTCCACAAGAGGAAGTTACATGCAAGCAAACGAGAGTCTAACCAGGAGCCTGTCGGGTTAAACAAACGTGGTCATCCTTTCCAGCACAGTCTTTCTGTTTGCTCTGTGTCAGTTTTGCTGAATAGCTCAGACTCTCCTGAAATAATTGTCTCATTAGGTATACAGGATATAAATTGTAAACTGCATTCTGTCATCTCAAGAATAAATTATCCCCAAACAGCTATTGAACAGTGAGGGAGAACATAGTCTGGCACTTCTATTTTGCAGGACTCTTAGAACAAGCAATATCTATATGTAATCACTGCCATTCAGGTAGTTAGGTCAAAGTCAAATCCTTTGCATTGCCTGATCTCTTCCAAAGGCTGGGCAAAAGGAGTGTGATCATTATCCAGCATCATCTAACAATGCATCCAAATATTCCTCTGAAAATCAGGTCAGATCTGATTATTCACAAGGTTGCCCTCCTTGTCTTTCACAGATGCATGTGAGACAGGCAGAAAGAGAGGTAAAATAGGCAAAGTAGGAAAAGAGTCTATAGAAAACAAGGCAAAATGAAGGAAAAAAAGAAGAGAACTATATGAATGGTAACTGAGGATTAAAAATGGCATAAATATGTACAAATTCAAGAAAAAAAAAGGAACAAGCACAGAATGCAAAGACTGTAGATTAAATAATCTCTGATGATCATTATTATAGACAGCTGTCTTCTCATCAGCAGAGGCATCAAGAATTTCACTTCTGAAATTGCCTAGCCACAATTTAATTGTACTTTAAGGTACACACCAACAAGGTGTCACAAGTGGAAATAGAATACACAATTATTTTCATTTTTCTTTATTAAACCAAAATTGCCTTCCATTTATACTGTTTTCTTTTCTATTACACTTAAAGAAGAAAACAGCCAAAACAATTGGACGTTTTTGTCCTTCATTGCATCTTCCCCTCTCAAAGAAGATAATTTGCCCTTGGGTGCCTCAAGTGTTTGATTAATTAGGAATCCCAGATGTAGAAACACACAAGATCCTCATTAACAGAACAGAATGAGAGTGAAGGAACTTAGTGATGATTTTTCTGAAATGGACAGTGCTAGCAAGTGGTTCACAGGCTGTAACAGAAGTGCTGCAGCTTTAATAAACAAGCAGCAGTGGCAATCTCAGGAGTCATACAGTGATGTATCATTTTTCTCTGAGGCACTGGTTCCACCTCTTCCATTTTCTTAATGGTTCTGATAAGCCATTAAGACCTTCTCCTCCATTACTGTTTGTCAAAAAGTGTCACTGAGCTCCAATCACACACTAAGACAGGGCATGGGAGGATCTGTGAGCAACCCCACTCTTCTCCCAGGATGCCTAAGACGGCTGTACTGATTCTGTGACTTGTCACCTGCTCAGTGCCTGTGTCACACTGGCAGTGCATGCCCACTAAAATAGTCTTGAGATATTGTCTCTTGTTTACTCTTTCAAGGGAAAGTAATTTTTTTTGTTGTTTCTTTTTGACTTTACACGCTTTCTTAACACTTTTTTTTGTTAGGACAATTTGGGAGAGCATTAATGGGTTCTTGATTCTGGCTATGCCACTGCTAGTGAAGAGAGGGCTTCATCATTGTTTCTTAAGACATGTAAAATTAAGGCTCGTTTTTAAGACCTCCTAAAATCATACTTAGATGCTAATAGAGTTTCCTGATCCTGTAATTGAATATATGATGACAAACCAGAAGGCTAGGATGAAGCTCCCCCTACTCTTAGGGTTGTGCACATTACAGAGCCATGCTCAGTGTCCCGACAATGCTGCCAACAAGAGCAATGCGCAACTGCAGAGATGCTTGTGTGATGCTCTTCATGACAGCACATGCCCCAAAAGCCAATCCTGTTGTGGAATCTCTTGGCCATGGAGCTATTATAGGCAATGATAAGACAGATTTTCCCTTCGGCTAATATCCTTCCACCTTCCGGAGATATTTCTGATTGAGGATGGTACATAGGAAGAATAAGAGCAGAAAGTTCAAGAAATCTTTTTGAACAAAGCAGCCACTAGAAAAACAGTTGCAGAAGATCATTTCTTTCAGCAGAAGATGCATAATCTAGAAATAATGATTTGCAATGCAGACAGTGCACGCAGTTATGCAGAAAAAAGAAAATTTTACAAATGAAAGGATTGAAACTCCTATTAATATTGTGGGATTAATGCAAAACTCCAAGGAGACATTAACTCTGCCTGCAAGAGGTGGCAGACACTCAGCATGCTGAAAAGCTTTTCAGTACTATTTTAAAGGAGCAGCAAAAAATACTGAAAAAATAAGCAAAGGGAATTGAAGATTAACTTTGACATGTAATATTCATAACCAGAGAAAATAGCTATTATTATTTATGTAGGAAAGATAGACAATACAGGATTCTTGTGGACATCCAGCAATGTTGTTTAATAATGAGATCTAATTTCAATCTTGCACTAATCATAGTCAAATTAATCTCAAGTATTTCTAATACTCAGATCAAAAATAATGAGCAAACAATAGAATAATCTAACTCACGCCCCTCCCCCCCCCCCGCATCCTAGTCTCCAAGGACTGAAAAGGTTTTGTTTTGCGGCCCAGCACTCCAGCTGTATTTGGAGTTGTCCCTGGAGGCAGGCTGAACAGCTTGGGGTCTCTCTGGGCCACCCCAGGCTGAGCTCTTCAGCCTGCCAGTCTTCTCTTAGGCACTTTGGGACCGGCAGGGGGGAGGCCAGTGCCAGGGGGCAAGGTTCAGCCAAGAAGTCTGGCTCACATGGAAGCAGCAGAAAGAAGGTATCTCAAAACTATATCCCAGGGTCACTGTGCTTTTATGTCCATACTCTTTATTTTTTTTCCTCTTTTTAAAAAAATTGGAGTTGAAAATCGATTCTTGGCTAAAGACACTTGCATTATCCCTTCTTTTTTCTTTTTCTCTCTGTAACATCAGTATTTTCACTTGGAGAACAATCTTTATCTGGTGAGCTCTAATTAAATGCAAAAGTTGCTTTATCTGAATGAATAACCAATCCTGCCAGTCGCAGGAATCTGGGAATGTTGCAGGCATTCACACCAGGAGGCATCTTCAGGAACACGAACTGATCAGGATGATAGTGCTAATCCTGTGATCAGCAGTGCCAACCTTTGTGCAATTTCCATGCTTCTAAAAGTCAGTACTGTCCTTCACTGTGTCTTTGAGGGAGACATGCCAGGTATGTGACTGAGAAGCCAGAAGGTGCAGGATGTTTTGCACCTGGGTGACTGGACATGATGCACAGTTCATCACTCAGGCAGGCAAAGAGATGCAGAAGGCAAAAAACCTGGGGGCTGGATGAACTGCTGTCAGAAAGTTGAGTCGTACCTGAAATCATATTTCCCACTCTTAGGTGGAAACATTCAATGACAAGCATGATTAGGACAGCAGAAGGAGATCAAAATGTGGAGAGACCAGAGGGCTATCAATGTTAAATATGTGTCTTCTGTATGTCATGAATTGAAATGCACTGACATTGCTCGTAAGGAGGGGATGAATCACCATTTCTATCTTTGGGGTTTTATTAAGTGCACTTTAAGCCAACAATGAAAATTACTGAACATCAGAAATGAAGATTGGCAAAGGCACAGTTCACAGACAAAGACCCTCCGTGCTGCACCCATGCTGGCCCTGTGGTGAGCTGCCAAGTGTGAAGACCTTCTGAAAATCAAGTCACTTTTTTGGGTGCTTGAAATAAAGTTTTTCTTTCAAATCTTCATTTTACACCTAAGTTTGTGCTAGATGAGAATATGGCTAAACATCCTTCCCACGTAAGGACTCTTAGCCAACATGTGAGAAGGGTTCAGGCCGTTTTTTAATAGGTTGGTATCTATATCACAAAACCCACAAAGCTGATCCTTTTATTTGCTCAGAGCTACATGACTGGAAGTAAAATGACTACTCCATCTGAAACCATTTGTTGCTAAAGTTACATACCCTGAAATGGTAAAAAATCCTGTGTAAGAATAAATAAGGAATAAGGTTTCATAAAACCTGTAGGAAAATTCTAATAGAAAATACATGGATTTTTATAATAAAAATCATAGATGATAGTATTTTATGCCAAATGAAAAACATTTATGTTAAAGCCTGAGAAAATGAGGACTCAGTAAGATTTCAGTGCCCTTTTGTCACATGTGTTACAAAATTAAACCAAACACTGACTACGTACAACAATCTAAAACAGGTTTACAGCAGATGCAGGGCTGGGAAAGTTCTCTCAAATTAGTGACATTTTGACTGTAAAAAGATAACAGTAAAAGGCTATGGTTAAGTCAGAATGTCTCTTGGAAAATCACTATGGTAAAGGAAGCACTACAAATACAGGATAAGGAATTTCTTATGAAAATGCAGTTTTAGGCATCAATATCAATTATATTCTTTATGAAACAACAAGTGAAATAACTAATTGTGTGAATTATATATAATTATATAATTTTTGAATTTCCAAACATCTTTCTATTGGAAACTGCTAGCAGTAAAGGTCAGAACAGGGTAGAATAGCGATTTCTTTACTAAATGGTCAAGGAATCAACAGGAAGTGGTGGTGACTTGGACTCCATTTCACTGGGTGCTCTTGAAGAAAAAGTGGCTGTAAAAATAACAAAAGATAAATTGAGTTCTTCATGTTAAATTGCAATATGAAAAAATGTAAATCCATAATTACATTAGAGAATTAGGGCTTCCAATTTCCATAGTGGGAAAAAAACTTAGACCGTATGATGTAATAAAATCCAGGATGTAGAAAATTCCTAGCCCAGACCATTAAAAGAACTGGAATGAGAAATGCCAAGTCCAGTAGCATGGACTTGGTGAAACTGTAAGTGTTGCCTGAAAGGTTGCAAATGCAGTACCTATCTTCAGAGAAGGAGGAAAACGTGATTCGGAGCATCAACAGGCCTTTTAATGTGACTTTGATTCCATAAAATTTTAGAACAGATTTTGGAGGAATGAATAAGTAAGAATAGTTAGGTAATACAAAGTAGACTAATTTGCAGCACAGTTTTGTTACAGATAAGTCAGACTAATCTTTTTTTTTCTTTTATTATAAAATCAGTGATTTACTACACAGAGCTAATGCAGCAGATATAGTCTAGATAGATTTAAGTTAAGCATTTCTTACAACCCTTTATAGGAAATTAGCATTTAAGTTGAAGATATCAGGGATTAGTGCAAAGTGGATAGAGAGATGTTTCAGGAAAAAAAATTGCCCTAAATCATACTTTATAAAGAATTATTAGGATGCCAGACGTTACTGCCTCAGTGGTGAATACTGGGACCAATGATCGTATATTAGTGGCCAAGGAGGCAGAATCAAATAATTTGCTAATGAAATTTACAATGTGACACAATGTTGAGAAAATAAACAGCAAGAAAGTAGAGAGTCATCGTAAGAAAACCTTTTTGCATGAGACACTGAAATGCTTTGGAGTATAGTGTTCTATTCTCATCTATGTTTACACTAAATTGGAATAGAAACATAGAAGGCTTTGGAAAATAGAGTGTCCATTTTATAAGGAAAAATGAAAATATTAGGGTTTATTTAACTTAGGCAAATGAAAACTTGGAGAGGATTGACTGTTCCTTATGTTCAGAGGAAATTGTTAAAAACGGAGGAGAACCATTTAGGTGAATTAAAATTGCTGGCCTAAGATCAAATGCTATAAATCAATCATGAGTATTTATTAGCCTAGAAATTTAGAAGAAGATTTTTAAACATCCCAAGAATTAAATTCAAGAAGAGTTTTCCAAAAAAGGTTACGAGATTCAGAGTCTGAACTTATTTTAAGATGGAACCTGGTAAATGAATAGAACTGCTGTTTGGCAACCTAAAATGCCTCATTGGAAAATGACATATGTTAGTCTTTGGTACTTGGTATTTTGGTATCTTTGAGAAACTACAAAGAAGGGGTTGCTGTTTGTTTGTACCATATTTGCACTGTCTGTACATGACATACCTGCTATTCTACGTATCTTATTTAGATTTATTTATGAGGATCATTCTTAGTAAGCAGAAGGAGAGGAAAATGTTGCTATCCTTGATAAATATAATTCAACTTCTGAGGTAGAATGCATAAAAAGGAGACGATTTCATGTTTTCATGAAGATCTGAGTGTTGAACAACCTACAAGAATGTAAATGGAAGATAGTAGTGGTTCTATTGTCATTAAATTCTTAGGTGATTGATTGGTATATCTTGTTCCAATCTTCAACAGTAAAACAACTCTCAGATTTGGGGTCACAGTGGTGGTCTGCGGAAATTGAGATATTGCTGTTTCTTTTGTCTACTCTGAAACACAAGGTAGTAGACTACTTCCTAGCATAACTTAAGAGTTAAATATTATTTAATATTTTCCTTCCAGGGACATTAATAAGGTTTTTGAATTCTTCCATTTTTCCTATGGCCCAGTATAATTTACTTCTTTGTTCATCTAATACAGACTTGAAGTTTGTTTTAAGATGCTGGAATGCATTCTTGTACTTTGGGATACAACTTGGTGTAGATTAGAATTCAACCTTTGTTGCATAATTTCCCCAGCTGGATGAAACAGAACTGAGTGACCCATGTGGGTCTTCATTATTATTTGTTTCTTTTTTTCACCCTTCTGCAAGTGGGCAGGTGTTCAGTCAGTATTAAGGGGAACTGGTGGGTGGGTTGCTTGCCATTCCAGAAATAATTTGAGTTGTGTTCCCGTAATACCTCTTCGTTTCATATAACCGTGCTCAAGAGTCATTTGACAATTATGACTTCTAAAGACATTACAGAATGGGTAAGATATTACAAAATGGGTAATGTTGGAAGGGACCACAGTGAGTCATCTGTTCCAACCTCTCTGCTCGAGCAGGGTCATTCTAGAGCACATTACACAGAATTGCATTCAGATGGTTCTTGAATATCTCCAGTGAGGGAGACTCCACAACCTCTCTGGGCAATCTGTTCCCCAGCACAGTCACCTGCACAGTAAAAACGTTCTTTCTCATATTCATGTGGAACTTTCTGTGTATCAGTTTCTGCCCATTTCCTCTTATCCTATTGTTTGGCACCACCAAGAAGAGCCTGGCTCCATCTCCCTGACACCCTCCCATCAGATACATTAGATACATTAATAAGGTTCCCTTCTCAGTTGTCTCTTCTCAAGGCTGAACAAACCCAGCTCCCTCAGTCTGTCGTCATAAGAGAGATGTTCCAGTTCCTTAATATCTGACTAGCAACATGGACTGAAGTTGTGTCGAGGGGGGTTTCATTGGGTATTATAAAGAGGTTCTTCCCCTAGAGGGTGGTTGGGCACTGAACAGGCTCCCCAGGGAAGTGGGCGCAGCACCAAGCCTGACAGAGTTCAAAAAGTGTTTTGTCGATACTCTCAGGCACTTGATGTGACTCTTGGGGATGGTCTTGTGCAGGGCTAAGGGTTGGATTCAATGATCATTGTGGATCCCTTCCAGCTCAGTATATTCTGTGATTCTGTGATCTTTGTGGCCCTCTGCTGGATCCACTCCAGGAGCTCCATGTCTCTCCAGTACCAAGGAGCCCAGAACTGGACACAGCACTGCAGATGTGGCCTTACTAGGGCTGATTAGAGGGGCAGGATCACCTCCCTCAACCTGTTGGCAGTGCTCTTCCTGATGCATCCCAGTTTACTGCTGGCCTGCTTTGTCTAAGGTCACACTGCTGGCTCATGGACAGCTTGTTGTCCACCCCCAGGTTCTTCTCCACAGAGCTACTTTCCAGGACCCCAGGTCCTTCTCTGCAGAGCTACCGGTTGGCACCCAGCTTGTATTATTGCATGGGGTTATTCTTCCCCAGATGCATGACCCTGAATTTGCCTTTGTTGAACTTCAGACAGTTCTCTGCCCATCTCTCCACTTTGTTGAGGTCCCTCTAAAGGGCTGCACACCACTCTGGGGTATCGGCCACTCCTCACAGCTTTGTGTCATCAGCTGAGAGGGCATCTGTCCCTTCATCCAAGTCATTCATAAGTAAGTTAAATTATACTGGGCCCAGTATTGAGGTTTGCTGGACATCACTAGTGAGAAGATTCCAACTAGATCCTGTGCCACTGACTACAATTGAAAAAAAGGAAAACATAATAATAATAGTAATAGTAATAGTTGTAATGATACTATTACTACTAATAATTGTAATTAATTCTAACCCAAGAAAGATAAATTATATGCATTATAGTTGTCCACCACTCCCCATGCTGGATGCCCAGCCTGTTCCCAGCTGTGATTGGCCCCTTCCAGGTAACTCCCCCAGTTTACATACTGGGCATGACATTCATGGAATATGGAATATTCCTTTGACCAGTTTGGGTCAGCTGTCCCAGCCATGCTCTCTCCCAGCTTCTGGTGCAACTCCTCACATGAATCTGAAAAGTCCTTAACTCAGAGTAAGCATTATTTAGCAGCAACCAAAACATCTGTGTGTTACCAACATTACCCTCATCCTGAAGACAAAGCACAGCATTGTACCAGATACTACAAAAAAATGAACTCTGTCCCAGCTGGAAGCAGGACAGCTTGCCACACTAAGCACCTTCCATTCTTTATTTGTGGATAGAATCCAGTTGTTCTTTGTCCCCAAACCTGCAATCATCAATGCTCTTAGCATGAAGCCCACAGCCATGTGCCAGATGGGTGCAGTGAGATGGGACCAGTTAGGCTAGTTGAATGCCAAGTAGCTTCACAGCTTTAATTACTACTGTAGGCTATATCCATGTAGATACTCACTGATATGATTAGCAAGAGAAAAAATATCAGAAAGGTTAACAAAACTGGTCACAATGCTCATGGCATTATTATCGAGGTGGACAATTGAGAGGACAGATGTCTCAGCCCTACTTATCTCAGAAATTGCTAATATGTTTTGGCAGCATTTCAGGGCCAACCAGCTGGACAAAATTCAGTATCTTTGCCCTCCTGTAGTATTTCATACTTCTAAATATTTATTCCAGTAAATGAATGCTTGGGGTTTACAAACACCTATTCTGTAGAATAGGTCATCTTCTAACCACAGCAGAGGGAGGTGAACTTCTGTTTCTCTAAGAGTCCATGCAGATTTTTGCTGGAGAATTCAGGAGCATAGAGTTTCTCTGAGTCTTGCATTCCTTTTATCAGCAGGAGGTCATATGCTCTGCCAATCCTATATTCATGTAAATCCAAAAGCCTAAAGGGGGAGATTTACAGAGAACTCTGTGAAGGCAACTTTGCAATATTTGCCTGGCTCTGTATCTTAGTAGCTTCTGCAGGAAATAGGCCAATCTAGCTTACAGTTACTGCAGTATTAAACTAAATAATGGTCTTAATAACACAGTAAAATATATTCAGAACCCTATGGTGCAAAATAGATCAGATTATTTCAAAGACAGGACAATCGGAGTCTCTGGAGAAAACCAAATGTAATTAAAATTATTTCTACTCCAAAAATTCACTTCTCATTACAAATGTTGCCATGGAGTATTCCCAACGTAATTTTTATTCAGAGTTCCAGAAAGAGGTATTAACCTTCTTCAAATTTGTGTTATCTTGAATAAATAGTGTATGCCTTGCCTTGAGTGAAAGACAAATGGAAATTAGATGCTAGATTGTGTCAGATGACTTTTGGTCTTAATGTTTATATGGTCTTGGGAGGAAAACGTAGTATTTGCTGAGGTTGAGATGGAAGACAATCTCATGTGACCTTGGAGTGCAATTATATGATATTAAAGGAAGTTATTAAGCATTTGTGGAAAACACTGTGTTGGAAACAAAGGAATAGACATAAAAAGTGATGTTCACTAAATAAAATCCTCAGATTACTTACCTAACTGAGAATAATTTATCATGTGGAATCAGGGCCAGCAGCAACAAATCATTGTATCTAACTTATCTCTAGTTCATTTACATTTTATTTTCCTAAAGTAAATGTTCAGAGAAAATGAGAATTGATTATATAGATTCATAGGAACCATGAATATAAAACAAATGCTTTTCACTGCGTTATAACAAAGGAGAGAGTTTGCCGAGGAAGAAACGTGCTTATACCTTTTACTTGAAAAGGATATGAGGACAGCAGCAGGTAGAAGCACCACTTGAAAATACAGCTTTACAAACTCTTAGTTTTGCTCCTTAGCAAATAATACACTGAAAATTCATCCTCTAGGTCACAGGAATAAGATCATGATCTCTCTAAAAAGGGACTAGAAAAGGAGATGTTGATATGGCAGGGAAGAGCTACAAGGTAATATTTGCAAATCAGTTGATACAACTAAAATTGAAATAGTTAAAAATACATTTCCTGTGGGAACTCTGAATAAACTTGAGATAGACAGATGGCTGTCTCTAAAAAACAAAACAAAAAAAGCCAACTCTGTTATTTCTAGATAAGGCCAACAGGCTTAGATTTTTGATGCATAGCTGAAAAAGTGAATTATATCCAAACACACTAAAAATACCATATATTGATGCAGAGTGATGTCATACAGCTCCTCAATGACAACTCACTGAGGGACTGGCAACAATCCAGCAGTAAATGTAAATATAGGCACTAGAAAAAGAGTTGGCAGAGGTCAAACAAGAGGTTTCTGTTTTCCTGTTCCTCAGCCCATCTTGTCCAGTCAACCACACCTGCTCTAAAATTCTGCATTTTTTGACCTTTGTCATTTCTGTTGAGTAATGAGCAGTCACTGTCTGCACCTAACTTTATAATTGTTCAATGAAATTCCCCTTTCCACTTCTCCCTCATTATCCAGGGAGCAAACAAAAAAGACGCTCCGTCACCCCTAGTGGCAAATAACTCCCACCAATACTGCAGCCCAGAAATCACTTTGTGGTTCTACACTCCCAGTATTCCCATCCTCTCCTCCTTTCTGGAGGAAAAGTGTGAATGTGAAAGAATAGCAAGTGAGAGTCCTTCTGTGATTAGGGTAAGCTGCCTTCTCTAACAAGCAGCATCCTTCAGATGAAAGGATGGAAGTAAATGTTGCCTAGTCTCATACAGCTTCTTGTAGAGAGCCAGGTATCCTCTTGCAGGAGGATCAAAGCCTATGTTACTTCATATTTACTGTAGCCTTCTACTGGCTGCCATCAGACGTGTAAATCACATAATCTACAAAGACAGCAGCCCAGCAGCCCCAGTTCTATGTGGTGGAAAACACTCATCTAGCAAAAAAAGATGTAGTTGGTGTTACCCTGCTGTGGAGGGCATTGATCAGGCACCCCTGCGCAGGGAGCGAAGGACTGCCCTGTCTCTATGTGCTTACTGTTAGATACTCTTTCTGTCATGTAATTGCTGTGACCATGTTATATCAGTACTTCTATGCATCGAGAAGAAGCACTGTAAAACCTGGACTTCCTTTTAGTCAAGATGCCCAATGATTCAGCAAAAAGAACATCAGTGCAAATTTTAAATCCATATGCCCTATTTCTTTGAAGTCTGAGAAATCCTTGAATTCATGAACATTTGAAAAATAGATGCTTATAATTCATAACATTAATCTTTCATCAAAGAAAAATGCCATTCTGGAATGTAGGAAAAAGGCTTCAAGCCCTTTTGTTCATGATAAATGTGATACGACACTGGTGCTGCTAGAGAATGTGCTGCTTCTTGCATTGCTGCTTTATGGCAAGTGGTGGTCACAGGTGAGCTTGCAAATATAGCAGGTGAAACACTGAAAGATCTGCTTGTAGAAAAACATCTAAACCTTGCTTCAGAGAGCTTGTACTCCTTGCAGAAGACCTGACATGAAAGAAGGGTATTGTCCTTGCCATCCAGACCAAGCTGATGCACAGCTCATCACAGGAAAAGGGATAGGAACTGGAAAATGTGTATATTACAATTTAAACTGTATTAAATTATTATTATTATTACTATTATTATTATTATTACTATTACTATTATTATTATTATTATTATTGACACTTCCTTTCTGTGTAAAATATTATTTTTTTAGTAGTCCTTTCTTTTTCTGCAATACTTAAATCTAGGTCAATTGGATGATTGGATTCTTGGATGAATCTATTAAGGTTTCTATTGTCAAAACATAAATTCCTGAATTTACATAAAAAGTGTATTTCCTCTTTGTTCACAGACAAGATTTTAAATTTAACTGATTGCACAGCCCTTTGGGGTGATTATTTGAACGCTTCCTAAAAATGGTGTCCATGTTTTTCATTAATTTGCCCAAAATCCAGTATTGCTTGAATGCTAATTTATTTTATTTTATATTATTTTATTACTTTACTTTACTTTACTCACAATGAATACAGAAGAACAAGCAGTAGAGGCACCAATCATCTCATCCTACAACAACTCAGCAGCACACAAGCTGAACTTTGCCAGATGACACTTTGGATGGAAAGAGTCATCTTTTCTCAGGAATGTAATTTTCCCAGCAGGACAAGAATCTAATTTTGACATTACAAACAAATAGTTTCCAGGTATCAAAGTTTACAACTGCCAGAAAAATAACAGGAATACTGTTTTACATAGGCTATTTCTTGCATTTTGTTAAAGAAAGTTTGTCCTTATAGCTGCTTGAGGTGTAGACCAGCACCACTTCAGAGAATCTGAAGCCTGCCCTGGGCAGACCCTGCAGAAACCCACAGAAACACTGAAATCCTGGATCATAAGTAGCACAACACCTACTGTATTTCATTTTGTGCTACTGCAGCTCTGATTCCTTATGCCTCAGATTATGAAGTCAGAGCTCTGCTTATTTAAGCCCCTTGGGATAATAGTTAGGCCACTATATTTGAGGCAAGAGTACTTAATAAACTTGAAAGACTTCTGTACATAAAAATAGAGAGACTACCCCTCAAGCCCTAGATGCAAACAGCATACAGATTATTTTCTTCTGTCAACAACAGAGGGATTCAAACGAGCAGAGATATAAAATGCCTAATGGTCAGTGAGATAACTTGAATTTACAGGCATAAATTCAGATCTTCACTGACATAAAAAGCCCATCAGAAACTGAACACAGGATAGATGTTTTACCCATTTTTAGACACTGGGTGTCTGGACAATGACAGGTAATTTTTGACAATTACTGACAGTACACTGTTAGTGCAATTATTTGAAAGAGAATATCTATCATACCTGATTCCACAGAAGTTAAGTGGCTTTCTGGCAACAGGATGGCCGAACAACACTAAACACCTAAATTTGAGACTGCAAATGGATTCGCCCCAAATGCAGTTGTGCAGTGTAAGTTACTCACTATCTTGTTATTCTGTCAAATTGTCACACAAAATATGTACAGTTGGCTCATGCTAAACCTCAACTCATTTTCAAAAGAAAAATCTGACAGTGGAGCATGTATTGGATGGTCTAGTTTGAATTAATGTGAAATATTTAATTACTCACAGAGTTCCTAAGAAGACAGCAGCGACCAATATCTCACCCTTCTGCCTTAGCTTGGAAGCTTCAAAGCACGACTGAAGTGATGGGCCCATGAGTTGATGCATCACTTAAAACTGCTGCTCTGCTCTACTCCTGGTAGGAAATGACCAGGAGTAGCATGATTGTCACAAGCTGCACCTGCTGCTGTAGCTCACTTTTCTTCCTGCTGATTTCAGCCAGGAAGAAAATCTCAGAGAATCAACATCTGACCAATTCACTGTCTTGGGGTTTGAACTTCTTCTTAAGGAAGAAAAGCACGATGCAGGGGCACAACTGGAGGCTTGCCTTCAGGCCATCCAGAGAACTTGAAAATGTCAGTGGAATTTTGAAAGGAATTAACTGAAGGAAAGCAGGTAATTCTTCACTAGAGACCTTCTATAAAGCCTTTTATGGCATAATAGTAAAGGCATGTTAGAATGGAGTTTTGCCAAACATTTTTGAAAGACCTATTCAGCCTTCAGTCAGTGAAAGATTTCTTGCTTCTGACACAGGGTGAACTCACCACGGGGCAGAAGGTCACCAGAAAGCAGTACTGATAGCTCTTTTTGAGGCCTTATCAAAGGCAAAGCCTTGTGCAATGAAAGGGTATGTTTAATTTTGTGGAAGATACTGTGTATTTCCTTGATGGTGAGATTTGCAGTAGTTCTCTCACACCATATTGCTGTGTCCTGCTTTGCCTTTCAGTGTCATCAGATAAGAAAAGACACTTGTAAAACAGGTACACTGGCAAGCATCACCCATGTTGTGGTAAGAATCTGGCGCCTACATTCTGCAGCTAATAAGTATTTAGCTCTAAAAGCTTTTTAGGGTAGTTCTAGAATAGGCAGATGTGAAATACTGAATAAAGGACTTAAACTTATATCACAAAGACTTAAGAATTCGCTTGGAGTACAAACTGCAGCAGTTACAGAGAAGTTCAGAGCACAAAGGAAAAATGAAGCAGTCTTATAAGAGAAACTGAAGGAGGCAGATGGCAATTAGGTGTCAGTAAGTTCTCATTAAAAGTGGAAGGTTTCCAGACTCAATTAAAAGAAAACTCTTTGAAAAGATCTTTTGGAGCAGTAGAGAGGAAAAAGAAACATTAAACCCCTTACAGGGCTGTTTTGTATTACAAAATCTTTTCACTCTTATTTGGGAAAAGGGTGAAAAAGTCATATGTGAAATCTGTAGCTCTATCACATAACTCAGATTTCTGCTGCTATAGGCTTGCAAAACAGGTGTGTTCAAACTAGAAAAAAACCTAGAATAAAAGCATAACTAATAGATTGTTCTTTGCTTTCTTCCTGTGTGTTAAAAATAATGAAGTCCATTACAATTTACTTTCTGAAAAATAACTTGCAGTAGCAGTCTTAGGAGAACACAGATTTCTCACCTGTAAGACACCTGTAAGACACAAAGTTAAAGGTCACTTTTGCCTGTTATCTTGGACAAATAGTGCAGTGAAAGCCATTAGGCTCAGAGCATGGTTGCTTACTGCCCTCAGAGGTCACACTAGTAACTCCAGCTCAGGCTACAATTCCTTCAAATGCTAGTTGAACCAAGAGCATCCCAGTGACTGCAATTTGTTCCTGGTCTGCATACCTGTGCTCAGAGCGTATTCACCAGGACTGAGCATGGGTCAGAACTGTGCCCCTGAGCACTGGATGCCCAGCAGATCTTCCTGGTGCATGACCTCATGGAATGCACTTCTCCACATCAAACACACTCTGGGGATGTGTGTGGCCTTCAGCTCCTCTGCAATGTGCCCTGGGTGGAGCGCAGGCTGACAAGGCTGAAGGCCCCCAGCACCTTCCACATGAGGCTGAGGAAGAGAGGGCTGAGCTGTTCCCAGCTCTCTGCTATTCCTGGCAGGCATTTCCGTGCAGCTGGGACATCAAAGTCAGTACACAACTGCTGGGTGTGGCCTCCACCCCAGGGCCCTAGAGGACACACAGCTCCTGCTGCTCAGCAGGATCAGACGATTGTGATCGAAAAGTCCACCACAATGACTCTCAGAGATGTCACTCAAAGAATCTCAAAGGGCACCAGACACTTGTGTTTAGACAGCTGAACTGATGCTGGAACATCTACACATCGAGTCACAAACATCACTTGCATTTCTGGGCTTACTGCATGCTCCAGAGCTTCTCCATGGCAAGGTGTCAGAGCACCTTCACTCAGTTTGGTACAGATGCATAATGCCTGCAAGGGCACTTAAATAATGTACTCAGCCTACAAGGCTGCTTGGAACTGCTGTCTTCCATAATTTCCTTTTTTCCCCCTCTTCTTTTCCCCAAGGCTTCTCAGTAGCTCATGCAAAGTCACTTGCCAAGAGGAGCACCAAATAACTTACAGCTTATTTTGTACTTATCTTTGGGGTGGCAAAATACAAGTTTGCAACGGGTTTTGCAGTTATCATAAAATGCTGGGTTAACAAAGAAAAACATCAAGGGATTGTGGAAACGGAAGAACGTCATGTTCTCTCACTAATAATACTGAAGGAATATCCTCCCTCTGTCCCCAAACAGACCATGTTCATCTCCACAGAACTCTGAGGGCAGAGAGACAGCAGGCTTCTTTGGCCTGCTGAAAGCTTGGAAAGCTTGAAAAGGGGACAGAGAGCTGGAGTGACAATTCAGAAGAGCCTCAGAGAGCTGGGCTTTTTGCTTCTGCTGAGTGACAATGAGAAAGGTGCACTTCCTCCCCCAGAAAGCAACACTTCACATCCCAGTTCCTGCTTGGGCAGCAGCAGTGCCTAAGCTGGGCATACAGCTATGTGCTCTTCCCCAGACTGGTCTTTTCTCCTAACGGAACAGGAAAATAAGTATCATAGGGTACTATTTTGGTTATTTACCTCCCCCCAGCAGTCTGTGACCTACCCTTGGCACTGAAAGCAAGACCTACAATACAGCCAATTCAGCCTGTGTGAACAGAGATTCCTGAGCTGTGGGTCAACTGAACCATGCTAGATAAAACATTTGGATCCTCGTCTTGCTTCTATCCCAACCTAATCTAAAACAACTCCATTCACTTTCCTGAGATGATGCCTTGTGGGTGAGAGAAAGCAGGAATTGAGGACTTGGCACTCCCAAAACTCGTCTTCATTTGCAATCATTAGTTTAACTTAATGCACCCAAATGACTTCACTTGTGCTTAGCTTAGCTTTAGGGAGCACTGGCATTCAGGAAACACCACTCAGCTACTGGAGTGGTTCGATTAGCAGTGCTGAGTGATTAGATTAGTGGAGTGGCTGGACAGGCCATTAATTACTTCTTGTCATTCCAGCTGATGTATCCCCACTGCACCAGCAGCTTGAGCTACGCATAGCCACATAGACAAAATCTTTGCACGCTTATACTCCGTGGTTTCTTTGTAATTCACAACCTTGTCTCTGGTCAGTGTTTCTAGTCCTCAGCTTACATGGTAGAGGTCCATACTAGCTGCAGGCTCCACTGTTAGCCTATACTGGAGATCACTGTAAGGTGCTGAAAATGTCAGTGAGAGAAACTATTCATTCTTTGTCATCATTCCAGCAGAGACAATTTCAGATTCTCTGGGTAATGCTGTTTCTGGAGTGATGTTTCTTGGCATGCAATGGTGCCTTGTCGGGGTTTGGAGTTTGTTAACTCATCTATCATTGGTTTCTGTGTTGCCATGGTTATTATATTGTCTCATTGCATTGGCCAGCTGAGTAGCCAATCCCCTCCTTCCCCCAGCTGCCTATATAAGCTGCGGGAGATTTGAATAAAGTCTCTTCTTCTTTGCTGCTGCATTCCCTGTGTACTGCGTGGTCTCTCTCTCTTGGCATAGAGGCCTCGCCACCCGTCACTGTCACAAGGGACGGGCGGCGGGGGGGGTGGTCTCAGCCCTGAAAACCTTCACAGAGCTGCCTGCAGTGACCCTCCAGGAGAAACCCCTTTTAACTTCAACAGTGCCTCACTGCAGAAATACTATAGTTTTGTGATGCTGTTGCAAATAGCAGTAGTTTTCACTGTCTCTTAAGCTCTCTTGTGTTCCAGTCATGGCAAAAAATCTTCCTAGGAAATAACCCTAGTTTTAAGGCTGGGGTTCCAGAGAAGTATGCAAACATTTGCTATTTGTGACCATTTCTGTTCAAGGACAAATGAAAATAAAGTGAGTAGTCAGTGAGAGTAAGATTTCTCTCTGTGAACCTAGTCCCCTATAAGTTACATGTTTAAGCTCACTGGTCACCTGAGCTACTGCTGCCACCAGGAGAGACGAAAACAAGCAGCTTCAACACATGCTGCTTTTCCTCACTTTGTTGACTTCTAGGAAAGGCAGTTTATTGAGTGCTTGTTGCACTGATAAATAAAGTTCAGTGAGATCAATCCTACCCTCCCTGCTCCCTGCCAAGAGGAGCACAGACCTATGCTACTGCCCCTCTGCCAAGGAATAGTAGATGTTTTGTTTGCCCATATGGAACAGTGCTCTGAGTTCTTATGCTTGGAATGCATGCAGAATTCTCTTTCTTTTAAAAAGCAAAACAAAATAGGCTGTTCAGAAATAATTGGAAGACCTTTAGGAATGTGGAATAGGTGTTCTTTCCAGGATGCCAGGGACATTTTAATGTTCTGTTGGATTGTTATGAATTCCCTTGTCCCTCTCAGTAGTAAAAGCATGTACGGTACAAAATGAAAACGTAAAGTAATGCTGCACAAATGATCTCAAACTATAACACTGATAAGAAAAAGCCGCATAAGAAAGGGCTGAGTGGAAGATTGGGCTGTGGTGCTTTGCATTGCTCCTGGCAGTTGATTTTTACACAGCAAAAGTGTAAAATCCTTCAGAAGTGGACCTACACCTCCTCTGCACTGGGAATTTCACTCTGTGAGGTGTGAGGCAATGAAAAATCAGGGTCATAATATCCCACTGAGCTTCTGAGTCATCTTATTTCACTGAAGTAAAAGCACTTTAGAAAATACAAGCCATCTGTGATGTTAAATGCAGTTATCTGATTTGCCTTAATAAATGCTCACAAATCACTGCCAGCCACTTCAATTTTTCAACACTGTTCTAAGTCATTTATAAGCAGGTAAAGGTCATCCTGCTAAGACATTTTCAACTCTGATCATTATCAAGTTACTATTTTCTGCAGTAACACAACTGCTTCTATCCAAGTCCAGCACATAAAAGAACTTAAAGGAGACATGAATTTTTTTTTAGCTCTGTGCTGGTTTCAGCCTAAACCATGACAGCTCTGACATTCAGAGAATCACACTAGGTATGCTATTACATCGAAGCTGACACAGTATTGATTATTACTTATAGCTTCTTCCTACTGGCATCAAGGTGGCAAATATCACTGTTGTTAAAGGTCAGCTCCCAAGCTGTTTTTCAGATTCCTCGTGGCTACATCAGGAATTATCCAGATATGTTCCTTTTCCATTTGCCCAATAATTTTGCCCAAGTGTGGAAGGGATACTGTGATTTTACAAATTGTATGTTCTGGTTCTAAGTGCACCATGCTCAGGATGTGATAGACTTATTTGGCACACACAGATCATGCTCTATGCAGGCTCTGTACAGATGCACACATCCCACACTGCACAGATTCATGTATTTCTTATGAGGGAGACCCAGAAGAGCTATGATAATGCTACCTAAAATGTTGTTTCTCAGGAGTTATTTACACCTGTAACAAAAGCTACAAATATGAATTTAAAATCTATTTTGCATAAGTGTAAAAGTTTGCAGCTGCCCATTGGGAAGAGCTGTGTGTTACCCAAATCTGAGCACACTAAGGCTTCACAATACAAACATCAGTGCACACACTAGTCAACGTCTACTGTGTAGCAGGAATGGCTTAATGCTCAACCAGTAAAAAACAGTATAGAATTACCAAAATAAAGAATTACCAAAATAAGCAGAATTGACTTAATTCCACAGCAGACCTGGTCCAGGATCCTTAAAACAACAGAGAAGAAAACTCTTATAATCAGGAGGGGACACTTTCTAAGCATGCAGAGATGGTGTTAGGAATGCCAAACCTCACCTGGGGATAAATCTGGTGACAGACATGAAGAGCAACAAGAAGAGCTCTATATCTACATTAACTGTAAGACTGGGGAAAAATATCAGCCCACTGCTGAATGGAGAACAGGCCCTAATGACAAATGGCATAGAAAAAGCCAAGGTAGTCCTGCCTTCTTCACTTCCTCTTTACTGGTAAGACCAGCCTTCAGGAATCCTAGGCCCCTGAGAGCAGTGAGAAAATCTGGAGCAAGGAAGACAAACCCTTGGCTGGATGAGGATTAGGTTACGGAATATTTAAACAAACTGTATATATATAAAACCACAGAACCAGCAAGTGCTGAGGGAGTTGGCTGATGCCATTACAAGATGACTTTCAATTACCTTTGAAAGCTCATGGCAGTTTGGGAAGATTCCTGATGACCAGAACATAGCAAATGTAACTCTTTCCTTCAAGAAGGGCAAGGAAAATGTGGGGAACTGCAATGGTCAGTTGGCCTCCCCTTGATCCCTGTAAAGGTGATGGAGCAACTAATCCTGGAAACCATTTCCCACATTTAGGATAGGAATGCCACTGGTGTGGAATCCATGGTCAAAAACTAATTTACACAGGTGAAATAAACCCTGACTAGCAAAACACTCTCCTGTGATGAAATGACTGGCTTTCAACTCTGTGTCCAATAACACTGTCTTAGAAAACTGATAAACTACAGAGTAGATAAGTAGTTGGTGAGGTGGATTAAAACTGGCTGATATGCTGGGCTCAAAAGGTTGTGATCAACAGCACAAAGTCCATTTGGAAGCCAGGCATTAGTGGTCCACTCCAGGCGTTGATACCAGAGCCAATAATCTTCTGTCATCTTCATTAATGGACTGGGATGATGGAATAGTATGCACCTTCACCAGGTGTGTTGATAATCTAAAACTGGGAGGAGTGGCTGATATACTGGATGGTTGTGCTGCCATTTAGAGAAACCTGGACATGCTTAAAGGTGTTCATCTAATGGCCATGAAGATGATTAATGTATCGGAGTATCTCTTATTCAAGGAGAGGCTGAGAGAGATGGGCCTGTTCCGCTTGTAGAAGAAAAGGCTTTGAAAGCATCTCATCAGTGGGTACACATATCTGACAGCAAGGGGAAGATGGAGACAGAAAAGAAACGAGGCAATGGCCACAAACTGAAATACAGAAAATTCCATTTAGATAGAAAAAGAAACTGAGGAGTGATCAAACACTGAAGCAAGTTTCCCAGAAAAAATGTGGAATCTCCAGCCTTGGCAACATTCAAACCTGAATAGACACGACCCTGAGCAACATGGTCTAGCTGCAGGGGTTAGACTAGCAACCCACTCTGAGCAGGGTGTTAGACCAGATGATCCCTAGAGCTGCCTTCCAGCCCCACTGGCTCTGTAATTCAATGCTTGCAGGTTACCAAGAGCACTGAATTGTTCCAGCCCGTATCAAGTTGCAGTTCAGCAAACAGCAGCAGAAGTCAGGATTGTTTAAACAACTTATTGAACTATTTGCCAACTGGTAATGTGGACCTCCTATATTAGACTGCTTCTGTAGTTCTGTTTACATACACATCCTCTATTAGGTATGGTTCTTTCATTTTCTATGAGGAGTGGTTATGCTCAGTGATTCACATCCTGCAATCATGAGCAAGGAGGGCACTCAGTGCGTTAATTTTCTCTGCAGAAAAGGGACACAAGCATTTTTCAGGAAACCACAAATCTCATTCACTGCTTTCAGATCTTCAGTACAAACTAACTCATCTGAGGCTATTGCTGGAACAGCCAGACTCTGTATCAGTGACACTACCCTCACTTGCTTGTTCCCACCTCATACTGCCCAATTCCTTGTGCTACCACACTGTTCGGGTAGTCAGCAGTGAAGGAGAGCAGGTAACCGATGGGTGGAACACTCAACAGGCTTTGTGGCAGGTTATGTTTCAGTGGAAAGGAAGGCTGTTTGAGGTTAATGATAGCAGTAGTCAGCAGGAAGGTAATCCACTGCTTTAGCTAGTAGTACTGGTCCAGGGTAGCTGTCATCCAAGGCAGCCACAGCTGTGGTCTCTGCCTGCAGTCCCATTGCTGATTTTGGACTGTACTGCTGGGCAAGTTGTCACAAACTTGCTTTGGGAGGAAAATGTGTGGCATGTTTCCACATTTGTATAAAAATTCTCTATAGTTCACCACGTAGCAATGAATGAAATAACCCATCAAATAATTCAAAGATGGCAAAAGTCAATACCATTCTCTGTGCATAAGACATGGGTATTACTGGATAGAGGAATTAACCTCACACTTATAACAGGACATTTGTATATACTGCTGTCTGCCTCTGACATGTATGGATCATGTTAACCCATTCCCTTCTCTTCCCTGGTTTTCTATCATATGAAACAAAACATTATAAATTCTATGAATCTTCTGAGTATTTTAACAGTCAAATTCCATTTGTTCCTTGAAATGAAGAGCAGAGAATAAGCCTACTTAAGAATCAATACTGAAAAAAAACCCACACCAGAAATTGCCATAGTAATGATAAGATACACCCTGCATACATCCTGTGATTATTTCTGAGTCTCCTCCAGACCCCAAATGCACTTTCTGTAGTATTATGAATTATCATATAATATATTTTTGACAATAGGGAAATGTGAGAGAAGCAATAATTGAAGTATATTTCAGCAATATTATAGACAAAAAATATTAATTATGTAATTAGACTACTACACTATTTAAACCTCAATTTCAGTGCCTTAGTGATACTTTAAAAACATATTACATATATTTGAAATATGTTTATCTATTTTTGAGCAGACTACAGCCTGCCTGCCTAATAGCTCACCGGAATCATTCTCAGACCCCAGAAAACTGCTTCTGAATACTAGTGTTTACACTTTAACACACACCATACCTAGGTTCATTTTGTGTTGGTAAGGCTGGATCACACTAGCACAAGATTCTGTTTCCATGGATCAGAGCATGGGACTTTTACCGAAACTCTGTTTCTTCCCTTTTCTCAGTATATGATTAGTTGAGTTAAAGTGCTCCTTTTTATTATAAAAAAAGAAAAAAAAAGTAGCAGTGCACACAGCATTTTGTCCCTGTGCCTTTCAGGTATTTGCAGGAGACTCAGCAGGTTTCTTAGGAAATGCCACTTCCTAGAGAAAAAAGAGAATGCTGAGAAACTCCACCCCCTCCTCCTCTCACTCCAGATCTGACACCCAGGATTCCTCTGGCTGTTTTTCCAGCCGTGTGGCTGACTGACAAAGGGAGGGAATTGGAAGGGAATTCTCTTCTTACAACCTCCACACCTGTATTTCCATCTACCTTCTACACTGTAGTGTTTCTGCTGAAACTTGATTTTCGTTACCAAACAGTAGCAGCTTGTGGTCTAGGGTGTGTATGGAGTGTACCTGAACCACCATACAGCCCTTCCCTTTTCCTCTTGCAGCCCTCGGTCCTGGCAGAGGTACTGAAGTGGAAAGCCCCACTTCATCTTCCCCATCAGTATCAAATCTGTACAGTCTTACACATGCTCCTTTCACACCTTTCCCCAGTCTAAATGTACTTATAATCAGTAACCTTTGAAATATACACCCATTTTCATATATTCATTCCCAGGAATATGTGAGGCAACTTAAGAGTCCAGAGTTATTAGGCAGGTGGTATTGTCCTGTGATAGGGCTGTTTCTGTCACAGTTGAGTTTGATGACAAACTGAATAGTTTTAATCCCACCATCACAGTTTAGGCCCACTCAGCTAAGCAGATCACAGCCAAAAGTGTTCAATCACAGCTGTGCTGCTGTTCACTGCTAGAGACACCCAGTGCCTGACTTGAGGTCTATGATTTTTAGATGTTTCTTCAACTGTCCCTGAAAGCTGCCACTGTGCATGTGTTTGGGCACCCAAAATAATTAATCACATTTGAAAATCTTGTGTCACACAGTGTGGCAGAAGCACTTCACTAACAAGATCATCAGATAAAGATGAGTGAGAATTTCACTGTTTTACAGAAAGGACTTAGGAGAACAAGGGGTTGCTTAAAGATTAATTACTGTTGCATTTCTGTGAGGCGAAAGGGGAATAAAAAGAGAAAAATGATGATGGATGACAGTGTAGCAAAGTATACAAGTCTAACACCTTGTTTAGACTTCAGAACTGTTGTTCAGCAATGCTGTTGATGGATATACTTTCCTCTGATGTCAGCTGGGAGAAGTCCTGTTCAGAAATAATTGGAGTGGCTAAGGAGCCTCTGGTCAGTATCGCCTATTTCATCTGGTGACCTAGAGCAAAGTACACAGCAAATTGACTTAAGCTGTGACAGACCAAGGAGTTAGTTTAAAGGGAGTTTGCTATGCTTTTAAGAGAAAGTTGAGAAGAAACCTGTCTGGAGAGAAGCAAGGTAAAAAAGGGAAGGAAGAAAACAAGGCAGAGAAAGCAAGAGAGAGCTCTTTCTGAGGAGAAAAAGATGGTGTTTTTCTACTCTGTAATTTAGCAGGGTGTTTTAAGAAAGTTAGCTCACTCTCACTGATGTTTTTGAAAGCTCTTATCAAAACAGATTGTACTTTACCATATATTAATTGAATCAATTCACAGCCTGTTTTCTCTAATGAGTGACGTACAGTAAATTACAATTTGTCTAGTTTTGACCAGAATTTGGTAAGTTTCTGATGGTTTTAGATACTGTCAAATATTAGGTTTCACTAGCTATCATGTAACACTAGATATCAAGCACTATACCTTTTAACATCTGTCATGCCCCATTTGCTAGCTAGTCACAGCCATAATTTTGCTGTTCTCCAACAGGCACAAAGTTGTAATTAAAAACTACAGGGCTGTTTAAAGGGCTTAGTAAAATTGTACTCACTGGGGATGTCCTCAGGGCCCACAGCTGAAATGCAGTTACCAGTCAGAAATTCAGCATACTAATAGGGATAGGACTCCAGCTCTCCATGTCCATGTCACTTGAACTCTGAGTTTTGATTTATTCCCTCTATGGCCTCCAACTCATTCTAACCAAGAAAGCACTGCTTCACATATGCGTTAGCCAGGTAATTACTCTAACATATCTCCAAATATTGTCACAGTCAAGTAAGTGATTCATATTTGAATAAATAAGTTTGATACGAAATGTCATCAAAATTACAGAAGTTATTATGTAGTGAAGGCTGCATGTGTGTATTACATATGTTTGAAAACTGTGGAATCTAGGAACATCCTATTTGCTTGACAGAAAGTATGTGAAGATCAGCCCATTTCTACCAGCACAGGGGATCAGGGGTTGCACTTGGGAGTACCAGCATATCCTCTCAACCATTATTACTTATAATGCACTGTGAGTATGCCTACTTTGCAGGCATGTGAATGACAAGGCTGCTGCTCCAGGAAGCTTGTATCTTGACTCATGTACAACACAAAGGCTAATAGTTCAAGTGCTTATGAGAACAAAGAACCAGTCAGGTCTTCAGGGCAAACTTGGTTAATAGAAGGCTTGAGGAAAATATTGGGCTTTAAGGCCATTCCCTATAGGCTCTGGTTTTCCTTCATAAAATAAAAAATGAAGACCCAATTTTTAATTACTTTAGATAATTCAAGAATGTCAGAATTCCTGGAGTTTATGTACCACATTCACTTGGACATTGTATGTTCTTGCACTCTAACTTGAACTCATGTAGGTTTGTTTTGCAAAAATAACACTTATTATCTGCAATAGCCACTGCTAATAAACAAAAATAACCTGACAACGTTTTCACGGCCTATTTGTATTTGCCCTCGTATACTCAGTCCCTTTGCTGTTGTCATCTTCATTTTAGTAATGACGTAATTTAGGTCAGTAAAGTAACTCATAGATTCTTTCTGAGAAGATTAATATTTACTGATACATCTAAAATGAAAAAAATGGCTACTTTTGAAGGGGAAAAAATCTTCAAAACCTTTTTGATACCAAAAAGGGTACAAGCCCATTGTTGTTTTTCAAGACAGATCACGAGGGTGCCAGGCTGTTTGGTGAAGACTTGTAACGACCTGATGTAAAGGCACCCTAATCTGTGTCCCTAATCTCCGTCGTTGTTCTGGATTTGTTGGACGACCTCTCAGAGTAAGACAGGATGGAGAATGGAAAAGACTGAGAGCCTCCCTCCGGGGTGAGGTGCTGACTGGTGATTCCCGGTGCTCTGTGTGTGCCTTTCCCTTTCTCTGCGGACAAACTTCTCCGGCCAGCGAGGCAGTGCGGCGGGATGGGACGGGGATAGAACGAGCTGTCACCTCAGTCCCTGGAACCGTCAGGCTGGATGCCCGAGGGGACTGAAATCCTGCAGAGAAGCACCCCAGAGTTGTGAAGTTTCCCGGGGCAGGGTGCCCGCGCAGCCCCTCTCCCACAGGTTCCTCCTGGGGGTCCCCGACCCTGCCGCCCCTCACCGCCGCCCCGCGCTGCCCTCCCTGCCCGGCGGGCACACGCGGAGCCGCCCCGGCCCCCCCGCCGGCGGCGAGGGAAGCCGGTGCCTGGCCGGGCGCCCGCTTCCCGGGACTACGTTTCCCAGGGATCCGCGGCGCGGCCCCGCCCGCTGTCAGCGAGCGCTGCAGGTTGATCGCCGCGGCTGCAGATGAGCGGAGCCCGCACGGGCGGGGGGGCGGCCGGGGCAGCGCCGCCGGGGCCGGGTCGGCGGCCGGCGCACTATGCGAGGCCGGGAGGATGGCGGTGGAAGGTAAGGGCTCCGCGTCCCCTACCCGCCGCCCCCGGGGTCCCTCCCCTGTCTCCTCCCCCGGGCACTCACCTGCGCCGCGGCGGGGCCGCCCCGGCCCGGCCCGGCCCGGCTCGGCTCGGCTCGGCTCGGCTCAGCTCGGCCGGGAGGGGAGGGAGGGCAGTGCCTGCCGGCAGGGCCGTTCTGCCGCCCCGGCCTCGCCTGCGGGGCGCCCCCCGCGCCCCTCGGCCCGGCCGCCCCCAGCGCCGCGCCTGCCCCGGGCCAGGTGCCGCGGGG
>JAWWES010000081.1:137645001-137695366 GCA_035583135.1 Lophotriccus pileatus | reverse complement strand
CCAGGTGCCGCGGGGCCGGGCCGCGGCCACCGCCCCCGCCCGCGGCGGGTGAGGCGGCGGGGGCCGCCCGGAGGCTTCGTTCGGCAACTTCCCGGCGGGCCCGGAGGTGCCGCCTCTCCCGGCACGGGCGGCCGACCTGCGCCGCCTCCCTCCGGAGCGGCCCCGGCGGCCGCGCTCAGCCCCGGGCGCCTCCCCCGCCCCGCCGCCGGCCGGTTCCCGCAGGCGCCGCCGTCGTTCGCTGCCGCCCCGATCCCCGAAGTGCCCCGAGGCCGCGGTGCCCACGAAGCTCCCGCGGCCCCCGATCGCTCCCGCGTGGGCGCAGAGCTGTGCCCGAGGGCCGAGGTGCTCAGCTCCTGGGCAGCCGGCAGCTGTGAGCTGTTCGCGAGGTGTGCCCGGCTCCTGGGGAACTGAGACCTGGAAAGGTGGATGCTTTGCTGAGGTCTTCCAGTTGATGCTGGGCTCCTGCAGCCGTCTGACATTGGCTGTGTGTTCTCTTTCCATGGGGCTTTTGGGAAGTTGGAGGAGGGAGGTATCTAGGTGTATGGGAAAAAGCAGATCTGCTTTGCTGCTGTCTACTTCCAAAATTCACTCCGTTTTCTAGTGCTTTAGAGCAAGGCATTGACAATCCTGGGGATTGTGCCTCATCTTGCTTTATTTGGTGCCCTTTGGAAAGTTTCAGAAATCCACAGTGTGTAAACTACCCATATGACCCATTCTCCTGTGCTTAATTTGGGGTGTGTCAATATTTTTGGGATGTTCATCTTGAGACTACCTTGAGCTTTGTTTCTCAGTTATGCTGAGATCTACAGTTCCATCAGAAGCACTTGCTTTATTGCTGAAAATCATGCTGAAGCTGTCTTTTGCTGGGTACCCAAGTGAACAGTGCAAATGATGGTCCAGTAAAAACTTGGGCTTCCTGAGCGCAATGTGGAGCTTAACATCCCTGAAAACCAGCTTCCTATGCAAATTCAAATAAAGGTGAACAGGATCACTATGTCTCAAAAGGTATCTGTGTACCTCTCAAGTTGTTCATACTAAGCCTCTCCATGAGGCAAACAGATTTCTTATGCACAGACTGCTTTACCAAATGGCAGTTTGAAGACTGGAACAATACAAAGGAGGAAGGTAGTGAGCGGTCCTGAGTAAAAGCATTTCTTCTTTGGTGGCAAAAGCATAGTGACAAGAACTGGGCATGCGTGCCCAGTAGTGGGTAAGTAAGTAAATGAAATGGACTGCCATGCACCAGATGGTTCATATGCCAGCAGCAACCCCTATTTCAGTGTGCTCACTAATGTCATCCTCCTTTATTTACTTGAAGTCCTTCTCAGTCTGTTTGCTAGATCTTTTCAGGTCTGTACTAATTCCTGTCATATCTGCAGTGCCCTCCATCTGAGAATCTCTAAAAGCTTTGTAAATATTAATGAAGAAAAGCTCTGCTAAAGCTTTGGGAAGCAGTGCTTTTTCCCTTCTCCTGAGATGAGATTTTTTTCTTTAACTCCTTCTTCCCATTTCCTTCCCTCAGGATGCATCCTGCTGTGGCGTCTCTGAACAGGCTTTCTTGTCTGTATGTTCTGCATTCCTCCCATTTTGTTTTTTTATCTCTGAACTTTCTGGCCTTTGCATAATTCTGTTGCCCTCACACTTACCCAGGAATATGACTATTTCAGCACAAGTTGCCATGTGGCTGTGACTACTTTGTATGAACATGGTGCATACCCATTTCAGGTGTTTTATTATCCATGGTTTTCTGTTGGAACTATGTTTCTTTATGTGGCTGTGCTTAAAAGCATGCTTTTATCTTAATGCATCTTCTGCCGTATTGGAGTTCTGGTAGTGAGCCGTGTTCTGTCCCTGAACTGTGACTTTTGGCAGGGAACATGTGGCATTATGGCTTGGATTTGGGAAGAGAGAGCCTCATGGCTCTCATGACCATAGTATACAGATCCTACTTCAGTCAAAAGTAAAGTTGCCATCAAATTTTCTTCTAAATACGTTGTTTTGTAGAAAAATGGCAGTTTGCTGGACTCAAAATGTCTCGAACTCAGGAAACACAGACAGTTGGGTTTTTTTATTCTTCTGTTTGATTTGTTTGTTTTAATTGGAAAAAATGTTTTCCTGGTTCACGGCTTGAGATCTCAAGATGTACCTGCTGTACATCAGCTCTGGACATTTGCAAATAAGGAAAGCCCTGAAAACTTGGTTTAAATGAGGTTGTCTATCCTTCCAGTTTCTGGAAGTAGTAGTCAGCTAGGAGCTTGGCTACGATGGGCTTCCAGGGTTTTCAGACTTTTTTTATAGAGTGTTGAATGGTTGGGCCAACTGGCTTCTTGTGCAAACTTGCAAGTGGCTGGCTTTGTGATGCAACTGGCAGGGAGTGGAAAGGTCCCTGGGGCACAAGGGAGCCATGGATTCTGGAGCATGGGAGTTCCTGGCTGGAGCCAACATCCACTGCCCCACCAGCTCCACCACGGCTATTGTTCTATGGAAACTGCTTGTTTGTCAGCTTCAGCCACAAGCCCAGAGAGTTTCTTTTGTTTCTCCTTTCACAAATGCTCTGTGTGGCTAAGGTGAAAATGTTTCGTAGCTTATGCTTTGTTCAGAATCTTTGAAAAATTTGTTCATTTTATCTCCAAAAAATGTTGAAATCTTACTCAAATTTGATTATTTTAATCCTATCTTAGTATGGAGTGCTGGGCTCTAGTTATGGAAACAAATCTCCATCAGTTTACTTAAGGAAAATACCCAAAATTTTTTACTGGGTTAGCTGACAGCGATGGACTAGCAAATATGAAGTAGGAGTTTGGAGAGTACTACAGTTCCTTACCAGTTATATATAATATGTATTTGACTGTCCCAGAAGATTATGTGGACTGGGAGGTCCTTTGGGCTTCATAGTGCCAGTGCTTCCAGATTGGTGAAATGATTGATGTGTGTATGGGGAAAGTGAGTTTGCACTCCTTAATATGAGCCCATCTAGATGGGAGCACTGCCAAGGTAAGTCTATTTTTAGAGCTAACAGTTTTGACAATGTTCCTTTAAGTGGTTTTTTTCCCTCTAGTAAGAATGAAAGAACTAGGTCAGAGCCAGTAGAAAAGGGCTTTTGATCTCTGCAACAGTGTTCTCAAATTTATTATTTTTTTTTTCATTTTGCTCTTGTGCAGCAGAGGTAAAGAGGAAGAGAGAGAAATGATTTCTTTTCCCCACAGTGTTTATTGCATAGGAAAGTGAGAGACTGACAGCACCCACCAGATGATGTATGCATGCAGGTAATCCCATACTGTTCTTTGGATCCCCAGGAGCTCTGACCTGTGGTGTCTTTGAGACTCCTGAGCAAAAAAAAATGCTAAGTATATCATGGAGTTCTTTCGTAGTGTTTAATGAAGTTTGGTCTAACATCTTTCTTGCTGTGTATAGGCTTTGGAAAGTGCACACATACATTTGTTGCACGTCTACCCCTGAAAGTTTATATAAACTTCCCCTCTCCTATGGCTCTGCTGTAGTGGGCTCCTGCTATTCAGACCCTGGATCTTCCTACAGGGTAATATTTTTTTACTAAGAAGTGGAGCCTTGCTGACATAAAATGGCAATGCTGTTCTTACCCCTTGGTAACCCTCAAGGGGATTAAGACTCAGAGGAGGTTAGGGCATTTTGAGGGGTGGTATCAAGGTTAATTGCTGCAGGACTGAAGTCACTTGCAGCTTGTAACCAATCGTCAAAGTGATCCTCTGAATTTCAGCTGTGTGATGCACCTGGGTGGAATGCCTTCAGTGCCTAGCAACTCCATGGATATTGAATAGTGCCATGTGTTTCCTCAGAGACCGGAGATACGGTGAGCTCATAGATGTGCTATGCCAACTCTGCCAAGAATGTTAAAGCGAGTTCAGGATTGCCCAAAGGACAACCTTGAAGCAGCTTTCAGTGTAGGTATCTATCATGCTATTCCAGGGTGTGTCCAAAAGTGCAGCTCTTTTGACAGGTATTCATTTATTCAACTTTGTCTTAGTCCTACACCCACTTCAAGCTCAGACTAGATGTCTCCAAGTTTCCCGAGAACGTGACCTAATAGATGGTGTTTCAGCACACCTAACTTGCCTATGGAGCAAAGAAGTAACAAGTCCTCTGTCTCAAAAATAGCACATGCTTCCATCAGTGGTTTTGTTTTATTCAGTAATTTCTAACCACTTGTTAGCTAGAGGGACTCCAACATGTGGCTTGGAAGGATCTGCCAGTTGGAAGCAGGACTGAGAGATACATCTCATTTCAACTTTCCAGCTGAAACAGTCACATTGGGTCATAGCAAAGGAGACGTTCAAGACTGGTGCTGGAGATGCACACAGGACAGAGAGGCATAAGATTTGAATGTTAGCCTTTGGTCTTATGTCCTGTATGTTATTTTGTGACCATTTATTGGCAAAAGTCATCAGCAATTATGGGATACATAGGTCTTCTGCTATTCCCATTTAGGTAACAGCCTTCTTGTTGGGCTGTGACATCTACAGCCTTATTTCTTGGTCAGACACAGCACAACCTCTCTTCCACCCCTGCAGTGTGCATACAGCCTGGTGGCAGTATGTGCTTCTCTGCTTTCAACCACTGCTTAGAGCTTTCCAATCTATGTTGCTGCACTTGAGAAAGTCACAGTCAGGATCTCTCTCCAAAGGAGAAATGTAGCTGTTTAAGTTGAGGAGTCTGTTTTGCATTGCCAAGTTCTCATTTTGAACAGGTACACCATGCTTCTCAGGCATCATGTAGGGAGACTGTGAGCTGAAGTTCAGAAGGTGCATTCTGTGGTGGGAATTGGAGATGCCAAAAGGAAGCTGTGGCAACAACGTCACTGCAGTGGAGTCTCTTTGGGTGTATTCAGGCTGAGTAAAGAGTGGATATGATTGCAGTTATTTGATCATTTCCCCCTCTCTGCTTTTAGAAATAAACCTGTATTAGGCAGGAATCAAGGTATAATATAGACTTGGTGTCACATTGTGTTTCCCTTGGATGAAATTTCATTGTAGGATAACAGTGTTCCTGGAAATTCAGAAGTACTTTTAGGTCGACCAATTTAGGTAGAGTTCCTTGAGTGTTTGACCTTATTCTTTAAAACACGTGGAAGACTTAGAAGCGCAAGGAGGACATTAATTAATATAAATAATATAAATTAATATTAATATAAATTTACTATTTCAGAATCCCCTCATAAGGATAAAACTTGTCAGGTGATGGTAAAACACAGGAAAAGGGAAGGAATAATGCTTTAAGAGTTCATATGCTTTTCCACCAAGAATGCAAGTGAGCAAATGACAAAAGTTAGACATTGGATGCATTTCCTAAAGTATCTCTGGAAAGCACTGACAAAACCTGTAGCAACATTGTAAGATCTTATGTTCACTGTTTAAATGGAAATGATAAAATAGAACTGTTCTCAAGAGGTTTTGGAGTTTTTTTGTTCTTTGATGTCCAAGCATGGCTGGCAAAATCCAAGGAGGTTGTGTAGCTTTG
The DNA here is from genome assembly GCA_035583135.1 of Lophotriccus pileatus. Taxonomy (NCBI): domain Eukaryota; kingdom Metazoa; phylum Chordata; class Aves; order Passeriformes; family Tyrannidae; genus Lophotriccus; species Lophotriccus pileatus. The sequence continues at coordinate 137,689,873 of JAWWES010000081.1, read as the reverse complement.
TTCCTCTGTTTATAGCTCAGTATATGAGGCCAGGGCAAGTTCCTTGGAGCCAGCCTTGAGCGCTTCCCAGTACTGCTGTGTCACAAGGGTTATGGCAGGACAGCAGCAGTGACAAGCTCGGAGTAAAGCACTGTAGCTGGGTGGTGTGAGAGTTGCAGGCTGGTGCTGGTTGTTGAGTTGATGACCCTGGGGAGGTTTCTGTCCAAAACATCTGTGTAGGCTTGCAAGTGAGTGCAGACCTATGTATCTGCAGAGCACCATAAGATTTTATTTTGCCCAGTGGTCTGTGAAAGTGGTACTGCTAGTTTGCAGAGATAGTAGAGCTGTTAGGAGGCTACTTTTCAGTGCACTGAGTACTGAGTTTCTGTGTCTGGTTCTGGAGTCAACTTTCTCTGCTGTCCTGGCTGAGACATGTATAACCACTTGTGCCTGGTTTCATCTCTTCAGTGTCTCCCTTTTTGTCCAGACTGTGTCATCTCTGATGCAAGGATGCCCCTTTCTGTGAACAAGAGATATTCAGAGTTTGGAACTGAGCACTCCTATTTTGCGTTATTTCTCATGAAAGCCGTTGCTTTTGAAAGGATACAAGTATTTACCCTTGTAGGGTAATAACTAAAGGACTCAGCCCTCGTTTATCCATTCAAAACTTGCAGAAAATATGGGGAGAGTAGTTCTGAAAGGTGCCAAAACCAAAGGTGGAAAAAAGGGCTCTAGACAATGGACTAATTTTGAAGTCTTCTGCAACCTGGCTGATGGGAACTGGTCAAAATAGCAGATAAGACTTCAGTAACTATGAGGAGAGCTCAGAACAAGTCAAAGAAGATCTCTGTTTCTGTATCAATTCATACTGCTCTTGTATTTTGAATGCTCCCTGCAGTTTTTGTTTGCCATGCCCCAAAAGAGGGAAAGAATACAGAAAAGGTCAGTTGGCTGGTCAGAGACAGATGTGTTCTCTGAAGGCAGGTTACAATGCGTATCATTCTTTAACTTGGAAAAGAGATGGGCAGGTTACAATGTTTATCATTCTTTAACTTGGAAAAGAGATGGGCAGGTTACAAATTCTTTAGCTTGGACAAGAGATGATCATGAAGAGAATCCTTAGGCCTTGATGAATGGTTTGGATTAATGGCTTGGATGAGGTGGAAAAAGGAACTGGGTCACAAGGCAGAACAATTAAGCTGTAGGGTTCTGTGCTTTAAATAAAAAAAGGAAGTAGTTTTTCATATAACACAGAGTTCCCCAGGTATACTTTCAACCTTGGGTCATTCCTAGCCTGCCGAGGCAGGGTCAGTTTATATATGCCCTGCTCTCACACCATGTTCTTAAGCAGTGGCATAAAGGCCAAGACTTTTAGTCTGACCCAGCCTAATGACTTTTATGACAAAAGTCTAGTTCACCTGGTGTGTGTCCAGAACAATTCCACTCACCACAAGAGCTTGATTTGCATTGAGTAGCTGAGAGGAAAATTTGGCCAGGACAACCCAGAGACAGAGAGGAGATGGAGAATTAGGCACTGAGCTATAAAAATGTTAACAGGCAGGGCCGTGATGCAAAAGATATGTGGATCTCTTTTTCCCAGCATATGAGAACTGATACTGCTTTGTAAGAGGAACTGTCTGCTATGTCAGGTCAATGGGACTGGAGGGAAGGAGAGGCCCTGCATTAGGGTGTAGCTGTAGAAATGCCATCCTGGAAAATACTGATTCCCCGCAGCAGTAGGGTTGGAAACATCGGTAGTGACCTGCATAAATGAGGTAAAATATGGTCTGAGAAAGACCTTCAGGAAAGCGTGAAGCTGATTAGATCTACAGATATACACTTAGTGGCTTCTGTCTTGGATGGGTTGTATGTTCCCTCACCTTTTTCTCTCTCCAGAAGTGCCCTGTGGCAAAAGGATAAGGGACTTGCTGTCAGAAGCTCTATGTTTTCTGTGCAGCATGAGCTAAACTTGGCATTAAAGAGCAGGTTCGTTACTTGAAGCAACAAGATTCACCCTAGTATGTGCTGCTCCTGGATGAAGCAAACAGGTGTGCAGGGAACTGAATTTGGACTGAAGTGAACTCCACATTCAATTACAGGATCTAATATGCTTGCAGGGAGTATGTGACTGACCAGGAAAAGGATGTGAGGAAGACATTTGGTGTGGATTTTAGCCTATCTGAGTGCAGCCCTATCCATCTCTATATAACATGGAACTTTGCTTGCTGAACATTCAGGTCATTAGTTCCCTTCATTTCCCTACTCATTTGTTCTCCTCTGCCCTGTCTTTGTGGCTATTTTTTTTTTTCTTCCCCCACAGGGGATTTTAGCTGAGTTGATTTGCTTCTTTGCAAATAAACTAGTAAAAGCAAGAAAGAGACTTTTAGTAATGCTGTTTCATAAACGTAAAGAAAGAGAATTCTGTGTCAATAGAATCTTTCTCTTGGATTGTCCTCTGTGTGTTCTTGGCTAAGGGTTTGTTGCTACACAAATCATCTGGGGTACTAGAGCGAGTAGGATACAGTGGTATGAGTAAGCAGTAGGAGGTGAAGAATTTTACTGGGGGAAGGAAAGAAGGTGTTTCCAGACTCTTCAGTTAAATGTGCAAGGGAAGGGGTAGCCTCGAACAATGATAAAGGAGGTAACTTATAAGCAGTTGAGAGAAAGCCAGGACTGAAAACAAGTTAACTGCCAGGCTGCATACTAGTTATACTAGTGAGAGTGAATATTTTCCTTTGAATTTTGATGACTGTGTATCATTCATGTGACAAGAAATAAAGCCTGGGTCCTTGGCTGAATTGCAGCCAGTTCTGTGCCATGTGTTCAGCAGATACCAGCTTTCGTAAGCAGGGTGAAGGCAGAGGTCTGTGATACATGTGTGGGACAGTGCACCTCTGGTGACATAATAAAGACTTAACCTGTGTGTGTCTGAGCTGTTCTTTATGTGCTGGACAGGCTCACTAGTTTTTAAAAAAAGGTTTTTGGTGTACTGCTGGCTGGTTATAGAATTGAAAAGCAGTGCCGTTAGGACTTGAGAAGAGGCATTCTCGGAAATATAATTTGTGGTGAAGCATGACTAGCTAATTTCCTAAGCAGTCATTGAAAGACAAGTTTCTTCCAGGAATACTGGAACTAATGAAGACTTGTTGCATACACAAGTGTGTTAATTCTCGTTTCTTTCTCTCCATATTCTCTGTGAAATCTTGAAGGCAACAGTGATATCTAGTATGGAGTTTGCTTAAATTGGCTGGTGACTGGCAACTGTAATGTATGGTGAATACTTTTCCTTGTGTGAGCAAATTATTTTAAGTCTTTTCCTCTCTATCAACCAATTAATTTTCTTTGTTTTTCATACTTCTTATCTCTTGTAGCACCCTCTTTGATTGCAAGTCTGCGCACCTCACAGTCTTGAAATCCAGAATTCTTCACTTTTCACGAGAAGCTCTGTAGATGTTCACACAAGTCTCCTTATTAACAGAGGATGCAATTAGTTTGCAAAAAAAATTACCAACTATTTTGTACTTTAATCCACTGCTCAAATTATGTTCTAGTGTACATGTGATGCATGTAACTTAGTGACCTTTATTACTTTGTTCACTGAATCCATTTTGCTCTAAGCTAATTGCATAGCTCACTTGGTCCCTTTTTGTGCCAGTGTTCTTCTCTTCATCAGTACCTGTACAGGATTTGTGATAGTCTGGCCTTATTTATTCACTGACTTGGTTCATTTTTCAGTGAGCCTCTATTGCTTGTGTGAATTCAAGAGTTGCTTGTACCCGCTGTACCTTTATTAAAATGGAATGAGAAAATGCTTCAGAAATAATTTGGCTGTCCAGTCACTGTGCCTACTTTTTATCATGAAATCCCGTGGCTGTTACAAAAGCTGAACTGGCATCGCTGAGGCTTCAAGGTCTATCTAGCATAGTGATGACATGCAGTCTGTCTCCTGAAGAACAGGTGTAACAGAAACTGTCTTTTATGCTTACAGCATTTGCTAAAGTCTGTGAGATAAGAGATGGCAAGTGTGGATATTGCCATACATAAAATAAGTAGTTTACCTTAGGAAAATGGAAAAAAATGTGCAAGGAAATTTTTTAGTGGAACAAACCTAACTACATACGTATCCTGGTGGGATGAAGGTCTTAGAAGTCAAACTCAACCCATACAAGAAGAGGATTTTTTAATCTGGTCTTATTGTTTCTGTTCTGTAGAGAACTAAGGGATTCTTCTTTCCCTACACTCAAGATTTGTGTGGCCTTCATCCAAATTATGAGTTTAGTTTGATTCTAGACATAAAACCACTAAGTTACTCATTCTGGTTTCGTGATATATTCCTGACGCTGTACAAGACTTTATACCATTTTATAGCTGAAGTGCATTTTGGAGATATATATGAAGTGTAGCAGAATTTCTCAGAAAACACACTTTTTCTGTGTTATTCTTTGGCTTTAGTTTTGGGTACTTTTTCATTGTTTCTGCAGAGAGCAAGTGGCTTGTGGTAGTAATTGGTTGATGACTCCCCAGTTGTCTAGCTAGAGATGTTCCAGGATAGTTGCATCAGAAATGCAGTTAACTTTAAATTTTCTTGCTGATGATAATTCTAAAGCAAAAAGCAAAAGCCCCACAACTCACAGTTACAAACTAAAATGAACACTCCTCTTCTGAACACTTTATCCCCTTCTGCTTCTGTCCTCTTCCTACACCTGTCTCCCCTTTGCTCTGCCCTCCCTGCCCATCTTGACCTGGTTCAATGTACACTTTGCTGCTGAGCTGTCTCTTCTCTTGCCCTTCAAGATACCTCCCAGCTGTTGGGCAGGTGCCACTGCTTGGACCAAGTCTTGATGTAAAATTCATCTCTTGGAAGAACGAAACTTACCGTTTGTTAAATTGATTAATCTGGTACATCATTAGTAGTTACGATTGAGAGGCTAGAAAGACAAGCAACTCTGTGAAGGGACCTGCAGGTACAGCAGTGTGTGTCTCTGCTAAGCCTTGCTGCCTGTGTCTGTCTGAGCTTTGGGCTCAAAGCTCCAGGCACAGCTCATCAGTAGCAGCAGTTTATAATGCACTCCACAGCTCAGCACTGGCCTGCTTTTTGGCACAGCCTGTTTGCAATTGCTTAATGCTGATTTTTGACGCTGACCAACAGAAGCAGATAGCCAGACACCAATATTACTGCAGTTAAGTACTTTGGGATTTCAGTCTAGAGGAGGTTTCTGATAAATTCATGTTATCTGTACTGAAGTAGAAAACATCCTGACTGATTTGCTGTGTGTCTTTGCTCTGTGTGAATGCTCCTGATTTGGTGGCCATTAGGTAGGCAGTTTTGAGAAATAGAGTGGGCAAAATCTTGAAGCTGCTTGCTCAGCAGGTTGCCAGCAGTATTTACTAGGTGGCAACATAAGCAGCAGATTGTATTCATGTGAAACTTTGACTGCAGTTTCAGCTGGTCCAAAGTGATGGATTGGGGGAACTGTTCCAATTTACATTAGGTAGAGATAGGACTGTATGGAGAAATAATTCAAAACTAGAAGCTGATTGGTAAGGCTGCTGGGCCATCCACAGGAGTTATTGAAACTGATGACTGGGGGAAAAAATTTCTACCAGACAAAGTAGTCAAAATAATTCTAAATTTTATAGTACAAATTAAAGCCATCTTTGTTAGCTGGTTTTTGCCTTGTTTTTTAGTATTGTAGCAGTGGTACAAACTGCTCAGATCAGATATAATCTTTGAAATAATCCCATGTTTTCTAGGGATATTCAGAGTTACTAATGAAGTACAAGCTTTGGGAAATACAGGAAGGGCCTGGCAGTACAGATCCTTCTTGCTCATTTGGTCCATGTGAAGAACCATCTCAATCTGAATGAGACCTCAGTGTTCTCAATGTAAATGTCTCCTCTCTGATCATCCCAGTTAAAGCAGGTTGTGAATTTGCAAGCAAAAAGCCTCAGGGATGCTGTTTGACTACTTGGTATTGAAATGCAGCACCTGAAAGTGTGTAGAAACCTGAATGAAGGTGCTGACTACAAAATTTGATGTGGCTGGAGAGTTGCTTTGCTTTTGACAAATAAATGAGCAGAGATGGAAGGAAAGGTTCAGAGCTGCTGTCCAAAGATCTTTTTTCCTGGAAATACCTTGTAAATCATCATGACTCATGTGACTGCTGAGATGACTGAAAAGATATTTGGACTCTGTTTATAAAGTCCGTGCTATGTCCAACCTGACTTTGTTAATTCTCAGACTATAGGGATGAACTTCTGTTTGTCCTTTTCACCAATGTGGCATTTTATGGTGGGAGTAGCAGGTGTACTGTATGGACTTACCTCTTAGTGTTGTTCAGCTAAGTCTGTGAAATGAATATATAAAGTGAAGCTTGCAAGGTTGCCAGTTTTTGACACATGAAAGTTTTCTAAGGATTGTTAGAGGTTGGATGGTATCTCCTGTGCCTGCTTTTTGTCTCCAAATAGCAAAAGCAAGCATATGACTATGATGCACAGAGAACGGGGCACATGAGTAAGATGATGCTATTTTTACTGCATCACTTTTTAGAATAGAACTATTGTTATTTCATGTAACTCAAGTACTTGCCAAATATGCTTTAATGTAGCCTTAATTGATCTGTTTAAAATTTTAAGCAGCCAGCAGTATTCCCACTGAAACAAGTAGTTATGAAATGTTTGACACGGTAGGCAGTGGAGTGCACAGAGGTAGCAATTGATCATAGATTTATCAGCTAAGCCTTGAGCCTACAGATGGAGAGACAAAGACTTTCCATCTGCCCATGCAAAACTTTGGATGTATCAAGGCTGTGTTTTAAACAGTGCCTTCAGGCTTTTTTCCAGACAGGATTCATAGAGTACCCTCTAGGAAAGACAGGGTTTGCCCCCAGATGCCAGTAACTTACCATGGCTCTTGGTGACTTCTGTGTACCATCAAGCGTGCTCAGACAAGCTGTCTTTTGGCTGCCTGCCACCTGGGAGGCAGGCACGTACGGGAGGGAGGTATTGAGGGGAGCAGAGCACTCACATTGCCCTGTGTGCTCTCCTTTCAAACTGCCTGCATGTGCTGTAAGGGATCTGCGTGGGCACGGAGCTCGGCTCACATGTATCGGGCAGCTCCTGCGGGGCAACAAATTCTCTTGCTCTTTATACATGGAAAGGACTTGGGTTTGTGTTCCACCATGTGGGAAAAAATACACTATGTATTGCATAAATTTTGTTCTTTCCCTATTTTTTTAGGACAGACATGGGGTCATTTTTACTATTTGGGTGCCTTACTTACTACTTTTCTCTCAGAGTTGTTGACTGTCATAACTTAGCAGATCTCAGTAGTCTTTTCTTTAAGTTCTGGAAAAGTGGATATTTTCCAGTAGATTCAGCCCTACCATTGAGTTAGGAGTACAAGAACACTTGAGTACCTTTGTTTTAAATAATAGTTTGTTTCACAAATGTAATCTGTTGGTCTGTGTTATTGTGTCTGCCGGCACAATTCATCATGTGCTTGTTGCCGTGCAGTCAGAGCTCTACAGAACATCCACCCTGTCTCTAAATGCAAACAAGTTCCCACCACAGAAAGCTTTCAACCCAAGTTAAATGACAATTGTTGGAGAAGCATGAAGAGAGACATGGCATTAATCAACGGTGAGGTGGGGTTTTCATCAGGGAAAGGAGAATTTAAGTGATCTAAAATTGGATGAAGAGTTGTATTACGGAGACATATGGAAGATATATGAATATTGAGATTGTATGGAAGAATATTGGAAGAGGTTCTGTTTCAAAACCTAATTATACTGCTGATATCTAGTGGTATTAGGCTGACACTATCAGCTGATTTGGAGGGTGTTTGTTGTCTTGATGGACTTTCAAAGTCTGGGAATGATGAGATGGATGTAGTTTGATAGAATGAAGAGGTGCTGAGGCAGTAGGAATATTGTGATAGCAGTGGTGTGAGGAAATGATCTGAATACAGAAGGTGGGATGAGCTGATGTAAGCCAATACCAGGGTAATGAAAAATAAGGGTCTGGACAATATTGTAGCAAGAAACTACTTTGTCTGTAGGTAGAATCTTTTCCAGATGATTGTTATTAAGTTCTGAAAGAGATTTAAGAAGTGTCAGCAAAGAGGGTCAGAGCACTTAGGCTGTGGCAAAGTTAGTGATTTGTGATTATATTCTGAGAGCTGTTTAAACTCAGTTCTACAGAGTGTTAACCCTGAATGCTGTTAGCCCCTCAAACCCCATTAGGATTGATAGTTGATCCTGAGTTTACAGCTGACCTAATTAGCTAAAATTATATAAGGTGCTGATTTAAGAAGAGAATAACTTATTATTGACCAAACATCAACCTCTTTCCTTACTTTTAACAAACCTTGAGAGGGAGCAATTTTGGTTTGTATTGACATTTAAAAGGAGGCAAGAGCTCCACCTCTGTCTGCCACAGAGATAGGTCTGTGTTTTTTTGTGTGGTAACCCAAAATAACAGACCCATGCAAGCAAATATTCTTTGCTTCCTATCCTGGGTGTAGCTGAGGGTTGGAGGCAGCACTAGAAGACAACCATAGAACTGGCCACCTGAAGATGTGTCATGACAAAGAGAGATTAGCTTTGCCAAGTGACTAAGATACTTATTCTCTTTAGGAAATAAATACCCCTAGAAAATTAAAAAGAAGTCTCTCTCTCCAGTATTCACAACTCTGCAACTGTCTCCTGAGGCAGCCTGTGTTTCTTTTAACCAGTCATCTGTTTTCAATTAAAAGGTAGTGGCCATGTATTTAATTGCTAGCAGCTTCTTCCATTTTTTCTCTTTTGTATCCTGAAGGAGTCCAATAAACAGTATTGCTGAAACAGCACTAACATTCATTACTCTTGAAAGAATGATGGGCAGCATCTTGCCAAGTGATTTATTTAATTTGTAAGCCATTTAGGTGATGTTACAGAGTTACAGAATCATTTAAAGGTGGAAAAGACCTTTGAGATCGAGTCCAACCCTAAATCCAGCACTGGCAAGTCCACCACTAAACCATGTCCCCAAATGTTGCATCTGCATGTCTCTCAAATACTTAGAGGGATGGTGACTCCCTCTAATGACCACTTCCCTGGGCAGCCTGTTCCAATGCTACCCTTTCCATGAAACCATTTTTCCTAAAATCCAGCCTAAACCTCCCAACCTGAGGCCATTTCCTCTTGTCCTATCGCTTATTACTTGGGAGAAGAGACTGATCCCCACCTGGCTGCAGCCTCCATTCAGGGAGTTGTAGAGAGCGATAAGGTCCCCTTGAGCCTCCTTTTCTCCAGGCTGCAGAACCTCAGCTCCCTCAGCTGCTCCTTTGCTGCTTTGTTGTCCTTCTTTGGACACATTCCAAGCCCTCAGCGTCTTTCTGAGAAGCCCAAAACTGGACACAAGATTTGAGGTGGGGCCTCACCAGTGCTGAGTATAGGGGCACAATCACTTCCCTGGTCCTGCTGGCCACACTTTCTGATACAGGCCAGAATTCCATTGGCCTTCTCGGCCACCTGGGCACACTGCTGGCTCGTGTTCAGCTGCTGTCAACCAACCCCCACAGGTCCTTTTTCCTTGGCAGCTTTCCAGCTGCTGTTCCCCCAGCCTTTAGGGCTGCCTGGGATTGTTGTGACCCAAGTGCAGGACCCAGCACTTCACCTTATTGAACCTCATACAGTTGGCCTCAGCCCATTGATTTGGACTGTCCAGATCCCTCTGTAGAGCTTGCTAACCTCCAGCAGACAAACATTCCTGCCTAACTTGGTGTTACCTGCAAATTTTTTGAGGATGCCCTTGATCCCCTCATCCAGATCATTGATAGATACTAAACAGACGTGGTCCCAATACCAAGCCCTGGGGAACCTCACTTGTGACTGGCCACCAAGTGTATGTACTCCATTCACCACCACGGCCTGGGCCCGGCCATCCAGCCAGCTTTACACCCAGTGAACAGAACACCCATCTGAGCCATAAGAAGCCACTTTTCGCTGGAAGAACGCTGGGGGAGACAGCATTTGTTTTGGTTTGGTTTTTTTTTACTGAAGTCCAAGTAGACAACATCCACAGCCTTTCCCTCATCCATTAAGCAGATCACCTGGTCATATGTAGAAGGAGATAAGGTTAGTCATCATACTACCATGTTATCAGAAACCTCTATCATTTATAGCTTCCTGTAATGCATGGTAAATGACTGCTGTAACCCAAGAGGATTTCCTTGTTCATTCCCTACCACCCTCCTCCCTAAGCGCTATTGTTTGGGGGCACTGGCAAGGGAGGAGTTGCAATTCACAGGAAGCTTGCTGCTGGCAGTGTTCTTTCAGGCAGGGTTTAAGTCCCACTGTGCTTTGTCATTTCTCTCTGGTGAGCACTGGAACAGAGCTGGCAATCAAAAACTGCCCGTTTCTGGGTGTTCCTGAGGTCTGATAACATTTCAAAGATTTGTGCAGGAGTCTTCAGCTAGGCAAGATCCTTGCAGAAGACGGAGGATTTTTATGGACCACATTCCATACCAAGTGTCTTTTACTGCTGATTTCCAGCCCTTGCTGGAGTAAGGTGTACTGGGAGTACTTTTACGTGTTGGTTAGAATATCTCCCACTTTTTGTAAAGGAGTGAATTAGTTTGGCTACTAAAAGAGTAGTTTCCATCCTCACTGGGCTGTGAAAAAAGTCTGTCTTGATGGATCACATTCAACTTTTCTGTGGTCTGGAGGATAAGCAAAGTAATTGTTAGTAATTGTTTCTTTCCTTTGGGTGGGTGAATATGTCCTAGAGGAGTTAGATAATAGTAGGTGGATATGATCTAGGAAAGAGAGAATTTTTTGGTGTCTTAAGACACAGTGTTATAAAGCACAGAATCATTTCTGATTTTTAAGTTCTTATAGAAGGTGTTTCTGTCCTGACTTGCAGATGTAGGTATTGTGGCCAACTTTTTGCCCTTTGCTTTAATTCTGTACCAAGGAATTGCTGTAACTTAGGCTCAAAGTTTTCAATTAAGACTCTGGGATATAAGGTGAATGAATTTTCAAAAGGTGTTGTAGTTAAAGAACCCTTTGCCTTCTCTGGGACCTTGAGCCAGTTTCCCGTGAGAGACTTTGAAGGGCTGATCTGTAGCTGGTAGAAACAGGCAGTTCTGATTCCTTCCCCGGCACCACACCCTTTCCTTCTAAGCCAAGCAAGGGTAAAAGGGCAGCTTTTATTTTGGCTTTACATTGTGGTTTAGGTTTCTGTTCAGGTCTGTCAAACATTACATCACAGTATCTGAGCAAAGTTCTTTTGCACATGGGAAGTTGGGACCATTAATTACAAGTAGCACTAAAAGTAGCACAGTTTCATGGAAATATAAATGCAAAAGTGGGATAGTCTGATAAAGGGGAAGTTGCCTCAGGATCCACACATTTTAAAATTGCCATGCATGCCAAGAAAGTTGTTAAGGTCTATGTGACTGCTGAAACTAAAAATTTGGGCAGAAAACAAACTACTGCCACAGTTCTAAATGGACATTTCTGTGGTATAGTTTGCACTTGTTTTATTTTTTTCTCTGAATGCTTTCCTTATTCTGCTGTCATTAGTCCACATCTCATTATATACTGCTAGAGAGTACATTTCTCTTGCTTGTTAGGATGGTGTGGGTGGTAACTTGCAGTGGTACAAAGGGCTGAAGGAGAGATAATCAGCTGAATAAGTCATTACTCTGTGCAGAGAATGACTTGCTGCATACAGCTTACTTATCCCACATTCTTTAGGACCTAAAATGTTGTAGGAATTGAAATATATAGAAAAACTTCAACTTACTTGCCTAGAAAGGAAAAAAAGGTATGGTCGAATGATGAATACCTGGTAAAAGCTGTTGAGGATCTTGGATGGTACAGTGAGTCTGGTGGAGCAGAATTCAACACAGTAGGCTGAACTAAATAGTCTTATACACTGCTGCATTTCTCTCATTTTCTTTCTCAAATATCTCACCCTGAATGCACATCAAGGTACAGATGGTTCATTTGCTGTGGTCTGACATAGCTCTGGTTACCACATGGCACTTCCCAGCATTGTGCTAAATGTTTGAAACATTGGGTACTTCTTTCCTAAGCAGTGTTTCTCTTTCTTCTGTTTTATTTCCCAGCTATCCATTGCAATCTGAATCCAAATGGTATTGATCATCCTGTCCCCACAGAAGGTATTAACCTGCAACTTGAAGGTGAAGGAGTTGAATCGCCCTCGGTTAAGAACACTAGTGCTCCAAAAGGGCCTGAGTCAAAAGAGACACCCAAGAGACAAGTGGAGCCAGAAATATCTAAGGTAGGTAGGACTGGATTCTTATTATTTTGGTGAGTCTTAAAGAATCCAGGCTTTTTGAAGTCCTAGCTACTGCTTAAAAAGCATTTATAATTCTGTTAATAATTCTGTTAACATAAAAAGGTACAAAAGTAACAGTCTGAGGAAGTAAGTGTTACAGAAGCAAAGTATTGCCATGGAGTTCTAGCACACACACATCTCGGACATCGCACTATTTTAGTTTTCTCTAAATAAAGATAATTAAAATACTGGAATCTCTCTTTTTCAGGCACTGTGGAGACTTTTTTTGCCAAAATGACTTGGGTAACAATCAGAACGGAAACAGATATGTTTTTCTTGAACATTTTTTTTTGTTTGCTTATTTACTTTTCTCCTGGGGCAGGTAAAGTAAGAGAAAAGTTTTTTGGATATATGAATATGTGGATTTTTATATGGGTAACTGATTTTAATAAACTGTTAACTCGTTTTAGGTAAAATACTAGGCCAGTTCTTCTGTGTCTGATGGTGAATAAACATAGTTCAGAGGTGAATTCCTAAAGACAAATGTAGCATCTGTTCTTATTCATAGGCTGCTGCTTTTTTGTTTGAGTGCAGCAGACATGACTACCAGATTTGCAGGTGAATCTGTGTGTTCTGGATACTTTGGATATAGGACAAAAATTTTTCATATTAGATAAGCTTTTACCTAGAATGAAAAGTAAGAGGGTGTTATAAAAATAATTGTGAGAGATTGTTTAAAAGCCTTATCAGTCTTTTTTATCTTTAAAGGCCTAAGATCTTTTGGTTTGGGTGTGATTTCTGCAGAGTGGAAAATCAAGTTTTTACTGAATCTGACACTTTGAGAGTTAATAGAGCAAATAAAATGAGTGTCTTTTTTTTAACGTTCAAAAAAGGCAATAGAAATAATTTAAATGACTGAGCAAGTAGAAGTATTTCCTACTACCAACAGTTCAATAAATCTAGCAAGTAATACACATATGGTTGTGGCGTACTTCACTTTTAAAATAAAATAGCATTAAATGTTTTGAGCAGTAGCCTTGACAATAAAGGCTTGGTATGAATTCTCCATTCATATTTTTGTCGAAAATATCTGGTTTTAAATTAATACAGTTAACATTCATTCATTCTGACTTAATTCATCCAACTAGATCCACTACAGTTTGGCAATGATTAAAATCACTGCTACTTTTGCAGTGCATTTGGTGGCCTTTATGAAGCATGTTGCTGATTTCTCTTGAACCCTTGGAGAACAGGTTTGTGCTTATCTGCTTTGAGTCATCCATTTGGGAACAAGACCACCGAATTTTGGATGGGCTTTGAGACAAAGCTCAGCTAATAATTTATTTACCCAGCTTTTCACAGAGAAAGACAAGCTAACCCTGCTCATGTTTCAACATCAGCAGATGAAAATCTGCCCTGTATTGAAAGCTGAGGAGGTGTGTTAAACTTGGAGCAGATCTTACAAGCTTGGGAGTGACGAAGCTAAATGATGCAATTGAAAATGGGCTCATGTGTAGTTGATGTGGAACACAGTCATATACACTTGTCCTTGCTTGCAAAAGACTTATCCTAATGAAAAATCAGGATGAAATGTATCAGTGATTTAATGTTATGGAGCCTGTTTTCCACTGTCTGAGCTGTAATCGTTGGACTGATTGATAGAAAACAGGCTGTCCTTGGTGGAGACAGCTGGAAGAGGGGAAGCATAGTACTCTCAAGGTATTGAAATCCACTGCTGGTTTCCCAAATCTGATTGCAGTAGCTTTATTTAGAAAATTGGGCGTGCTTCACATTTAAAAACAAACTAAACAAACAGAATTTTTGCTTGACGGAATACTAGTACCAAGCTAGTGGAATGGACTGTTTTTCTGAATGTATTGCTGCCTGGTTAGTAACTTTGTCTTTTATGTGTTGTATTAATTTAGTGATGTTTGAATTCATATGTTATAGCCTGAGGTGGCCTGTCTTTTCTGGCTTGCTCTGCCTTAAATTTAAAAACTCTGTTGCTTTATCCTCTGAAATGTGAATAAAGGGTTGGATTTTAACTTGTATGGCTTTAAGAGTTGAATTAAGCTGTCATTATGAAACATTATCCATACAATCATATCTGTACAGTGGAAAGATGAGCAGGAATAGAGGAAAGTATTGTAAATAAAACATTGTGGGCAGAGCCATTTGTTTTATAATTCCTCATTGCTCGGATGTTTTTAAAAAGATTTCTTTGCAATCCTAGGTATGCAAATAATATTAACACATATCTCATATCCACAGTAGTGAGACTTACATTGCACAAAGCAATGCAATATATTGAATATAATTTAAGATGCCTTCTAGACCCTCTTCTCTGCCTTCAACTTTCTAATTTGTCTTCATGGAGACCACTTCCAGCACTTTCAACAGCTTGTTTTGCTGTCCAAAGAAACAAACAAAATCTCCTTTATAATGAAATGTGTCCTACTTTTTCTGTCCTCAGTTATAGAATTACAGAACAGTAGTAACTCCTGGGTTACAGATAAATTTAAATTTCCTTTTTATGCAGCTACTGTAATGTAAATATGGGAGTAGAAGTATTTGTTTCTGTATTTGGGATGCAGACAATAAAGAGTGTAGTGTGAGTGAAGGATCACTCATTTTTAAGTTCCTGATGAGTATGAAATCTAAGTTTTATAGGCTGACTGAGGTAGAATTTTAATGGAAAATGAAACAAGGATCTTAGCCTCCCTCAGCTGGTTCTCTAAGGAACCACGTTATTACAAATACAAGCAAGACCAGAAAAGGCCAAAGTTATTAATATCTAAACTGATATGCTAATCCAGTCAGACTCTGATAATGTACAGGATATAATACAAATTAGGAAAGTAGATGAAGTGTAAAAATACTTCAGTTTTTATTTATGTATATCAATATATACATTTTCTTGGTCAGTAATTGATTTTTCAGCATTTATGGTATATAAAAACAAGCAGTTGAGTGGTTACTTTTACAGAGTGGAAAAATTCATTGTACAAGGCAAGGATGGTTTCTAATATAGATTTTTAAAGTTATTTCTTTAACACCACCTACGTCTAACCTCTGTTATGTATGTTTTGTGGAGTTCTTATCTTTTTTCATTAAAATTCTACTTCTGGCTCTTATGTCTGCTCTGTTTGGTTTTAATATCATAGTTATAGAGTTCTCTTAAAAACAAGCAAACAAAAAGTTTTGATATGCTTTTGGAGTCCTGTACTTCTCTGAGTATGGCTTTAACAGAACGGGACTTTTCTAACAAGATTCAGCAAATGATCTCTTACAGAAGTATTAACTTTTATCAAGGCCTCCCACATGTTGCACTCACAAAGCCCTGTTCATTGTGAGCGTGAGACCCAAACCTGGTCTGTCACTTGTTAGAAGATTATTTATTCAGCGAGTTTTGAGTTCTAAGTAAGGTGTGCATATCTGGTGACACACTTTGTCTCGTTATGTGGTAGCAGCAGTAGCAAAGTAATAAAGGCTTTCTAATGGCAACCACTGCAGTTAGACTTTTTATGTTTTATTGCAGGTTTTTTTTATCCGACTCAAGACAAATTAACAGTCCTTTAAAATGTTCACGAAAACTATGAAAAGTAAAAAAAACCAAACCTGGTAAAAGAAATGAGAAGCCTTTATCTTCTCTTCTGTTGCTAAGTGCTATTTAGACACAAGTAGACTATACTTTTTGTCGCAGCGTAGCTCATAAATTCTTTTGGTTGCTTTTGCTGTCTTAAAAAAATACTTTTTTTCAAAATGACACTGAACAACACTGAAGGGCTGATAAACTCAGTAATAAGAGGATGAGAATTTATCTCAGCTTACTGGGCCCAGTTCAGGATTGACAGGGGTGAAAACAGCTCCTGTGGCTTCCCCAGGAGTGGAGTTCTGCTCTGATTGGAATGTGTTTGGTGTGTTTGTGTGTGTTAAGTGTGTGATGAAAAGTCCAAGCACAAACGAGTGTGGCTTTTAAATAATAAGGGTGTTACAGAATTCTTAGAAATATAAAAGTTTTGTCAGTTATTTAAAGAAAAAAAATGTCCTGTTCTCTAATGAGAGACTAGAAAAAGTAATTTTCTAGAAGAATTCTCTAGGTTTTTTAATCAGTGGCTTCTGTTTCACAACGTTTATCCTTACTGGTCAAGCATATAAAATGGGTTGGATGAGAAAGGCGGTATTAGGCCAGAATGGATGAGGCTTTGAGAAACCTGGTTCAGTGGGAGTGTCCCTCCCCGTGGCAGGGGGTTGGAACTAGATGGTTTTTAAGGTCGCTTCCAATCCAAACCATTCTACACACACACACACAGACACACACACACATTTTCTTTTTTTCCTTCTTTTTTTGCAGTTTGTTGAGAAACACCAGTGCCCACTGAACTGGGGCAAAAAGGTTTTACCATTGTGTGTTGTCTTCATACTGTCCTCCTCCTGTGAGACTTCTGGTGGAGGATATAGGAACAAGAACGCAGATTGGATTGACTGAAGTTAACAAACATTTTACCTACTGGAGTGAAGGTTCAACAAAACCCCAGCTGGGCTGGTCCACTCCTCAGATTTTGCTGTAAAATGGTGTGGCAGGGTAGGAGGGTGTTTGAATTGCAGACGTCTGTGTGTTTTCCAGTGGAGGTGCTCACCCTGGATGGTGAAAGTGACACTTTCTGACAGACTGTTTGCTGACAGAAAGTTTGCTTTTCTTAGTTGATTTTTTTGGAGCAGTAATTAACAGATTACCCGTGTCTACAGCAGCTCAGCAAAATGGAAGTCAATAGATACGGCGTGTGATTTATTTTTTTTTTCCTCTCCTCACTCTTTGACTGCAACAGTGACAAAACACCACTTACTGCATTGGGTCTTCTTTAATACGAGCAAAAATGGGCACAGAATCTGAGTGTACAGTATGTCTGAAGTGGGTTTAAAAATATTTGTTAAATGTTACTATCACATGGCTGAAATAATTACACTTCAGGGCAAAGTGCCTTTCTAATGTCACATTCTGTGATTATTAGTAATGCACAATAGTTAGTGTGCTTGCTTCTATCTTCATTTTCAATAGACTTTTTCTTTCATGTGTTGCATAGTTAGAAGTACCCATGCTGTCTTGTTTCAGGTGTCTAAATTGGATGCTGAAACGTTTGATGTGTATGTATCTCTTCCTCTCTCAGCCTGTCATTCACAATTGTGACCTCTGGCTGAAGCCTGAAGTTTCAGAACCGTGCAGCGAATAAACCTCTTATCCTGAGCTGTGAAACAGGAGTGCTGGGTGACTCTCTACATTTCAAGCAGCTGACATGGATGTTTTGTTTATCGCTCAGGGATTTCACTGGTGTGAATGAAGTGCTGGAGTAACCCTCCCTGTAGTGCAAAATATAGCTGCTTAGTTCAGAATCCACATTCTCATGAGCCAGGAAAAAAAGAAACATCTCTCTCTGTTGGGGTCCTGTAAACCAGCTTATCACGGGAGGACAAATGTGTGATTCAGAATCCAAGTGTGTTCTTGCTGTAGCATGTTTTTCACCACTGCTGTATCATCCATTATGTTATAAATAGTGTAATATGAAAGCCCACATTCTTGCAGCAATGTTTCTACATTCAGCGTAAAAGATCTGGCTACTCCTGTTCATCCTGTTCACCTTGACTGTGTGTCTGGGGGTTCTGAAAAATATCTGCCCTGACAGCAGCCACATGGAAGTGGGAGACCTTGCCCGATTTAGTTTCTAGTGCTCTGTCCAGGACAGTGAGGGGAAAGAAGGGCAGCTGCAAAGGACCATTATTTGTGTGCTTCTCCTTTGCCCACCATCACCAAGTAGGATTATTTTCCTATTGCTTTTATCCCCATAAGAAGTCAAAATAATTAGTTCAGAGGAATACTTAGCTTATGGGTATAAGCAGAACAGGGGAAATTTACTCACAAAGACAGTATTGATTGACCTAAAGGGATCCTTTTTGAAATTCACCTGTTGTACAGGTGCTCCATCTAGAACTTCAGTCCATCGGGTGGTAACAGGAAGAGGAATTTCTGTTAGGCTTTTTAGAGTTGGATTTTTTTACAGTTGGACTATGACTTTCAGAAAAAATTCAAGGATGAGAACATTTTCAGTAGCTGCATGCACACAGTGCTTGCATGTGGAGGATGTCACAGTGTTGGCCCATGGGAAGAGGTGCAGTCTGTGACCCTGAGGTGTGCTCGGGGCTGCACAAATGCACAGCAGTGCAGTGGCTTCTGCTGCAGGGAGTGACTGCAGTCCTTGTGTAGAGCTGGCCTGAGCAGATGGTTACAAAGAGGCAGCTGAGAGAGCATAAGGAGGGAAGCGTAGCCTGATCTGGCTCCTGTCGTCCTGTGAAAGCTATCAATGTGAAATTTGTGTTCTCTCCCATTACACTAGTGTGAAAAGGAGCAGCAATTGCAGTACATATTAGCAAACATAAGCAGTAAAAAGCCCTGGTAGTACTCTAGAAATAAGTGGGATGTCAGTACTATAGACGCACGTAGACAAAGACACCTTATTTAAAAGAACTTCTCTTCAGGGAAAAAGAAACATAGATAAAAAGATGAAGCAGCTTTTAGAGGAAAAAGCAATTCCATACAACGTGTGGATGCATAATGTACTTACAGTGCCAGTTCTTGCCTCATTGTGAAGCTGCTCGACAAAGCCATCCAAACGCTCCGCTTCCACTTTGAAGCTACTTTAAGGGCTTCATAGAGATTGCTTCAAAAATAAAGCAGTATTTTATTTGCAACACAGCTGCCTTGTTGGGGAAGGAAAAGTATAGAATTGCCTGGTCAAGAAAATAATAGCATTGTGATCAGAGGGATTACAAAATGTTCTATAGGACCAATTTAGCCTTTAAAATGGGAAAGCAGTTTGATGCTCCACTGCAGGAGCTCCACTGCGGGTCTGCAAAGGGTGCATCTCACCTGAGTTATAACAATAATTTCATTAATCTGCCACATGTGAATGCCACTTCTGACAAAGCTGATGGGCAGTTGCTGTAGTCATCATAGAATCACAGAATGATTTGGGTTGTAAAGGACCTTGAAGATCATCTAGTTTCAACCCACATGCCAAGAGCAGGGACATTTCCATTAGACCAGGTTGCTCAGAGCTCCATCCAACCTGGCCTTGAACACTTTTTGGGATGGGACATCCACAACTTCTCTTGGCCACCTGTGCCAATGCCTCACCACCCTCACAGTAAAGAATTTCTTCTTAATATCTAATCTAAACCTATTCTGTTTCACTTTGTAAGCCATTCCCCCTTGTCCTGTCACTACATGTCCTTGTAAAAAGTTCCTCTCCATCTTCCTTGTAGACTTCCTTCAGGTACTGGCAGGCTACAGTTAAGTCACCCAGAGCCTTCTCTTTTCCAGGCTGAACAATCTCAGTTCTCTCAAGCCTTTCCCTGTAGGAGAGGTGCTCCATCCTGCTAATCATCATCCCTCCTCTGAACTCGCTCCAGCAGGTCCATATGCTTCCTGTGCTGGGACCCTGGAGCTGGATGCAGTACCCAAGGTGGGGGTCTTACAAGAGTGGAGTAGAGGGGCAGAATCACCTTTGCCTTTTTCTCTAGAAGTGGGAACTTTTTCCCTTCCACTTTGAAAAATAATATAATTGTGGGACACTGGGAGTGAGAAGTGTCACCGTCATAAAAGGGATGTGGGACTGTAGTAGCCTTGATAAAGTCTGAAAGGAGTTTCTTGTGTTATCAGTGCTAAAGAGGGAAAGGATTTCATTTGAAATGTGGAAAAGGGTAGCCAGGGCAGAGTGGAGTCTGTCTTTCCCTGAGCTACCATGGGAAGAGTTCAGGTTGCTACTTACATTACAAGTAGCTAGGTGTATAAACTCCTCTTAAATTTGGTGGAGATCTAGTCAGTGTGCTCAGAGGAGCACAGAGAGGGATCAGACTCCATCTGAAGTGAGCACTGCTCAGCTGAACCTGTCTGTGCTTTGGGGACTGCTTTGACACTTGAATTTTGGTATTTGGATCTGGAACTCGGTTCTTTCCTCTACCCTACTGGCTAACCAGCCTCTGTGTTTGATGTTGAAATGGTTATCCATGTCTGATGGAGGTGAGACCTTGCATTAGGAGGCTGTATTTCAGAAGCTGCATTTACCTCAAAAATGATATTTGGAATAATTAGAATAGACTACTCCCATATTTGTGGCTATGTTCAAGATGATATTCTGGGGAGCAAATACTGTGTAATCTGAAAAAAAAAAAATCTGTCTTTTGAATTAAAAGGAAATTATTGGAGTGTGTGTTTCATTTCTCCCCCTTTAATTGGTCTTGGACTTTAGAAGCCTGTTGCTCTTCAGTAGAAGTGAAGTTCTTGCTCTCTGGCTAAGTTTACCCAAATATAGAAGAATGTTGATAATTAGGACCAGTTAAAACTCTTGTTTCAGTGGAAATCTGAGATTTGGAATAAATTTGCTGACAAAATTTTGTCTTTTGCATGTATATGTATGTAAAATTGATTGTCCAGGTCAGGCTGTCCAAGAATGACAAATGCAGCAGTACATTTGCTGCCTGTTCCTGTTCCTCTCCATGGGACAGATTCTCCAGCTGTTTTCCATGGTAGGTAGTTGTACAAGCCTGCACTGATGTCTGTGTCATGCCTCTGATTTTTATTGGAAGCATTTGGTGGAGGGAAACTGAAGTGAACTGGGGTTTGGCTCTGAGGGGCCTGTAGGCACTTCAGAAATACCAATAATAATGACCTCTGAAATCAAGGAGGCTTTTCAATTTTCTTTCATTTCATACTTTGCAAATTCCAATTCTTTTTAGCTGTTTCTGAATGTGGACTTCAGTCAGGAGTGTTTTGGTTTTATCTCTACTCTACAGTCAGCTATAGATTACTGTGTAGCTGATGTGCCACTGCAGGGAGCAGGGAATCAACTCCCAAATGTTAAAGGAGATATTTTCTGTGATGCTTTGTATCATCCGCAGGGCATGCAGAAAGTAAGGTGAATGTTCTGTTTAATGAGACACAATTCTTCCCTTTTCCTCTTCAGTTTTTTTGACCAACTCATTTGTAAGTAGCATGGGGTTTCCTTGGCTGTGATGCCATTAAGTGAAACTCTGATATAGTGATTCAGCCTGAGGATGGCTTTTAGTGCTTGTGTCCTACTTCTAGTACTTTTGTGCTTCCAGTTATGTTGATGAGGTGCTTTTATATTGTCATTAACTGCTCTGGGCATTTGCAGAGTTAGTTCAAAAATAAGAATGATGTCCAAGTGTGACAGACTCTTAAACTGAAAGAAGCGTTGCAAGTTTGCAACGACAGGACAGAGGGAGTGAGGAAGCAGTACCACAGCATGTTTGTTTGATTTTGGGAGGTATTAATATGCAGCTGAGACCTTTGGCACTTGTGTTAAGGAAGCTTTCCTGTCTGACCATCCAGGACCCACTCTGCCAGTCAGACTTGCACCATCCGAGCTGAGACTGAGGCCCTTTTGCAGCTACACTCACCACACTCACACAGTCAGGCAAAGTTTCCTTACCGGCTTGACCCCAGGTTTCCCATAACAGAGTCTCAGAGGTCTGGATCTTTAAAATAACTTAATCAGAGTGCACTAACAGACTAAGAGCTTGAGTTGGTGCCTGCAAGGAGGGATCCTGAACAAAGGAACACCTGGGCTTTTATACCCTCACAGTTTCAGTGTGAGACAGTTGGGTGCTCAGATCCTGCTGTGTCTCTGAGTGTCTGGTCACCTGGAGGGTGCCACAGGTCCCTGTGCCCTTTGTTGTGCAAAGGGTCAGTGCCAGTTCTCAGCCTCTTGCCTCTGGGTCCCACTGCCCAAAGCTCAACCTGCAGCTCTCACTGCACCTGCCCCCAAGCTCTCAGCTGAACATTTGGAAAAGAAAAATACTGCTGGTGATAGTGTCATGAAACCTCACAAGTAAATTCCCTTTAAGATGTTACAGAATGTGAATCCAATTCTATCAACAAATCAACAGTTTAAGAAGAGAAAATAGATTACTTTCTGGTTTTAGGCTGTTTACTTATTTTAGCTTTTCAACTGGCTCTTCTGTTTGTGCAAACTTTGGATGTTTTCTTGTTCTCTAAGTATTCCAGCTGCCATCTTCATTATGCCTTCACTGTGAGAACCTGCAGACCAACACACAGCCATCTTCTGCCCACCAGTTCAGTCTTCCCTACAGCCTCTATCTTTTCTCCTCATCTACATCCCTGTGGAGAGCAAAGAGTTCTCTAGAGTCAGAGTTAACTGACCAGTTAAGACTGATGAAATATTCAATCTTGCTTTGTAAAGTGTTGCCTGAAATGGGACATGCTGGTCCTGGTCCCTGTGCTGCAGCACTACTAATGCCTGCTTCAGATTGAATAACCAGAAGAATCTGCTTAGGGCTTCCCATCAGTCTGACTGCGAGTGTGCAGTGGGAGAAGCTCAACGTGGGTTTGAGGCAGCTGTGCCCATCTTACGTCCCTCAACAGCTCACAGGTGTGACCCTTCTTGCAACCCCAAGAGCTGCAAGAGTAGAAGTAGGTGGAGTGTGCAGCCCGGGCTGCTGGGGAGGGGGAGCAAGGCCACCATTTCGGGTTACAGGAAGCTGTTATATTGGGCATTATTGCCAAAATGAACATTGCATCTCCTGCTCACACAGCTTCTGGCAATCACTAACATGGTCTGGAGCATCAATCTTTCATCTCCCTAACCTCCTAGTTTCTCACCCAGGGATCATAGTTATTACTGGTAGGGGCTGTTGTCAGAAGATGTACTTGGTGGAATGAATATTTCTAATTCTACCAATGTCTAGGAATTAATATTGTGATGATGCATCAAGCCGTACTTCTAGGGTTAAATGTGTCCTTGACATGCATATCTAAAAATAGAAAATCTTCAGCATTAAAAAAGGTAGAGTTACTGCATGTCTGGAGGCCTTTTTTCGGTTCTTAACATAGAGAATCTCGTAAGTGGGTATTATGTTCTGCCAATTTTCCTTTTTTCTCTAATGTCTGTAAGTGCATCCATCAACTACTGATGACTTTGCTGACCTAGACACCCTCTACTTTTTTTGCCATTTTTTCCCTTGATTGAAACAAAAGTGCAACAATAGAGTCTGTACCTAATGGTTTTAGAACTGCTATTAATTCATCTTTCATTCAAGGCTGATCGCTTTCAATCTTTGCAGTATGCTTTAGATTGCAAAAGATTTTGTGAATGTGTTTTCATTATTAAATGGTAGATATGACTGAACGTCAGCACACCTATGGTGAAAATATAGTGTTTTGTCTAAATAAAGCTTGTGTATAGGTCCAAAGATGTATTTTTAAATAATCGATTTTTTTATTGAGTAAATAGAAAAACTTTTTCTGGAGATAAAGACTATCACAATTGTGTGTTCTCATTCAGATATGAGGCTGTCTCATACTTACTTATCTTTTAGTAAGTTGGAATTCTTGCTTTTTTTCCAGGTTTGTTATAAAAACCAAATAGTTTAATTGTCAACATTTCAGCATTGGGTGGTAATATGTGAGGTAGATGAGGAAAACTGAGATTGTTATTCCTTGTACTAAGCTTTCCTGAAAACTTTATTGTTGACTGCAGAAGAAGAATCTGAAGTGCTTGTTAAGGTTCATGCTTATTAAACTGTCACCATGGTTTTCTTTCTCTGTAGGGAAGGCTACTTTGTGGCTTGCAAACTGTAGTTAATTGTCCATACTAACAGATTATTTTGGAAAAGTTTTTTGCCTGAATAATTATCAACTTTGTTTTCGATAACTGTCCTTTCATGTTTCCTTACTCTCTGTTGAAATAAGTATTGAAATACTAAATTACTGGAAGGGCTTAATTTTTAAAGAGTATTTTTGAAGGGGAGAAAAAAATAAGGAACAATGCCAAATGAAATGCTCAGAATGAAGTCAGGGTTAAGCATGTTGAATTAAACTGTCAAATTCAGATGAAATTTATTAGTTGTGTGTGTCCATTGTATGTACTGTGCCTTCTGCCTTTTGCTGGGAGGAAAACAGTATAAGATACTACCTTTTCTGTTTGATTTTAGTTGGATTTTTTGTTTGTTTTGGTTTTTTTTTCCCCTTTTAACCTTTTCTTTCCTGCCCTTGTTTCCAGGATCCAAAGGACACAAAAATGCTGATATAAGCCAAAAAGAAGTATAACTGGGAAGGAAGTTGTCTTAGCTTTTGATTCCAAAAAGAATACTGTGCAATGAGCAGGGCTGACATTTGGAGAAAAAATCCACACCAAGAGTTCATGCAATTATTGTGTTCTGAAATATTTCATGCAAAATGTCGTTCTAAAAACACAAAATAAATTGAGCAGATAAAAGTGAACTTGAAAATTAGGGTAGCTTCTCTATATGTGGTAAAGTGATGACAAATAAAACTGGGTCATTGTTGATGAAATTCTTATTTAACTTTTTTCATGTTTGTAATCATCTTTCTCCCATATCCCTCTGCCGTGGTTAGGTTTTTGTTCTGTATTTGTGGATTGTCATCTGTTGTTGTGTTGCCATCCTCCCCACTTTTTTTTTTTTTTTGGTCTTACAAACCTGGTTCCCTTCAGGATCTTACAAAGACTTCTACAAGACTTGGAGAGGAGACAGGATGCAGTGGAATTGGAAGTGTGTCCTAGCTGAACTGAGTTGGTGATGGAGCACCACAGTTAATGATGTAGCACATTTCAGTCCCCAGCCCCTACCTGCTCTCCTTTTATTGAGTTGACAGCTCATCTCTGACTTGATCAATTTATCATCCACCTGAATTATTTCACTCTGGCTTTTATTAGCAATAGAGTACTCTGTACTAGTTGGTCAAGAGGAACCAGTGAGAGGTGTCCCCTTTGGCAATGTTTCCTTGTTAATTTGGCTTATTTTAATCACTTTGCCATGCTGGCAGTAGTTAAGGAGAGTATTGCTTTGCTGCTTTTGTGCTGAGACAAAACTCTGTGGAAGTGCAGTCTAAATAGAGCTGGAGGGAGACTAAATCAGATTAGGAGAAGGAACAGGGGATATCAATCTAGGAGTAGTAACATAAATAACCAAGCTTTACCAAATGCTTTGGTTTGTCCTAATGCATAAGAGATGAGAATTGGATGATCTTACAGTGAAATGTTACGAACAGTTTTTGTTCAGAGAAATGTAGCAGCCCTCTGCATCCAGTGATACAATCATCTGAACAATATAATGGGGAGCAGTGAAATTATCCATCTCTTAGGCTTCAATATATGATTGAGCTCAAAGTATCAAAAGAAAAAGCCAAGGAAAGCGTAGGCTGCCTGCAGGGATAGTGGGTGAATGATGGAGATCAGACAAGGGAGCACAGTATGTGCAGCAAAAGGGAATTTGACTGCAGAGGATGAAATACAGTGTAAAGGAAGAAGAATTTCTAGGACGAGTCTGAGTATCCCACTGTATTTATAAATCTTAGAATTGAGGAGGAGGTAAAAACAGGAAATTGTTGCTGCTGCACGCAAATACACCAGAAGAGTAAAACTGCTGTGCTGACATAAGCAAGGAGGACTATGGAACAAGGCAGAACTTGAAACTTTCCTACCTATGTGAAAGTTCCTCTCATAATTTTATTAGTGGGTATTAATCTTCCACACATATAAACAGATTGACTGAAACCTCTCCCTTAGCAAAGCTGCTATCAGTTGTTTTTCTTTTAATCCTGGTCTAAATAGATTGACAGGGATTATTGTGTAAGAACAGTAAATTGAGTTTCAGTGACCTTTGGAATCACCACGAAATGTAAAAATGTAAGTGATGAGCTTTAGGTGTGTTACTGATGTTTTAATCAGTGAAGCAGCACAAAGCATATGTGAAGACGTGTATTTATTCTCCACTTTCAATTTTGAGACTAAGTATCACGTATGGTTTTTACAATTGCTACTGAAAGCCTATAAGACCAAATTTTGACCAATTTGTTGGAAAAGTTGTTTACTATTTTTATCCTGTTGAAGGAATATGTGTATAAAATGTAGCTCTTATTGTGTTGCAACACAAATCTTGCACAGCAAGAAGTTGTGATAATGCTAGCTAGTACTTTCAAACGATGTGACAGAGTAGTTCAGTGCATCTCTACTGTGTGTGATGCCTGGGTTCAGAAGTGATGTTGTGTAGCATTTGCAAAGGTTATTTCTGATAATACTAGCCAAGAGAATTTGTGGATATTGATAATATATTCTTGTCTGTCAGGAAACAGCCTTTTCTTATGTGCATCTGCTAATAATTTTGTGTGGTAAAATAATAAAAGGTTATAGTACTGTCTTCAAAGAAATAAAACAGCAGCAGGATAAAAGTGAGGAAGAAACCTCTCCTCCATGAGAACACAAAGATACTTCATCATGTGAAGTAAGGATTGAAGGAGGTTATTGTTTCTCATCTAGGGACAGTTCAAAAGTGTTTGACTTTGGTGGAAAACCCTTGTTGACTAAGAAGGTTTTAGAAATATCCTCATAAACAACCAGTAGTAACATGTTAATTTGTAATTGTAAGGTGGTGGTACAGCAGATTTGTGCAAGAGGTGAGCAGCTCCATGTGGGAAGCTTCAGTTACAAAGTGAAGTAGGAGAGAAATGGGAAGGTGGAAGGGCTGAGTGCTGGAACTGTGCTACTGCATCTTGAAGCAGCTGGAGCTGTTTGGTGAGCCATGAGCAGGAGGGCAATTTAAATGGCATAGCTGAGACAGGGGAAGTTAGGAGGAGAATGTGAAAAGTATTACACATTTCTAAGAGAAAGCTGGATTCCTTAAAAGCTAGATTATATGGAAGGCCCATGCAGTACCTTGCAAAACTGTCTGGGGCTGTCAAAGTGCTGCCTGTCAGTAGATGGTGCTCTTTATATCAGATAATTACTCATGCTGCCTGTGTTTGGCCGTGTTTTCATGTAAAAGGTCTGGTAACATTCTTTAACAGTTCATTTCTCTGAATTCTGATGTCTGGGAGATTAGAAAACAGAGGCTTTTGAGGGGCTGCCAAAAAAAAAAAAAAAGAAAAAGGAAAGAAAAAAGTGTTGAGTAGGTTCCTTTGAAAACATCTTCCATCCTGGAATTTTTTCAGCAATTTCTTTTTCTTGTGTACGTGTACTTGTTTAGACTTTGTACAAATTCAGAAGCTTCCAGCATAAAAACCTTGAACAGACATTGTGGATTGGAGAATATATAGCAGGCTAATTCAATTTGGCAATTGACCTGTAAAGCACTGCAATAACATGGTCTAAAATAAACCTGCAAAGCAGATTTGTCAAGTCATTTGCGATTTTTAAATTTTCTTTTGCATATTAACTTTGTAGTTTTACCTGCTGTTTCTGGATAGATAGGAATGAGCTTATTTCTAAATGTAATGCTTCTTAGAAAGACTTAAATGAATCAATGCAATTGTGAGTTTTACCTGGAGTCATTTATTCATCAGTAGTTGGATGGATATAAAAAGCTGCATAAAAGTGATTTCCTTATTAATGTGCTTGGAGTATTACTGGACCTGTCTGCATTTTTTTATTATTCAGAAAATATGCCATCTCTGAAGGAAAAGAAGTTAAATGTGTTAATTGTGTAAAAATATCACGTGCCAAAAGCTGCTATTGAGCCAAAAGCCCTGATCTGGGCAGCAGAACAGCATGGCAGACCTAACAGGGGATTTGAGATGCTTAAGGTTATGTGTGTTTTTATGTCGTGGTCTTATGGAACATCAGCTACTTAACTAAGAGTTAAATTTTGGCTTGTGAGATGAATTTGCCCCTGGAGTGAATCTTGAGAACTGCCTGCTGTTCACTGCCTGACACTGCTGGTCTTTGCAAACAGAAACTGAAGGATTAGTGTGAATTTTTCATGTAATCTTAAACTGCAAGCAAATGGTCCAGGAAAGAGAAGAGAACTGAGTTCCTTTCAGAAATCTAATTAAAATATTTCTAGTTCTTATTCAGGGCCAGTTTGTCTTCCCAGCACATTGATTTAGTTATCCCTTCACAGATCTCTCTCCAGAAACGATATATATTGTATGCACTCAACACATTACAGCAGATGAATATTGTTCCTCACTATGCTTAATTTACCTTCTCTCAGCCCTTCTCTCACATTCATCTTGCGACCCAAGTTCCTTATATTTTGGCCAGGTGGGTGTAATATTTTTGTTGAAAACCTGAATGCCACATTTCTGCATTCTCACGTCTCACAGGAAGATGTTGCTGGGGCATTTTGGGCTGTATTTGAGCTGTATTTTTTAATGATACTTGGAACTGAAGATGCAAATCTTCACTGGCATTCCTCCCCTCCTTAGCCTCCCTGTGGTGCCTGCTGGATGTTCCTGGGAAAGTTCCATTTTCCCATGAATGGCCTGATCTAGGAGGTAGTTCCCCCCCCCACCCCACAATCCTCTTGCCCCTACCCTTGAATCAAGTCCCATCTGTTTGTGCTTTATAGCTCCGAATCTTCAGGATTTTGAGCAGAGACAGTGCTGCTGTCACATCCTTCTCTTTCCTTTTATAGGACTAGCTTCTGACCTTTCTTTTGCTTTCAAGTTTATTTGCTGCACTACAAGAAGAGATGCTTCCTGTGAGTGAGAAGAGATGTCTCCTGCTGGCCTGGGCTGGCCTTGATATGAATATGGAACTTGTGCTCTGTGGTTTTTTTTCTGTATCTTCTTGTTGGCTAGCTTGGGCTGCTTCCTAGGCAGGAGGGGCTGGCCTTTGTGGATCTCAGTTTGAGGTCTTTTTGCTTTCTCTAAGAAAGAGGATAAAAGGGCATTGTAGTGCTTAAGTTCTTTTTATGAATATAGGACTTCATAAGGATGATAAGTGAATAAAGGAATTCTTTTATTAGGGGGAGGAGACTAGTTTCTCAAAAGCAATTAGCAAGAAATTACATTGATGTCAAAAGTGCCCTGCTTGTTTTGAAAAGTAATGGATCTGCTGTCTAGATATTTATTTGAGAAATACATTATGACTTTCTGTACACAGTCACTGCAGTGCTATTGCATGAATCTGATGGTTGGGCTTATCTGCCTCTTCTATCAACATTTGCCTTTTTCTCCTGCCTTTGCTGGAAGTGGAAGCAATGTCTTCTTGGGAAGCAAGAGGCTGACCCGTCAGCTGAGCCTCAGAGACCTTTACTTACTCATACTCATGTACACGTCTGGCCTATGAAGTTGTTCTCAAAATGTACTTGGCTCAAGAGAACATAGTTAAGAGTCAACTGGCAAAGATATCTAGAAAACTTTGATTGCTGTTGAGGTATAAAATGCTTTGGCTGCTGCACTTGCCTTCTGCATATGAATGAGCCTATCCATAAAGACTGAAAGTTGGCATGGAAAGGTTATATACTTCTTACACTACAAGCCTCTTAATTGGCACATCTGCTGGAAACAAAGGTGCCAAAAATGTGATTCTCTCAGAAGGAGTAAACCTTGTAAGAAAGCAACCTGTCATTATTTAATGGGGATTAAGATCCTCTCAGGATGTTAGATGTTCTCCTCGTACAAATGTACTGTTGTTGATCTAATGGTGGAATTAACCTCACTACTTGCCAATGCGAAGTAACAGCTTCTTTTATAGCTCTTCTCATACAGAAGTGCTTCACTGTCTGTGTCTTCAAGATGAAAAAATGGACTGTACCTTTCACCTCTTGACATACAGCAGCTATTAAAAACTACACAGGGAGTACTCAAACCCGAGGTTGTAATGTGTTGAGTATCTTCTCAACAGAATACTGTAATTAAAAATGGAGGGATTGAGGCATGGTCTGTGCTGGACAGATTTACTATGTCAGGGTAACTCCATCCGTAAATACCAAGAATAAAAAAAAAATATATCTGCCATTATCATTAATGGCAAGAGAAAGGTACACTGCCTCAGCAAAAGCCATATTATGCCATGGATGAGTATTTCTTTAAAAAGCATGTCACAGAAAAATCACATAACCCCTGCTGACACTCTTAGGTACATGTTTCTGAGGTCAGGCTTAGCCTGTATTTGAGCAGTCTTTTTATTAGAGTATCCTGAATGTTTAGAAACATTTGTGTTGCTGCGAATGTTACCTGAAGTCTCTGGAAATGATACTGCTCTCTGCAACCTTGGTTGCACTTTTCCAGTCTAGTTTGGCTATTGAATTCTGTTACTGCTACAGGCTGTATTTTAGATAATAAATTCTTCTATATGGCCTTTTTAAAATAAGTACATGAGAAATTCTAAGAAAATTAGTGTACCTACTTATAAAACTGCTTGGTATTTATTTTAATGGAATTCCTGATAAGCAGTCTCTATTTAGTTCATCTGTAGATGTAGTTGCCTAAGATGTAACTTGCAAAGGTGCTGGGATTGGTTTAAAAAAAAAAGGGGGGGGGGGAACAGAGACTCATTTGTAATTGTTGGGTTTGTACTACAGGTAGTTTTGAGGTTATTTTTTAAATTTTTATTTTAATCGAGACGTGGAGAAAATATTTTTTTACAAATACTGAACTCTCTCAAATTGGAATTTTAGTTGCTCTAACAGGATTTCTGAGTTCAGGACAAACTATTGGGAAACGGGGAGCTACATTTCATCACTGTCTTAGTTATTACATATTCCTGTTGGCTTTCCTGTGTGTATCTGAATGGATTTGAACTTACAGCTTTCACCAAGGTGGGGCACTCTCTTGTGGTTACTACCAGTATGAACAGAGTATTCTGTGATGAGGACTTATGCCATAAATCCTCTTCACAGTGGGTGTAGTACTTAGTCCTTGAGACAGGATAAAAGATGAGCTAACCTGCAAGTTATGTGTACCATGTCGAAGGTGAATGTCTTGAATTTTGATTTTTGCTGAAATGGATGGTTAAGTGCAGTAAATGTGTGCTAGTAGTAATGTGTGGTTAATTACCTGTAAGTTGCTATTAATCCAGTACTGTCAATTAAAATTCATTCTGTTTCTTCTTTGCCTGAGTAGTGGTAAGAAGCAGGCTAGAGAAGTTCAGGGAGGAACTTTTTCTCTTCATAGCTGCACAAGGCACCTGCTGTGTGAATTGAAATTATTCTCCAGATCTGTGCAGGATACAGAGTAAGTTTTTGTTTTGAAAACCAGGAGGATTTGTATTTACTTGTGACAGTTGTAGTCTGTGATATAAGACAGTGAGCCAGACTTGGACAGGTTTGAATTGTCTCAGGTAGAGAAGGGGAATCAGAGCTACATCAGTGAAGAAGTATCAAACAGCTGACATGTCTTGTGAAGTGGGAACCCTCACCCCGACAGAGCAACTCTCCCTTTCTGCATTTTCTTGGCAAATATCCAAAAGCACATAATTTAATTTTTGGACTGGAAGGAGTTTTTTGCAGTGAGTGAAATGGATCTTTTTTTGGCAAGATTAAAAATGCAGGTTTTTTAGATGAATTTAATTTTAAAAGATTACACTCTTTGATTTGGATTTGGCTGTCAAAACCTAAAATTGATGGTGCTCCTGGCCCTGTTTGTGATTTTATTGTTGGCCTGTCTGTTCCAGTTGTGGCTTTCAGGATTTTTGATAGCAATTAAAATGGTGTCAGGCAGGGTTCTTGACAATGCTGAGGAATGCTCTGTCTTCTCCTTTCTCATTCTGACACTTCAGTTCTTCACAGTTTGCTGATAGTGCCACTGCCATTTATATCAACACCGGCATCTGCCAGTCACAATTTTTGCTTTCAGGGTGGGATATCTCATTGAAAGAGAGTACTCTCATGGGAAACATATCACCTTATTTATCTTTGCTTGGTGTATTGATACTGTCTTTATCCTGATCAGGGCAATGCTCAGTGATATTTTTTTTGGACAACTTTATCCTTTCCTGTTGATGGTTATACTTGTGGCAGCCTTAAGAGGGAGTTAACTCCCTCTAACAACCTTTTACTTTTCAGATGAATCTCATTATATTTCATAATTTGTTTCTCCTATCCCCCCCCCCCCTCCCCTTTGCAGTCTGTTTGTAGTACAACTCTTTGTGGCTCTGGTACAGAAGGTACTGGGTTGGGTCAATCCTAGAGTTGCTTGAAAGCCATGTAAAACCTCCTTCATTCATCGGTCTTTACGCAAGTGGTGGTGCTGCACTGATTTGAGACCCTTGAGTAGAAGTTTCTGCCTATGCAGAACTGACTTTAAACACCTCCAGAGCATTTTCTTGGCACAGCCAGCCATTTATAGCAGTGCATCGAAGGCAATAAAGAGCAGCCACTGACTGACTGGGGTCTTGGCGTTGTGAAAAGGTGGAGAGACTGTTAGTGAGAGATGGGAGGCTGTGGACCACTCCTGCTACCGTGGGGGGGCGGCGCTTGTAGAAGCAGCATTTGTTCCTGTCCTTTTCCTCCAGAAAGTGGAAGGATAGGAGTAGAAAATCTACTTTACGGTACCTTTTCCACTTCTTTTGTACCTTCCATGACTTCCCTGCCAGTCTCCAGTCTTTCCGCTTCCTGGTCCTGTTCACCTTGCGCTCAGAGCCCTGAGCTGGTGCTGCTCAGGTGTCCTCATCTCCTTCTCTAACTCTCATCTCTCCCCCACAATGTCAGAAGTCTGTCCCCATCTGTGCAGTGACTGAATTGAGGGGGCAGTGATATCTCTGTGGGTCCAGTTTCTCTCCTGGGGCTTCAAGGGTGTTTGAATTAACTTGGAGTCATTGAGGATGTGGTTCTCCTGGATCCTTGGATACCTTTTCTGGGCTTCATTTGTGCTCCTGTGAGAGGCAGTGAGCTGGCTGCACTGAGTTGCTTCTCTTAAAAATCCAAAATATTCTTAGAATGTGGATTTAGGTAATCCAGAAGTCATTACAGCTCCAATCCTTTTCTGACCAGTGGTGGGAAATAATACCCTCTTGTGTGTACTTGTAACTGATCTTGTCTTTTGTGGGATCCTGTGTGTGGACCCTGCTGCGAGGCAGCACAATGTGCCAGCAGACCAAACCACATGTAGGACGGCACGTGTGGGAGAGTTGAGGGAAGGGCTGTGCTGCTTCTGGCACCAGCTGCAGTGGCAACGCTCTGAGCATCGGGCAGCATTCATAGATGTGAGTGCCCTGGGAGCTGCACAGCCTCCAGGTCTTGCTCGCGCTCTCTGCTGTGCTCTGGAGGGAACAGATTATGCCAACAAGTTGCATTTTGCATCTTGCCATGTGGAACAAGTAAGTTTGGACTGCAAATGTGAGACATAAGCTTGCAACTCAGGGAATGCAGGGCGCTAGCTGACCACACCAGCACGATTTGGGAGTTTTGTTAGGTCTCCCATGTCTCTATAGGTTTCATTTAAAGCGGACACTGAGTGCTAATCAGTCATAGATGTATGACTTGAATGATAGCTGCTATAGGGTCTCTCTTTTAGTCCTTTCTGGGTGGCATTAGGATTTATGTCTTGACTAAATCAAAGTTGGTGGAAAGTTGGCCTTTAAAGTGTGCTTTAAACTAAATTGCAATGTTTTTTTTTAAATTATATTTTATTTGCCATGCTGAATTTTTGTTTTTCACAGTGACTTAAGTAATAAATTAGAATGGACTGTTTGAATTTCTGATCCAATTAAAGTTTTAAACGTTTAATCTCTCAATATAAAAGAGTTATTTTATCAATATAAAACCCTATAGTATTTTCCTTAGTTTGATTTTTTTTGTTTGTTTTGTTTTAAATAAACACGTTCCCTTTAGTTTGTCATTTTCATCTCTTCTTAGTATTACAGTTCTCAACATCACAGATGGGAACCCAATACAACAGAGGTTTCAGGTTTATTATGGCGTGTCTGCTTATTACTGTAATTTTCTTTTGTCTTTGCTGCAAAAATCTGTAAGTATCTGACTACCTGAGAAAGTGTATTTCTAAACCAAAATGTGTCCTCTGCGGGTTTTTCAATATTTTAAGATAACACATTCACGGGCCTGGTTCTTTTTTTCTTTACAGAACTCAAAGCCAACATTTATGTTAGCCATTGATTCTGAATTCTGTATTGTCAGTTTAATGTTGGAGAAGTAATTTGGAATATATGAAAAATATTCTTATTTCCTCAGCTTTGGAAATATAACCCAAGCATGTTTTAAAAAAATCATGCTTTTGAAATTCTTACTGGGCCTTTCTGTTCCAGCTGCTTCTTGGCATAAAATGATGAAGATGATGCTGTCAGTCTTGCTTCCAGAGCAGCCTGAAAAATTTGATGGCTCTTGGAACTGTGTAGTTTAAGTTCCCTGCTTTATGTATCTATATTGGATACACATAAAATTTTATTTTTCTAGTTTTTAAATATAACATTGGCCCTTTATACTTTGCTTTCAGAAGACATTATGTTTTGATTTAACAAATATTTCCTTCTCAACTTCACGCGTGACACAATCCCATTTTATTCCTTCCAGTCTCTCCGGTCACAGACACATAAATGGTTTTCTGGCACATTTTAATGTTTCCTGCCCCAGCTGACTCTGTATTATTCTCAGGGTAACAGCCACCCATCTTGCTCCCTCTGTCCCTGCTAGGTGGCAACAACCTTACTGCTTCTTTCCGTTGTTCTTCTCATACCTCCCCTCAAAGCTCTCAGCCTCCTTTTCCCTCGAAGTGCCTGACTGATTTAACGTAATGGTTCAACACTGAGCAGTTGTACCCAAGTCTACTCTGCATGAAGATTTCTGTGCCTGAAACACAGCTGGCAGAACCCACACTGCTGGTCTAATAAACAATGGTGCTTTTCCTCGCGGCCTTGCCTTGCTTGTGTCCTGTCCTGATTTTGGCTGGAATAGACTTAGTTTTCTTCTTAGTAGCTGGTATAGTGCTGTGATTTGGATTTAATATGAAAATAATGTTGGTCACAAACTGATGTTTTGGTTGTTGTGAAGCTGTGCTTACCCCAAGTCAAGGACTTTTAAGTGTCTCATGCTCTGTCCCTGAGGAGATGCACCAGAAGCTTGGAGGGAGCATAGCCAGGAGAGCTGAGCTGAACTGGCCAAAGGAATATTCCATACTGTAGAATGTCATGTCCAGTATGAAAACTGGGGTGGATGTTGGCTGGAAAGGGCCAATCACTGCTCGGGGATGGGATGGGCATTGGTGAGCAGGTGGTGAGCAATTGTGTTGGGCATCACTTGTTTTAACGGGGGTTTGTTTCTCTCTCTTTCTCCCCTTCCTCTTAATCACTGTTTTTATTTTTATTGATACTATTATCATTAGCATTATTATATTTTACTTTGTTTCACTTATTAAACTGTTCCTATCTCAACTCAGGAGTTTAATTTTTTTCCTGATTCTCCCCCCCCCTCCCACTGGGGGAGGAAGTGAATGAGCAGCTGTGTGGTATTTACTTGCCAGCTGGGGTTAGACCATGACAGTGCTTTGACTAACGCAGCTGTAACAAAATTGGTTCTGCTTTGTCTTTTTCTAGTTAAACTGGAAACTCCAGAGCAGAGTCTCACAAGATGTATGTGGGAGGGAGCAGAATCTGCTTTAATGCTTTCCGCAGTGTCTCTTTTATCTGTCTGTTTCATACAGAAACTGTAGGGTCTGACTTGGGGTAGATTTGAATTCAAATATTCATTGACTTTGCTTATATGTCAAGACCAGTATGCTGGCAAACTGGATGTTACAAATAGTAGGAGGCAGCCTTCTTCTAGCAGACCTGCAGCCTTGTTCAACTGAGGACCCTGATCTCCACAATCCCTGGATTTTGTATTCTGAGCAGGCTTATAATTACACAAAATGTTAGAGTTAGAGAGGCTCTTTGAAATAACTTGTCTCATGGTATGTAAAATAGGTTTAATAATAAGGTTGAATCCTTCATCACTCAAAAATACAGAAGCCTTTCTTTCTTTCTGGAGTAAAATATGATAAATAAAGACAAAGAAATTCTGGTGAATAAATTGACCTTCAAAACTGCCAGGCTTGGTAAACTGCACCTGAAAGGCTGAAGAGATAACTTGTATGTCATTGCTTAGGAATCACAGGGCTTGGTTGCTAATGCTCTTCTCAACACTGAAATACACTCTCTTGTAGTGCACAGGCTGTAGTTTCTATTTATTTATTTATTTATTTATTTATTTATTTATTTATTTATTTATTTATGGGCTGGAGCTTTTAAATGCTGTCCTCTCTGCACCGTGGAACAAGGAGAGCGTGAAATTTTGTCACGGAAGTAAATGCAATAGTTTTTTCTTCTTCTTGGGAGTAATTTTTCTACTTTAAGATACACATAGCAAAAACTGGGGTTGGCAATTTAGAAGAGTTTGTCACAAAATCCTGAAGAAACAGTATTTCCTTCAAATATACAAGAAAAGGTGAGAATACTGAAGACTTCTTCTCATTAGATCAGTTTCTTGCATGTGAGTTGGAGTAGTTTTTTGGCAGGATTAAAACTATTAAAGAGTTGCCAGCAAAGGTGATTTTATGATGAGTTTATGCCAGGAAAATGGAAGGGAAGGCCAGTCCAAAGATAATTTTTGATGTATCATTTTGTTTTAATCAGTTTGGGCCAACTGTTTGACTGAGCTGATAAACAGAAATAAAGTAAAACATAGTATGTTTTCCACCTGTCTAGGCCGTTTATATGTAGTTAATGGCAGAGGACTCATTTAGTAGGTATGTTTATGGTAAAGGTAATTTTCCTTGATTTACTGGGATTTTGGTTTTGTATGGAATCTAGCTTTAGAGCAGGGAAGAAATAATTTTAGGTATGATGTTCCAAAAATGAAAGTGACTACAATATACTTTCTGGAACCATTGCTTTTAAATGCATGTATTCCTCTAGCTCATTAAGTCCTTATGAATTAGAAAAATTAAACTTAATATTTGATGGTGTCAATGTAAATATATACTCTTTGGACTGCATTTATAAGCTTAACAAGTTTTTATCATAATTCCGAACACTGGACAGTAAGAAGTCAGCATGTATGTTTGCAGTGCAGTGATCTTTATACAGTACAGCCTAAAAGCTACATTTGAAATCATCTTTCAGTTCCATGGGCACAGAGAGATGTGTTAAATTTGTAATGTAATTGTTGATAAACTTGTTTTTCAGCTATTTAACATGATGGTGCTTATACCTTTTAAGAGGACAATAGTTGCTGAACTGAAAAGAGCAGCCTCTCAGTTAAAACAAACATTGGTACTGCTTGTGTACTTTTGGCTTGGAATAAATAGCTTGTAAATCTATAGCTAGTTATACATATTTGTATACAAATATTTGTCATTTAAGTATTTTTATGATTTACAAGAAAAGCCCATTAACAATTTATTTTTCAAGGGCTGACAGACTTTTCTCTAGTCTTCAGAAATTCCAGTGCTCAAGAAATATTTTTAAGCAATAACTCATGTAAAGATGGACATTGAAGTCTTAACCCTGTTGTTCAGGGATTTTTCTGGAATCAGAGAGACTGTTAGTGTTATATGGCTATTTTTACTTGTTTATTTCTTTGATGTATTTGTGAAGGACACGCATTTATATATGCATGCAATAAAAATCAGCTGATACCGTAAGATTGGGCTCTTCATTGAAATTCAGTTTCTTCTCTGGCTCAAATGGCAGTAACAAGCAAGCCAGAGAAGTTCAAAGAGGGGCCTTTGATCTTCCAAGTTGCATGAGGTGCTTGGAGGAGTTACAGGGCACTTGCTCTCCCTACGGAGGTTGCCCCTTGTCCAGACCTATGGGGGTTCCTGTATGTGTAGAAGACTGATGAGCTTCTCAGAAAGGGCAGAGGTAGAGCAAGAGCTGTCCTGGTTATAGTACACCCTCAAGACCTTCTGTGGATGCCAGGTCTGTCAAGCTTCTGCTTGTGGGTGGCAGCATGAGATGAGAATGATTATTTGGGGTGTTTTTTTGCATTATTGTGATACCTCTAAATGTGGATGATGCTTATTAGTGCTTCTGATGAGTGTATTTTTCTTCAAATCAAAAACAGCTGAGCTAGGGGATGTGCATTGTGTTATATATTCAACTGTAATTTTCCTGCTGTTTATCTAACTTCTACATAGGCAATAAAAAAGAGGCAGGAACAATTGGACCTGAGAAATTCAAGGCACGTTTGCCTGCTGGATTTTTAGGTCTGCCATATTCCCTGGCCCTAACTTAGTATCTTTGCATGATGTACTTCATGGATTTAATAGAACATGCAAAGCACTGGCTTAAAACTGCTTTGGTCCTTAGGGCTTCCAGTAATGAAAAATTTCCAAGCAACTTTGAAAAGGTCTGTCTGACAGAGTACATCTGTGTAAATGCTGGGATAAACCCTGGCTGGCAATACTGAAGGAATCTGCCATGAGTCCTAGTGGAGAAAATGGGTTGGGATGGCATTCCTCTTCACCTCAAATTTGCACAGAAAAACTTCTCTTGAACCTTCTACAGCACCAGAGAGCTGGAGGACAGTATTCTGCATGCATAGCATGGAAACAGAGACACTTTGATTTTATTCCCTGGACTCAGTTCCTTGACAAAATAATGAAGTAAATGAATACATTGGTGTTCACACCCACTTACATCAGCAATGTCCAGTGTTAAACATTTATTATTGGTAATAACCACCCATTTCTTAGTCTCCTAGGCAGGCTGTGTTGCAAAACAATAACAAAAAAAGATTAAATCACTTAGAATATATTTTCTTTTTTTGTTGTTTTGCCTGCTTTGTCAAGAGTTTTTAAGTCTCTGCAGTTCAGATTGCTTAGAACTCAGCATTCTTGTATGGTTAAAAGAAGTGTAGTGCAGAGGTGAATTGTCTGGTTAAATGAAATGTGACTTTGGGCATATAATAATGCAATCAACTTAATTTATGAATGTTTATGTGTAAACTTAATCTATTATAAAACTGAATTTTCAGGAAAGTATTGAACAGAGTGCTTTTTAAACTTACTATTTATTATAAAGGAGCAACTGGTTTAAGCAGGAGTCCTATTTATTTCATATAAAGGTGATTGTAGGAGGGTTAAAGGTAAAAAGGAAGCAAAAAACTACAGCTGCTTGTAAAAGGAAGCAGAAAACCTATAGCTGGCTGTAAACATCGCTCAAACAATGTCAGCTGAAATACTCAGGTATGAACCAATATCCCCAGCTCTACCTCCACTGACCTTTTCCCAAGCAGAACCAGTCTTTAGGCTTGTTTGCACTAAAGGAGGCCTTTGTTGCAAGATCTTTCCTAATTGTAGCTGAGGACCATGCCTGGCCTGAGGATATTTCTGATCTTCCGCGGTTATATCCAAGGTGGGACACAAATAGACATCCCTCTTGTGAGTTTGAATATGGATGTGTGAATGTTGTTTATGGATGTCACAGATAAATATTTCTGAAACTTATGTGAGGATTAAACGTAATTTCTGTTCTTCATTCCGTGTTTCTAGTCCGGGACTGTGAAGCTGACCAAGCCTGTGGCATTATGGACCCAGCAGGATGTCTGCAAATGGCTGAAGAAACATTGCCCTAATCAGTATCAAATCTACAGTGAGTCGTTCAAACAGCACGACATAACTGGTAAAGTATGCGCTATCAGAAATATTTGACTTACTTAAAATGTGGCAAATTGTTTTACTTTGCTGTTAGTAGATTGTGACTGGGCACTGAGGGCTTTTGGTTGATTGGATGACTAGAGAATTGCAAGGTTTAGAGTAGGGGGAATATTCCAGCTTTTTTAGGATGTGGTAAGTGATTTCCCTGTCTCTCTAAAACATAAATTTCACATTATTCAGGGTCAGTATAACAAGGAAAGAAGTCAATCTTTATGTAGGTAAAGGCCCCCCTGTTCATTCCAAATAAATAAAACAAACCCAAACCCAAGCATTAAGAAACATCCTATGGGGAAAAATGTAATTTATGTAAATTTTCATTTTCATTGAGGTGTTTCATCTTGATTCATACTCTTTTTTGTGTTCCCCCCTTTTAAAAAAGAAACAAAATTTAACCTTAGAGTCCTTAACACATAGATTGAGAAGCAAGCCCAACTGAGTCCCTCCCTAGGTCTGAAGTAGGATCAGTACAGCAAGTTCATTTCTGGCAGATGTTTGTCTAACTTTGTTCTGGAAAATTTGCAGTGGAGGAGATTTTTGCATCTCTATTCCAGTATTTTATGACCTTTAAAGTTGGTATTTCCTAGTATCAATCTAAACTA
This sequence comes from Lophotriccus pileatus, assembly GCA_035583135.1. Lineage (NCBI taxonomy): Eukaryota > Metazoa > Chordata > Aves > Passeriformes > Tyrannidae > Lophotriccus > Lophotriccus pileatus. Next base: position 137,649,580 of record JAWWES010000081.1, on the reverse strand, counting down.
TTATTTCCAGTAAACAAAACTGATTCATGTGCCAAATGTGGCACAAGTACAACCAACCATTCCTTCTCACAGCCTTTCTTTCACAGGATAGGACGCTTCCCAGTTGCACATACTTTCCTTGCCTAATCTAAAAAATATTTGTTTGTTCTATCATGGTTTGCCCCAAGTACATACAGGACCTCCAAACCTTCAAAACGTGGTGTCTTTTCTTAAAAGAATATATTAAAAGCATAACTGTATTTTATTTTCCTATCTTCTTTAGAAGTTAATATTGATTTTGTTGATCTGCTTGACTTGTCAATTCCTACGCAGTTTGCTGTAGTTGTCTTTAACTGACCACTTTGAGCAGACATCAGTTTAGCAAATATAACTTGAGAGTTAAATAAAACTTTTACTCATATACCAGACAGTAATTAATCTGTAAACAGTTTAATGTGGAACACTAATTTTTTCTCTGAAGTGGTGGTATACAAAACTGGGAATTGGAATTTAGACATTTAACGTTAAGCAGAGATTTGAGTTTCACATACAAATTTCAGTCTTAACACTAATGCATTGTTGACTAATGTGTGTTTCAGTCAGTGCCCGTTCATGTATGTGTACTTGTGGTGTTTCAAATTTTACCTTGATTCCTGTTGCTATTTTCTTTCTGATAACATATGAATGATTGCAAACATGACAAACTAAACTGCCAATATTTGTTAACTATGTATCCACGAGTACCTGTACACACTTACCTGTGAAAGCTGGTTTGTAGTGGTTTGGTAAGTGTTGAGATTTGGTACATAACCATTGTGCCCATTTCCTCTCAGTCACCACCTGCTGAATGCAGTCTGCAGGAATGTAGTCTGTGTCTCCACCCATGTGTACAGAGCTGACTGCATCCAGAGCACTACCAGAAGAAACTGAAGCTATTTTAAAATATTTTCTGATACTGTTTTACTATCATGTTGTCTGTTTCTAGAATTAAGGGAGTTGTTTTGATTTCAACATAAACATAGATGGAAATCTTGTAGTTTCCCTGCAGATGTGCAAAACTTTGAACTTTACAGACCTCTGCAAAAAAGAAGAATTGAGATCAACCTTTCTCACTTTAGACAAAAGAGGAAAAAGGAAAATATCTTAGAGTCTTAGAAAGTAAATCTGCAGGAAAGAAAATAACTTCAATTCAGCAACTACCAAAGAAGAAACATGAGCAATATTTGTATAGATTTTATAAAAATATATTGTGATACTATTATGAATGAAATCAGGAGGATATTTCCAGTGCTGTTGGTCCCCATGACTCTGATGATTTGAAATCTAATAAAGGGATAGAACAGTGGATTTGTAGCTCAGAAAGGAGCATGGAAACTAATATGAAGATGAAACCAAGATACTGTTACTGTTCCCAGATATGATTACAGAAAACTAATGTGATTGTTGAAAATTTCTCAGGAATTAATATGACTTTACGGGCTATATTGATATGGAAAAATAGGATGGAAAATAATGTGAAGAAAGTGGCATGAAAAGGATATTTAAACTTTATTTGAAGATAAAATCTAAGGCATGGTCATAAGCCAGGAAAATAATCTTGGGCAAATTTATCTAACAATTGTTAACCATAGATGTTGAAAAATGTAGTGTTTGGTTCAAACTATTAGTTGTTGATTACATTTTATTGAGTTGGGGACAAAATACAACCCAAAATGACCTTTTCTTTGCAGAGATTTTATACCTTTTATTTCTGACAAAGAGCAGTGTCAGATATAAAAGAAAAAAGTGCTTCATCTGGAAACTTACCTAGTAAGAACAAAAAATCTTCATATTAACAGTGACCTTGAGGATGTCATGGGACAAAGTGTATTCTCATCAGATTTGCAGATGACAGCAAATTGGAGGTAACAGTCTATAGACTCAAGAGTAGGGGTCATCCATAGGGGTTTAGGCATAGGGACCAGACACAGGCTGGAGGAGTGTGTCAGCAGGAACCTTAAGAAATTCAACAAGGGCAATTGCAAAGTTCTGGAGCTGGGAAGGCCAAGCCTCTTGCACCCCATTCAGCCTGGGGCTGACTGGTGGGGAAGTGGCTTTGGTGAAAAGGGCCTGTGGTCTTGATAGTCAGGAAGATGAAATGAACCAGCTTTGTGCCTTGGCAGCAAAGAATGCTGACAGAATCATAGGCACTATTAACAGGAGTGTAGTCACCTGATCAAGGACAGTCATTATTCCCTTTTACTCTGCACTGTTTAGACTACAGTCCTTGGATCTCCAGTGCAAGTTAAGGTGAGGGCCAACAAGATGCTCAGGGCTGGAACACTTGCCCTGTGACCATTGAAAGAGCTGGGCTTGTTCAGTGCGGGGAAGAGGCAGCTTGCCAGGGTGGGATGGGGGGACTGGCAGCAGACCCCAGAGTGTAGAAGAAGGTTGTCAAAAACATGGAACCTGACCCTTCTCAGTGATGTATGAGAGACACCAGACTTGAGCTGAAACAAAAGGCTGAGGCTGAACATAAGGAGAAACTTTTTCCCCATGAGAACAGTCGAGCATTGGAGCAGGTTGCTCAGTTTCTGTTCTGGGAAGGTTTCAAGCCCTAGCTAGATAAAACCTTGAGAAACCTGATCTGATCTCATAGCTGACCTTGTTTTAAGCAGGCAGTTGAGCCAGAAATCTGCCAGGGTTCCTTCCCATCTAAATCCTTCTGTGGTCCCTTCCCATCTAAATTCTTCTGTGGTCCTATGATTTGCTGAGTACTTACAAAGTACCTCAGAACCAGTGAAATACATTTTGCAGCCAGTTAGGCATAATTAAATATGGAAATAGCTAATAAGAAATTGGCAGATTTTTTAATACAGGATTCAGGGAGTAGAACACTTGGTTGACTTATTCAGCAGCAGATCAGAAGTATTCTTCATGGTGTTGGACCCAGAGAAAGAACCAAAACAATCTGAAGGAGTAATGCTGAGTAAGATCTAAGGTCATCTAATAGGAATTAGCAGTGGTGGGAGAAACAAGACAACGAAAAGGGAGGAAGGAAGATGACATTGGCCTGTACAATCAAGAAGGCAATGTCATGGTAGGGTCATGTCACTGGAAGCTTTACAGCTGGTGTTTGGATTTTACACCAGTAGGAGGAGAAATAAAAAGTTGTACTGATTTGCCAGTTTTTCCCACTCATTTTATACTGATGTATTCCAGGGGATAAACCTGAAAAAAGGAGCTTGCTTTGTGTGCATTTGTGGCTTTGAATTTGCTGGGCAGCAATGCTTTTAAATGACTGGGGAGTTCTAGAGAGATGAGTTGTTCTTTGGTGGTCTTATTCTGTACCATTGAAACAAATGAAGATTTTTGCAGTGTCTCACAATTAACAGAAACAAGACTGGGCATAGAATGACTAAGGAATAACCATTTTGAGGCAAATGGTCCATTGACAATATAATAAAGGTGATGTCTAAGGAACGGCTTATGGGTGTGTATTGGAAGGGAGGAAAGGGAAGGGAAGGAAGGAAAGGAAGGGAGAAAAGGTGGGAGGAAGGAAGGAAATCCTGCTTCACCTTTTATTTCAACACCATGCTCCCCAGTATGCTACTGCATGTCTTCAGAGGTTTTAATGCTATGATCATTAAGCAAACCTCATTCTGTCAAAGTAATACCCAAGAGGTACCTTGGTCCAACTGAAAGAATTTGGTAGGAGGTGCTTGAAAGGATTCAAGCCTTTTTAAATTAAACATTTAAGGAGAAAGGGAACAGGGTTCAGGAAAACCTCATTTTAGTTTTAGAAGGGATCAGAACTTCTGAATAACCATTAAATACCAAACAGCACCTCAGAAAGGGAAATATGAACTGCTTCTGAAAACCTGCTGCAAATAGTCTTAAAATCTGGCTAATTCTATAACCTCTGAAGATGCTTGCATTAAATCAGCTTTATTGACATCTTTTTATGAAATTTATGTAAAATCATGCTTTCGAAATATGAATTGATTAATTTTTTTCACGTTGTTAATATCTTTGTAGATGCTAGAGTTTATCATACCAGAAAAAATGCTAAAGTTATTTAGCAAGTTGGTGAAGGGGTGGTCTTGTGGTTTAAGATACTACACTGGAATTTGGAGACATCTTGTCTCTGTTTCGGGTTACTCTGGCCATCTTTGGAAGCACACTGAATCCTCAGGGTCTAAGTTACTCCATGCAGAGAAAGTTTGGGTTTTTTTAAAATCAAAGTGTTGCTAGTTATCTTTCCAATTTTCAGAACATATATAATTTAATTCTGCCCTTTGTTTCATGGAGCTCAGATGAGTTTTGTGGTGCAGGCAGTGCAGTGACTTGGGGATGAAAGGCGTGCAGTGGAGCACGGGAGGCCTAGGTTTCATTCCTAGGTCTGGGACAGGAAGGGTGACCAAAACCAGGTGGGTTTATTCACTGTGTTATGACCTCTTGATTGTGTTAAACCTTTGCCATATGTTTTACTATCTGTACAACAGAGATAAAGATACCAGTGTTGTCAAATGTGTTGTGATATGTGCTGTCGTGGGTTTGTCCAGGATGACAATTTTTCCCACACCCCCCAACCAAATTGGTCTAAGCTGTGAGAGAAGGT
>JAWWES010000081.1:137598406-137644901 GCA_035583135.1 Lophotriccus pileatus | reverse complement strand
GGGGAGGAGGGAGGCCTTGGCCCCCCTTGGGGCCTGCTGCCTCCTCCCTCACATGGCTACTTGATTTCAAACCACACAACTAACCTTCTCTTCCGTTTCTTAAAGATGTAATTGCAAAAGGCGTTACTAAAACTTTTGATTGGTTTTGTCCCGGAAACCACCCTGGACAAACCATCTCACAGTCCCCCGGGGTGGGGGGACCCTGCCAACCCACGACATGTGCATAAAAGGTGTTTCTTGAGTCAGCTGAGTCTTTCATTTGGGCTATTTAATTTGGAACAAATTCTGCTCACTTCCTGATCCTTCCCTTGGCAAGTGATTCCACTATTGTTTTCTTTCTTCCTTCCATTATTAATGAGTATCACACTAACCCAAAATATCTCTTCTGTCAGTGATGTAACACACCTTATGTGAGGACTGATGCAAGAAGCAAAATGTGGTGTTCTGTAAAGTGGCCTCTGTAGGTGTTGTGTTACCTCACACCTGTCCCACAAGAGCCTTCTCACAAATCCTACTGTAGTTACAGTAGAAGACTACACAAACTGGCACCTTTTCTTAGATTATTTTATTGAACATTGTTTTATTGTCTCTTATAAACAGGTCACAACCTACCCTCTAGGCCGTTATTGGTAGAGCAGTCTTTATGGTCAGGTATAGGACTGGTATCAAGCAAAGAAGGTCCTGTATCAGTTCAGGGTGTTGTAGGAAGTACTTAAGCCTCCTTTAAAGCATTGCTAAAGTTTTGCTTACCACCTTTTTCTTTGATTGGTCCCAAACCTGTAGCAAGTTTTGAACATTCTTCAGCACTGTCATATATCCCAGAAAGCATCTTCATTGTGTCCAAATGGAGGTAATTTCCAATGAGGTATTCATTATTTTCCTTGTTTTGCATGTGACAGTGCTCTTCAGAACAATAGATGTCTTCTGCCAAGCAGTGTTCATCTGATAGTGGATAACAGAAGCAACTTCCATCTCCCGCCATCTCTGTGAAGCCCTTCCTTTCTCTGTGGTGCAAAGCTTAAGCCAGCCTTACCCTCAGTCCTTATTTATGCCACTTTTCCATGCTCTCTCTGTGAGATCTTAATAGCAATGTTGGTTGGTGGGCTGTCAGATCAATCCTGACTACATCCATCTGCAGTTAAAAAAATAAAATAAAATCACTGCTTCACCCTGGAGAGAGCTTTTATTCTGCTGCCTGGATAAGGTCAGACCTATTTGCAGCACTCTTTGTGGAACTGTGATGTTCACGTTGGAAAATGTAAAGGACTAAAGAGTTTTCCTTTTTTCATACTTGGCTGCTCTCAGATTTTTAACATGTGGAACACATCACAGAGTGATGTGTGTTAGGATAAATCTCCTGTTTGCATAATATGTATCAACTGTTCTTTTTGCATGGAAAATAATATCAGAAATATATTAATGTAACCCTGTGTTTATATAGTGGAGAATTGAAAGAAGTTGGAAAAGTGGAAATCTTATTTTTATTATTCAGCCTCGTACTGATACAGAAAATTTTGTATGAAAGTAATCTTCTCTCATGTCTCAGCAATGGTTTCTGGGTTTTGCTTTTTGGTCATATAATAGCGCATGTAATATATAGCAAAATTCCACAACAGGAGACAAGACTATAATGGCTCATGAGAGATCTGGTTTGACCAGGAAGACTCATCTCCTGTCGAGGAGGGGACAGCGAGTCACTCGAACACTTTGTGGGAGTTGTAATTTAAGTATTAACATAGTTGATTATTTTCTGATCAATTGTCTTTTCTGTGAAAACTAATCTGTGGAGTTTATCAATTAGTAATGAAATGCAGCTATTTTCTTCTCTGTGCGCAAAGCAGTGGGGAGTGTTGGATACTATTATTTGTTACATAAAATCCCGTGTGGAAGAAGTGATGATATCATCTGTTCTGTTTGATAGGAAAGGGAAATTGAGAAAGGGCGATTGAGGCATTTTTGGCCTTGCTTGCCAATGACATACTAAATTCTATATCTACTAAATTCAGAATGAAGCTTCCACTCTCCCGCTTCATTATCAGCTGTGAGATCTGCTGTGCAAGTAGCTGATGAATGTTTTACACCGTTTTCTATCTTGCTGGATATTTCTTGGGTCTGGTAGCTTTTCCTTGGGAGACTCTCCACTTTTAACTACCTGGGAAGATCTCTCATGGTCTCAGTAAAAAATTGCTCTACAGTATACTCAGAAGTGAATTGCACTCTAGCTGCCTCTTTTTCTTTCCTCTGTCACTGTATAAGAATTCAGTAAGAGCTGTGGTAGCTGGGTTTGCTATAGCTCTTACTCCTACCTGATGTAGAACAAGAATCCAAATAATCTTTGAACTGAAAAATATAATTCCTGTCCTTTAGCTTCAGATTTGAAATTCGCTGTCAACTTAGCTCAGGTGAGTTCTTCTGTACTCTTACAGTATGAGTATTTGGGGGACAGAAGAAACAGGTATATTGCACTTCATGTGAAGCAGTGTTTACTTGCTCCTTGGCACTTATTTCTCATGTGCTGCCAGTTGTTGGGGAAATAATGTTTCATAATTATACATGCAATGATAATTGGATTATTTCTTCCCTCTAACACAGTTTTTTTCAATTTTAATTTAATCTTGTTCTATTTATTTTAGTAATTTTTCCCTAACTAGAGATCATATCATGTTTTACCATTCCACTTGAAAAGATCATTGTTGTACAGTCTTTGTAAACCTGATCCACTGCATTCCCTACAGAACTCTGATTCACATCAATATCGTGTAAAATGCACCATCAGAACCTTTCACAATGGCAGCCAGTTTCAAAATCAGTTTCTGTTTCTTACTCAGAAGGGATGTAAAAATGTGAATTAGAGTAAAATAGGGCAAACTGTATCAAATGCCTTAGCAAAACCTATTTCAGGAATTCTTCAATCCATATTGTAAAGCTTTGTGATATTTTCTAGTTTGCTGATAAGGCTGCACAGTGTATGTGCAAGAAGAACCGAACACTGTGATCCACTGACAGAGCCAAAACACTTACAAGCAACTGATTTAACCTTTGGGTGCTTACATGTCTATCTTAGGTGATCCAGGCATCCAGCTAAGTGAGATTTCTAAAAGCAAAGGTAAGAGAGTAAACTGCTGAAGTAATCAGTGGAGAGGCAAGGGGTACCTCAAAACAGATGAATTTAATGGACTTAATATTGCCAAGAGAAGATGTTATGAAAACACTCCTTTTATGTTTACCCTGTTTCCTTTGTCCACCTTTTGTTTTGTGACCCTTCTCATGATCTTGACAAGGCATGATTTTTATCAACTATTTTTATTTTAGCTGCTTTATAGGGGGTTTGATTACTTTATCATCAGTTCTAACATTTTGCTCAATAGTCAAGCTCTACCTTCTCATTTTATTTCTTAGGATGTTCTTTTTCTACGCATTTTTTGGATCCATCACTAACTGTTAGTTATTACATTATTACTTTACCATGTTCCTTGCTCAATCACTAGGCTATGGGATCCCTTTATCCAGAAGCTAGGCAAGGTGAACCACTTTGTTGTTACTTGGAAGATCTTAAAGAAATAGCCTGAAGCCATAGAATGCAGCATTGCTAACCCTCATAGCCCTTCTTTATTTCCTTTTTTTTGTTTCCCCACTTGATTAGTACTGATTAACTACTCGAAGGATGAGGTCCTTAGTTTAGAACTGGACATTAAATATTGAGGTCTTCTCATGAATTGTGTTGGTTCCAGGTGTTGTGCCCTGACCGAAGTCTCATTAGGTTGCATCCTGGGTTGCTGGTTTAAAACTTCTGCTGTATCTGTGGAGTCTGGAACTTGCTGTTCCAGCTTGGTTAACTTGATGGTTAGTATTGCTGAGCTCTCATTTCCCATCAAGTCAGGCTTTCCTGAAGCACTTCAGAAGTTCTGCATCCTACTCTGCTGGGAACCAGGACAAAAATGGGAGATATTGCCCGGTCTCCTTTCGGGTTACTTTTGCTATTGATGGGGAAGGAGTATTTGTCACCTTTGCTCTGCAGCTATGAAGTCAATTTTATGGCTCAGTTGTAGGTAAGGAAAACTTAGATGAGGAAAACTAGAGTGATTAATTGGGGGGGGGGGGTTTAGAGGACCTTACAGTTCTTTACTTCGAAAAAGTGAATTAATTTGCTGCTTAGTGGGTGTGTGTTTGTGGTATCAGTGAGCAGCTAGAGCTGATTCTTTTTATTTCGGCTTATTACTTGCCAGCATGTGCTATTCATGATATGGGGATTTAGTCTTAGTGTAATCTTATAATTATTTGGCAGTGTTCCTCAGTCTAATAACACAGCTAACCTCATGGTGAAACACAGAAGGAAGCCCTCCTGAAATCTGAACGTGAATGAAGCCATGGGCAAGAGTTTGACTTCTGTTTTGGGTATCAGGAAGAATTTCTTCACTGAAAGGGTGGTCAGGCAGTGGAATGAGCTTCCCAGGGAGGTAGTGGAGTCACTATCCCTGAAAATGTTCAGTAAACAACTGGACATGTCTCTTAGTGCTATGGCTGAGATGACATGGTGGTGTTTGATCAAAGATTGGACTTGATGATCTTGGAGGTCTTTTTCAACCTTAATGATTCTGTGATTCTAAATGTGTATTTAATCTCTCTCATCTGGACAGGCTGCAATACGTTGTGTCCTTCTCTCACCCTTTAGTCTCGCCATTGTCTGATCTCCTGTGACTCTTCCCAAGCCAGACGCCCTCCATCAGTTATGCTGTGATTCCAGCTTCATTATGGTCTCTGTTTTTAAATAGATATGTAGACAACAGCTCTGCTCTTGCAGTCTCTTGCACCAAATCTCTGACAAATGGATTAACCCCATCTCTCGCAGCCCTGTGTTCTCAACTGTGTTCTCGTTCCACTCCCCAGACCCTCTGCCAGGACTCAAGGCATGACCTGCAGATGAGCTCGGCCCCTCCAGCTGACCCCTCCCGAATTCCCCCGCTGAGGCTGAGCAAACAGCCGCCTGCAGCCTGCCGGACTTTACTACGGTAGCTCAGCACTTCAGTGGCTCCGGGCTGGTGTTTGGAAAGGCCTGTGGATGCCCTTGGGAAGGCTGCGGGTTTCCCCTCGTGCCTTGCACAGCCCGCAGAGCCCGCGGGTGCAGTACCGGGCGCTGCCTCGAGGGGGCGCCGGCGCACCGGCTACCGCGCCCCGGCCGCGGGATGTGCCGGCGCTGCGGGGGTTCGGTCCCGCCGGGATCCCGGGTTTGGGCCGTCCCGCCGGGATCCCGGGTTTGGGCCGTCCCCGCCATCGGCACCACAGCGCTCCGGAGGGCGCAGACCTGCCGTCCTCACCCCCAGCTTCCCCGCTCTGCTAATGAGCCCGTCAGCGCCCCGTTTGTCATGTCCCTCTTTGAACATGATTCTGTTTGTGGAAATACCAGCCCAGCCAGCTGAGCCTTTTGCAGAGAGCAAACAGACTGGGGGAGAACGGATTTTTCCCTTCTCTACTTCCCCCCTATTACAATAAAAATAAAATCCAAACTGCTGCCTTTTTTTTTTTACTGCTCAAGTGCCAAAGCAGCTGACCTCTGCTGCTCAGGGTTTGCCAGGGGAATAGCCTTCACTAAAAAAGAAGTGCCTCCCTGTGCTCCAGTGGAAATGGTTTGATTTGATATAGTTAATTGAACAGGTTGAAAGCCTGACAGAGTACGGTGCAGTGCACTTGGCATAGAGCTTTGTCCTTGTTATTGTAGAATGCACAGCAGAGGGAAATACCTGGCTCTTTCTATGAGGACCCAGCTCCAGCATTTTCCTGTGAATTTATGGAAGGAGCTCCTCTTGGGGGAAAAAAAAAAAAAAAGGCTGGGTTCTGTTCAAGCCCTTACTGCATTCAGGAATTGACTTTCTTCCCTTCAAACAGCAAGGATCTATGCACCCTGTGAAGTGTTTATTTGAATCCTCAGATCCTAGTGGTGACCAACATTGAACTGATGCAGGAGAAGGCTCCCTGTGCTTCTGTGTGAATCCAGACGAATGCTTGCTGCACAAACAGGAATCAACTGTGAGAAACCTGTATCTTTTAAATTATTTTATTATCTGTGCATGTGGAAACCCTAGACTTAGAAATGTGAGCCTAGAGACACAGAATCTAGGATCTGAATAAGCAATTTTGGTCTGAAACATGGATATGTGGGTTAATCCATGAACTTTTTTAACAAGGTGCACGAAAGTCATAACTCCTTAAGAAAAAACACGACAAAATGCAGTCTTTCCTCCCCTGAGATTTCATTATGGTGTGTATCTGAGCCCCAAAGTGCTTACTAGAGGCAAACTCTTGTTATGCAGCAATCAACAGTAAGTGGTTGGCCTTGGGTAAAACTTGGGAGACTCCTGTTCTGATGCCTTATTATTAACTACAGCTGCTATCGAACATAATCCAATATGTGAATGCTTGTATTTGTTTCTGCTGAAAATCAGATGCTCTGTTCTTCAGTGGCTGCAGTTTGCTGTGTATTCTAGTCTTTAGTCTTATTTTAGTCTTTTAGCCTTGCAGAAAAGGATGAAAAAAACCCTAACCCAAACAAAGCCAAATAAAAAAAAACAACCAAGGAATCCAGAAGTATTCTCAGAACATGAGCTGTCCCACAGAAGTTTTCAGAACCTCAAGAGCCTGCAACCCGTCAGGCTGCACAGACCTCACCCTGTTCCCCAGTACTTCTGCTTGAAGCATGAGCAATTCCTGCCTATTGGGTGGGTAAGAGAAGCCTCCAAGTTCCACACACAAAAGTGTTGCTTCTTGATAACTGACTAAAAATCCCAAATCTTCCCCATGGGGAATTCAAGGTTCTGTTCTGTTTTGTGAAATGCTGAACAATGATACCCTTGAGGAAATGTGTATCTTTTGTCAGTGTGCCATGTGTTTGAAACAAGCTGTCAGTGTAATCCCAGTCCTGTCAGCTGTACTGACATGGCACCTACGTTGCACGGGGCCTGCTGACATTGTGCTGCTATTACAGGGAAGTGTTGGATCCCTCAAACAACTTATGTGCATAGAACCAAGCCACTTTCTCTGCAGGTTCTGTTGGGTGCAGTGAATTGCAGAATTGAGATGATTTATCTGTTTGCATGTCAAAAATCACCAGATCCTGATGTTATTTCGGATGGAAGGGTCCTTTTGAAACCATCTAGTCCAGCCTCCCTGCTCAAGCAGGGTCAGCTGGAACAGATTGTCCAGGACCATGTCCAATTTGGTTTTGAATGTTGGCACAGTTGTTCTATTTAGTCAAGGTTTTCCTAGACTATAAGTTTGAATGTACGCTTTTTAATGTTTATTTTGCATAGGTTATGTAGATTTTATCTTGCAATACGTGTTTTTGATCTAAATATAACAGCTCAGAACCTGAAGATAGATTAATAAGGTTATTCAAAAAACAGTGCCAAATGTGGAATAATCCCAAATGGCCTATAAGGAAATGTTTGTTACATGTTTTAATATTTTGTTGCTGTTTATAAACAGTATAAACACTGTCTGGAGAAATGCCAGTAATGTGACAATCTGTTATGAGCATATCAACCCTAGAAAGTACTGCAATCCAATCCGCTGTCAAGCACTGGTTGAATTACCATGCAAAATTGCTTGTGTCCATTGGTTTATGGATGCTATATGCATATAGATAAAGCTTGTCATATACTGGCTTATCAAAAGCAAACAAAAGACAGCTTGATTTTGATGAATGTCACCTGTAACCATTATCCTAGGCTAATCTACTGCTGAATTTGCCATTCACAGATGTGCACAGTCCTTTTTTATGCCACATTAAGCTGTATTCAGACCCATATACTGACTCATTCCAAGTCTATCTCATGGAGATAGGTTCTTTCTGTTAATAAATGATTGTTTGGGATTTTTTTCTTACTCTCAACACAAGGAGCTACAGACCTGTTAGCCTCTTGCAAATTCTGCCAAAAGAGTGGAACAGTTAATTTGGGTTTCTGTCAACAAAGAAGTGCATTGTATAGGTAATACCAGTTATCTTGATGCTCAGCCTGTCAGACTAACCTGGTACTTGTTTCTTTTTTTCTGTTTTTTGTTTTTTTTTTTTTTCCACTGGCAAGGGTAGGAGTTGGGTATTTAACAGCTACCATGTGGAATACAGTAGCTTTTTTTGCGAGGCAAGCGTACAGCTTAGGATCACATGACATCTTAATTAAACATGTGCCTTTTAATTCCTTATGCTCTGTGCTGGAATCATGCTGGTTCATTGACAGATGCCCATACACAGTAGGGAGGCACTAATGAAAAGGGCCTTTATTGGTGTCCTCTGGTTTAGCTGGTTGTGCAGCATCTTTCAGCCTTCCTATGTTGGTTTCCTAAGTGTAGCAGTTAACATGGTAACACACAATCAGCAAGATGGGTTAATGGTGGAGGTGTGATATAAATAATCCAGCTAAATTATTCTGAGAAAATTTGTTTAATTGCAGCCAAATGTAGTTCAGTATATAAGAAACCCCTTCATCCTGCAGGTATGGCCTCTTCTCCCTTGGAAAGCAGGCTGTCAAGGAAGAAAAGGAGTTGGGAGTTAGTGTAGGTAGCCACGTTGCATGTACTCTAAATGAAAAGCTAATGGGAGTAATGTAATCTCTTGTTATTAAAGGTGTATTGAATAGCAGGGATTGTTGTAACATACACAGGTCAGGCTGCTTAAGTCTACAAGGATACCGTGTCCAGTTATGATGTTTTAATTCTAAGAATAGTGTAGAATTAGATGGAAGGCAGAGCACAGCCTTTTCCCAAGCCTGGAGGGTGAGCCTTCTGTTGTCATGTTACAGGAGATGAAGCTGCTGAAAGGAAGGTTGATAGGTGACTTGATAACTGGATATAGGGACTTAGCAGGACAACAGCGTGTGTTCAAAAGCTGAAATTGGAAGCTTGAGTGATTCAGTAATCAGAAAATGAATCCTGGCTTTTCAGGTCATTCAGCAGTGGAAGCACTGACTAGGAAAAAGGGTAGACTTTGACAAAATTGAGTTTTCAAAAGGTGAGAAAGGTGGATGGAAAAATACATGGTAAGCAGTACCCAGGCTGCATGGTCACACTGGTCCTCTTAGCAGGAATGTCTGCAGTCTCTAGGTTCTGTTGTACTCTGCAACCTCATTGTGTGAATTTAGCTTTGTGTTCGTGCTTTGTTTTTCTGCTGCTTGAGAAGCAAACACCCCTTGGAAGCTCACAAGCCTTGAATTAGGCACTCCACATAGCAGGAGAAACTAATTAGCAAAACTACAGATAAGATGATCTGCCAGTTGTTCTTCTGGTGCTCTACATGTGTTTTTTCCTACTTGATCAATCAAGTATGTCAGACTGGGTCTAGGGTAATACTTTTGGTACACAGGCATTGCCACTTCAAGCTGGATGTGAGTAGTCCTGCATGCTACTAGATGTACCCCTGTTGTAAACATTCAGTTTGGAGTAAGTACTTGTACTTAGGAAACTATGTGGTAAAACCAGTTAGTAATTTATATATGTAATGTGTGTTTTCTCAACAGGTCTCCTAGGGTTTGAATCTATTATATTTTCCTGTGTTTGACCAGAGAGCATGCTAGGCTAGATGCATGTAGTATGGAAAATCTGACTCTCAGATTTAAAGTTCTCCTCTGTCTTCTCTCTGAATTCCCCCTTGGCTTGAGTTTTGCAAATGTACGAAATGTGATATGCAAAGATGATGTTTGTAAACAATCTATTACACATTTCTCAGGAGCCCAGTGGGATGCTGATACATGCTCACATACCTGCCATTCTTTTAATTCTCTTCTAAGGCATCATTTCTGTACAGGATTCCCCACATAGCCTGTTAATACCATCTGTTTTCCATGCCTATGTACACATTGTTTCTAGAGAAGATGAAAATTTGCTACTGAAGCTGCAGGTGATGCTCTTTTGCTGAGATAGGTACCAGAACCTGCAGCCTGGCAGGAGACTGACTTCTAGAGTTGTTGCCTGGAACTTCCTCACATTTGCCACTTCATAAGTGACTCTTACACTGCCCTAAAAATGATACATTACTTCCAAAAGCATAACTCTTTAAATATATATTATATACATCAACTGATGTAGCCTGGATCAGATCAATAGAAGAACTTCATCTGTGGAACTATCTTTGGCCTTCATATGCTACATACAGTAGTGCCAGAAGGTTTGCTGATCTAACTGCATTGCTGGGATTGGACTTAGAGCTGTAAAGTGCAGACATCAAATCAATCTGACAGAAAGCAGGGTTCACACTGTTTGTCCCACTTCTAGGCAAGAGTATATTCTACTTGTGCAAATGCCATTGCTTCTTTTTTTTTTTTTTTCTGGGTTTACAGCTTCTTTGTGTTTAAATAGACTGTCTAATCTCAGGGTTTGAGAGGAAAGCTTGAGGAAACTTGAGGGCTTCGGATTATGAAGTTCAGATGTTCTCTGATGTCCATTCAGAAAAGTAGTTCAGTGACTGTAAGCTTCCAGAAGATTCTACTTTGGTGCATGAATTTTCTTTAACAAGAGCAGAAACAGTTACCTACTCAGGTCAGAAGAATACATCAGCCATAGAACTGTACAAGATTTATTTTTTTTTTAATAAGGCTAAATCTGGAACTACTGCATGAATGGTTCAGAGAGAAACTGGATCATCTGAATCTTAATTTCCATGAGCAGGGTGAAGCCTTATGAGGGAATTGTCTGTGATACTGCAGGAATACATTCTTCAATGCATATACACCTGCAGACTGCAACTTTAACTCACAGTGCTGAACTGCATTCATTCCCACATTGCTCATCATCAGAGCTGAATTCAGTGGAGCTTTCCCTGACTGCTTATGGCAATTACAGATGTATATGATGGTTTCTAGTCTTCTGCAGGGACCAGTCCCTGGAGGAGAATGAGCTTCATTTTGCCAGTGAATTTCACAGCAACTGGCTGACAGTAGAGGAAGTCTTGAGTGTCTTCTGTTTCAGGTACTGATTAATGTCCATTCAAAGCACTGCAAATTCAGTCTCTGTTTTGGTCATAACTAACTGGGACCTTCCAGCATTTCCTTGTCCTGGTCTTAGTCTCTTTTTATTTCTCTCTTCAGATTTTTTGTCTTTCTGTTGGATGGTCTTCTTTTCCAGTAGTGGAAACCTTTAGAAGGACAGTTTTCTCATTGTATCCATCTCCATGAAATCACTACCTGGCACTCCTCTGTCCCATAGCCTGGGGTTGGTGCATGCACAGTCTCTTGAAATGGCTCTTTGAGTGGGTCTGCTGAGTGGTTGCAGAAAACATGCTGGCACAAAGGCTTACTATTAAGTTGTGCTTTTCAACGAGAAACTGTGGGGTATTTTTCTTCTTCCCAACAGTTATTTAATTCATTTAACTGAAGTGCAAGTATATACCCTGACCTTGTATTGAAAACCATTGAAATTTTGGCAACAACAATAGAGCCTAAAAAATCAATCTGATGCAAAATAGCTGACATGGAAATTTTCATCCTTGGTGGTTGTGGTTCAGCAGCACTTGATGATTATGAAAGATGTCAAGTGGCTATAATCATAGTCATCAACACCTGTGCTATATGTGTGTACCAAAACATGTATTTGGTCTCCTTTGTTAGGAATATATGCAATATCTCATTTTTACAAGTCTCTCTATTGGCTGCATTGCACATTTCTGTCTGTACAGGGAATGCCTGTTTAGAGGGGCTGCTGCTATTTGGCAAATCAAGGGTATACTTTTATGGAAGCTTTAATTTTCTTCTCATATTGCTTTATTTAAAATGAATTTTTCAAACTAGGAATAAACTATCATTCCTTCTGTACAAAATAATTACCAGTAAGTTCTATTTTTTATGCATAATATGTTGTGTATGCAGTTTCCACATGTTGTAATGATTTTCATGGATTCTCAGTCAAAACCAAGTACACAAGTACTTTTATGTCCAGAAAATGCAACCTAAATAAGCACATATATGCTCATGTGAGTCTGTGTTCATACATGATCCAAATGTGCGGTGCTTTGATTCACAGAACAGTTTTGGTTGGAAGGGACTTTTAAAGGTCATCAACCCTCTGACCATGGGAAGGGACATCTTCGACAAGATTAGGTTGCTCAGAGCCCTGTCCAGCCCAATCTTAATTTCTAGGAATGGGGCATCTACAGCTTCACTGGGCAGCCTGTTCCACTATTTCACCACCCTCATCCTAAAAAAAATTCAGCGTATCTAGTCAGAATCTACCCTGTTTTAGATTAAAAAACAGGCCTTACTAGAAAGTTTGATTCCATCTTTCTTATAGGCCCCCTTTAAGTACTGAAAGGCTGCAGTAAGGTCTCCCTGGAGCCTTCTCTTCTACAAACTGAACAACCACAGATTGAGATATTTCTGTCAACACTGATGGAAGTTAGCTTTGAAGAACTTGCAATATTTACTTACAGATCCCTACTGTTGCAATACAGTTCTGACCTTCAGAGACACCACTTCTGAAGAACTCCCAGAGCCTTTTTATTTTGTTGGATTTGATGAATGATACCTGGCTTTCATTTCCCTGACAGACTGTTTATTTTCACCAGGTGTGCTTCAGGGCTGATTCTTTGTTTGTTTGTTTTCCTCCTTTATCAGAGAGCTAGTTAGTTGTCACTAAAATAACAATTACAGTATCTAAGCATTTATTTCTTTTTCTGGAATGCCAGATGTCAGAATACATCTTACAGAAAAAGATGGAAACTTTATCTCTTTTTAGTCATAGTAGTCTTGAAAATTTAAGCCAAAGTAGAATATGTTTTTCTACATTCCATCTGAATTACTACTGAATCCTTCAGTAGTAAACAAGTATTTGCATACTCTTTAAGTAAGCAAGCTCTAGCTAAACAGCATCCACTAAATCTTATGCAGTCTATTGCTGACTCTCAAGAATTCCTGGGAACTGTTACACCAATATGATCATCCATCTGGGAGAAAAAAAGTGCTGTAAACTGCAGTGCTGTTAACACTTTTGTATGGCAAAAGCTTTGATGTGCTGGATCCATTCTGCACCTCAATGAATTACCCATAGTAAAAGAATAGTATAAACAATTGTAGTCTGAAACACTCCCCTGTACAAACCTACAGTAATATTTGGTAGCTGTGCGAAACAGTATCTTTTGATACTATCTCTCAAAAATTTATCAGAATGATTAAACAGATTTTCTGAAGAATTTGAAGACTTGCTAATTGGAGACTGATATCGGAGTTTAAAAAAATACACGGCTTGCTGGTTTTCAATAATTAATGGCTTTCTTGCTTGCAGAAAAGTGAAGTTGCCAAATTTGACCTTGGACCAAAATCATAACTGGAATATTGAACCTTTTTTATTATATGTAAACCACAGTGACAAGTCATGTAATTGTCCTCTGCAGGAGGTTGTTGAGAAGCCCTGAAACTGATTGCAACTGCAGTGCCCCAACACGGGCAACAAATTAGTTTGACTCAACTTCAGATTGTTTTGTTCTAACATGCCCTGTGTCCATACACTTTGCATGTCATCTGGTTGTCAAACCACATTGGAAATGGGTTAACTTAGAAATGGGTTGGATTTGTCCTCGACAAAGTAGGCATGGACACCTCTTGCAATTCTTGCAGGCCTGCTAACTTTTGTTAGTAGTTCTGTATAACTCCTACAGCCAGTAAAGCAGTATGTCTTTACAGACTGATGTGTTCTCTCCCGCTCCAGGAGCATCCAGGCAGGATTTTATCTCTAGATTTAAATGTTGGTGTGTGGCTGTGAGCATCCTGTGCAATTCAGGTTTGTGGGGAGATGACATATCTTTTACCTGATTAGTCCACAGTCATGTGTCAGGCAACTGTGCTGTGGTCATGTACTGGAAATGCTCAGTGTAATTGACCCCTGGAGAAGGGAGCTTTATCTTTGCTGTCTGTCAGGCAGTAGTTTAACAGAGCTATAAAGGCAGGAGTCAAGCAGGTTCCGAGTAAAAGGGCAGCCAGGGCTCTCTCGAGTTCCTTTGTAAACTGAAATAGCTGTGGTCGAACTATATTGTATTGACCATTGCCTCTCAACAATGTGATGAGATGTGTGATGCTGTAACTTAAAAAGTCCTCTGCATCTCTTGTTAGATGAGGCATGTTGCTTTCAAACCTTGTGGTGATATGAATAGTATAACTCATATCCAAATTCATGTGCTGTAACCCACTGAACTAGATGGCGTCATAGAAATCTTCAGGTAGTCGAAGTTAAGCAAGAGAAACCTGGACCATAGATCTCTACCTCAACTGATCATGTTTCCAATTCCTGTAAGTATTTAAGACCATGTAGAAATAGAACTTAATGGAAGGAGAAATTATGTACTTACTGCCTTCCTGCCACACCACCGCTGGACTGAATGTAGCAGTTAGAGGTGATGCAAATTCTTTATATTCCTCTTTGAGGATGATAGGAAAGCTCAGAAAAGTTATACTTATTTGTCTTTCCACCGTGTGGGTTTTTACCACGATCTGAAAATAAGGATAAAGGATAAAAAGTAACAATATCACCTGATTAAAAGAGTTTTAAGAAAGGCACCAGAAACAACTCCTGTGCTTTATTTTCATTGTAGTATTAGTGTGAGAAAATAGAAATGTAACTGGTAGAGAGCCAATTTAGCTCCCTTAAGCAAATACAAACTTTGGAGACCCTTAGGACTCTGCAATTAGAATTCTTTAATGTGAACAACTATTGAGTTTTTATTATTAAAAATAATAAATAATATCCTGAAATGTCATTGCATTTGTAATTTGATAGCTTTACTCCTGTCTTTCTGTTTTGAAGCACGACTGTCATAACATCCAAGCAGGCCCTATACCAAATACAGAACCAGAACTATGTGAAAGTAACTTTATAGGTAGCAGCTGATTAAAATTGAAGCTGTAAAATATGAATGAGAGCGTGAATGCCTCAGTTATAAGTAACACTTTGCATGAGTTCACACTCAAGTTGGTACGTGTTGTCCTGGTTTTGGCTGGGAGAAAGTTCATTTTCTTTTTAGGTGCTCGTACAGGGCTGTGATTTGGATTCAGTGTGAGCATGAAGTTAACACAGGGATGTTTTGGTTGTTCCTAAGCTGTGCTTGTCCCGAGTCAAGGACTATTCGATGTCTTGTGCTCTGCCCCTGAGGATTTGCACAAGAAGCTGGGAAGAAGCATAACCAGGAGAGCTGATCTGAACTGGCTACAGGGATATTCCATACTATGGAACATCATGGTCAGGATATAAACTGGGGAAATTGGCCAGGAGGGTCCGATTGCTGCTGGGGGACAGGCAGGGCATTGGTCAGCGGTTGATGAGCAACTATGCTCAGCATCACTTGTTTTTCCTGGGTTTTGTTTTTTCCCATTACAAGTGTTATCATCAGTAGTAGTAGTATATTTTATTATCATTAATATTATTATATTTTACTTTGTTCCAGTTGCTAAACTGTTCTTGTCTCAACCCATGAGCTTTTCCCTTTCCTGATTCTCCTCCCCATCCCCTGGCTGTGTGACACCGAGCTGCCAGCTGGGGTTAAACCATGACAGTGTATATGAAGCAATATTTTACTTTATCACACAAGTAAAATTTCTTACCTAAGGACATTGATTTTCCATTAACCCCTCCTGAATTTGAAATAAGAGTCTCTCTCTCTTTTTTTAAAATCACTTCATTTCGTAGTGGCTGTTTCATGTAACTGAGATTATCTGATACTGTACATTAAAGTGCAGGTCTCTCTTGCTTTCAGAAAACAATAGATTGCATTGCAGAAGTCAGTCATAACAAGAAACATTTCTATGTGAAGAGCCTGGTTAGCTGCATACTGACCTATTCATCTGCTCTCTAAAAGCTGTTTCTCCCAGTCATTCTGGGACTTCCTAAGGCAGACATGAATTGATTCTCTTTTCTAGGTAAGATTCAGTGAAAGGTTTTGCAAACTTGGGGGGTGCATTGAATGGCTGGCAATTCCAAAAAGCTGCAAGTCAGGACACATCTCAGGATATGCTCCTCTCTCTTTAGATGCAAATATTCTTGTCAGCATGTGTCTGAGTGTAAGTCACGACCTTTCTAAACTCCTGGCACTGTGGTTCTTTCTAACCTCTTTCATCACCTCTTCAGGTAAATCTTTTGCAGTGGTCAGTGTGGTTCTTTAAAGTTTGATGAAAATGTCTGTGGTGAGTCTCAAAACTTAGAGTGGGAAGTGGCAATGTTTCTTATTAACAGCTTTGGAACATTCAGGAATCCTGACAGAACAAACCATTAGGAGCTGTCTTCTTATTGACCACTTTGGTGACAGCAGAGGAGTTTTCTTGTCCATTACAGCAGTCCTGGGTCAGCTCTGCTAGTACCCAGCCACACTGTAATAGCAAGACCTTCATGGCTAGCAGTGAGCAGGTGCTTTCTCATGCTGGGGAAGTTACTTCACAGAAGGTGTTCAGCCTGCAGAGTTGTAGGGAGGTGATTTACTTTTATCCCATGGAGTTTATCCCAAATCTGGAATGATATTCCATTAATTACTGTGCTTAGGTAAAGACTAAAGCCTGCTAACTGTCTTTAGAAGTAAAAGATTTTTGTCAGTCTTCCTTTCTCTTTCAGATCTTTTATTGCCTTTGCTTTAAAGCTTTTTCTGTAGAGTCTGTGCTAGTGGTCTAATTGTACTTGCAGGTGGGAGACCAACAGCAGTTTTTCCACGTGGCCTGACAGTGATTCAGAAGCAGTATTGGCTTAGAGGTCAGGATTGCAGAACACATTAAGGGTGTTCCCAAGAATTGCAAGTGAACTGACAGAGGCATACCCTCCAACTATAATTAATGGTCCCCATGAATCAGGCAGAATATATGTGTAAAAATCCTTGACAGCTCTTCTGACTTGTGCAATGTGATATGCAGCTTGTTGCCCTTCAGAAGTAATCCAAAAATGGACTTGACATTACTGCTTTTTAGGCTCTTTTTCACACATTGTCTCTTACAGGACTTCACAGAATCATCATTCGTTGAAGAAATGTGTTGCCTTCCTCAAATGCAGTATCCAAGTCATTTTTACGTCTTCTCTTTCTCCTCCTCATTTCCGGTATTTGGAAATGTTGGAATAACTTTCTCATAAGTAAGAGCTGAGACAGGCCTAAAGCCAGCAGAATCCTTAAAATACCTAAAAGTGAAAATTAAATCTAAATAAAATTTTCATAACCATTAAAAACTTAACCAAACAACTCTTTCCCATTGCTTTTCCTCATTTCCACTTCTGAGAAAACCAAGTCATTTAAAAGTTTAGAACAGAGGTGAGAAACAGCAGAGGAAATCCTTTCCAGCTGCTCTGGCTTGTGCCAATAAACACATAGACTTCAGGAGAAAGGAAATAATTTTGTGTCACCTCTGAATCTCTGATTTCTGAGAAACCAGCTTATGCTTTTACTTTTCAGGAGGAGAGAATGAATCCTGGAAGTCTTCCTTGTTAAGGTAGAACAGTTCCTTGTGCAGGAGATGTACTATGTTAGTAGAGCTGTTTGGATTTTGCCAAGAGAACTTGTGGCTCTGTAACATGTCCATGTTGATGTCAGTGATGTTTCTTCAAACATCGTTTAGCACTGAGGTTAATTGCTGAGGAATGACAACTTGTGCCCATACGGCTAAGGGCTCTTAAGGACAGGATGGCTGTGTTCATGACAGCTGTGGGGAACAGCTCCCAGTCTCTGCTCATCCTGAACTATACCTGCAAATTTCTAGGAAAGTATTAAGTGGCCAGGCCAGTATCATTCCAGGAAACATTGGGATGATTTGATAGAACAAACAACGGTCCAGTGCCTGGACCTCAGTGGCACTGGTTAATTTGATGAAGTGGATGGCAGTGGAGAATGGACATTCTTGGAACCAACCATGGCCCTCTTTCCAGAATGTGTGACATCAGATGAGCTTCAAAGGACAGAAAAATCCCCCATGTTTTACATGCCTACTAGTCCCCATCCTTCTGCCTTCCTCATAGTGCTACTTACAGCATTTGTTTTAGAGAAATCCAGTGTCTGGATGCTGCTGCTGAGGGATTCTGCAGGTGGTGTACACCTGTATCTGAACAATTTTGAGGGAGGTTCCATGTAAGTAGGTATTTTTTCACCTGACTCCTTGGTGTGCACATTTTAATTAAGTATATTGATATACAAATTATGTAAGACTCTTGTATTCAGTAGCTACTAATTGTGACCCTGCTAACTCAATTGAATCAGGCAGCCTGATTTGCTGCTCTGTATCTTCATGGAGTAGAATCACAGACACTGAGGTTGGAACTCACCTCTGGAGGTCATCCTGCCCAAATACCTTCTCGGAGCAGGGTCAGCTAGAGCAGGTTGTCCAGGGCTGTGTCCTGTCAGTTGTGAGTATCTCCAAGAATGGAAACTTGAAACTTTTCTGAACGTTTGTTCTAGTGTTCAAACACGTTCGTAACAGGAAAGGTTCTTTACATTTAAATGGAATTTCCTGTTTCAGTTTGTGGACATTGTTTCTTTACTCCTCCTGTCAGGTATTTACACATGTTGGAAAGCTCCCCCTGAGCTTTCTCTTCTCCTGGGTGAACAATCTTGACTCTCTCCGCCTTTCCTTATCTTACAGATGCTCCAATCCAGTAATCAACTTCATGGTACTTTGCTGGACTTGCTCCAGTATGTACAGGTCTTTCTTGTACTGGGGATTCCAGAACTGGATACAGTATTCTAGATGTAGCCTCACCAGGGTCAAGTAGAGGAAAAGGAAAGTTTCCTCGACCTGCTGGAAACCTTCTGTCCTACTGCAGCCCAGGAAACTGCTGGCCGCCTTTTCTGAAAGGGCACATTGCTGGCTTATGTTCAGCTTGGTATTCACCAGAACCCCAGGTGCTTTTCTTGCTCACTGAACATCAAAAATGTTTCTTACACCACAGTGAGTGGATTTTATGTGATCTCATCCTTATCATTTAAGTAGTACATGGCTGCTGAGAACAGATACAAGGTCTTGAGGCCATGACTGGGAGTGTCCCTGTCCTGCTGTATGTTGCAGAAAGAATTTTGGCCTGTCTGTCTTCAAGGGTCACCAGAAAATTGCTTGGGAGCAGGGTAGAAATGACTTGATTTAGATCAGCTTCTTATGCATCTGTGCCAAAGGATTTGTAATTGATACTTCAATCTATAGACAGCTGTGATCCTGCTTACCATCCAGCTGATTTAATTGCGGGGTATGGACGGGATTTCATACTGTCAGTGCTTACATGGTGCACAACATATGGCTTAACCAGGGAAGCTTTGCAGTCTGTGGACAAAACTGCAGAAAAGAACTTCTCCTAATGGGAAGAAAACAGAAAAAAAAAAGATAAAGAAAAGCAAGCACAATGTATATCACAAAGAGAACTCAAAGGAGAATGCTACAGAAGAAATAAAAATGAATTGAGTGAAGAGTATTTACAGATCTGGATATTTGATTTAGAATTTTAATTATACATTGGAAGATGAAGTAAACAATTTCTCAGTATCTGTTGTTGCTTTTTGGGGTTGTATTGCTGCTATTCAGATCTTTCTATGTGAATATTGTTACTTGCTGGAGTTTCACAAGATGTGTCTCTACAACCCTGGAAAGAATGTTAAGTCTAAATGTTTATTTATTAGGTAGAAGCAAGAAATTGTGTTTTGTGCATAACCAAAATTACATTTGAAACTAACCCTAAAATGATTTTGCTTTTGTACTGAAGACTGAGTGCAAGCTAATGAATGGAGATGAAGATAAACAATTTAGTACTTGACTGAGATTAAATTTGTGGCTCAGTGTTAGAAAACATTCTCTAGACTCTTGTGGTTTAGGAAAGTTTTTGCCAGTTTTTACTGATCACAGAATCACAGAATATGCTGAGTTGGAAGGGACCCACAGGGATCATCGAGTCCAACTTCTGGCCCTGCACAGGAACATCCCCGAGAGTCACACCAAGTGCCTGAGAGTATCATCCAAATGCTTCTTGAACTCTGTCAGGCTTGGTGCTGTGACCACTTCCCTGGGGAGTCTGTTCCAGTGCCCAACCACTCTCTGGGTGAAGAACCTTTTTCTAGTATCCAACCTAAACCTCTCCTGACACAGCTTCAGGCCATTCCCTCAGTCCTGTCACTGGTCACCACAGAGAAGAGATCAGTGCCTGCCCCTCCTCTTCCCCTCATGAGGAAGTTGTAACTGCAATGAGGTCTCCCCTTAGCCTCCTCTTCTCCAGGCTGACCAGACCAAGTGTCCTCAGCTGCTCCTTGTAATGCCTTCCTCTCAAGACCCTTCACCATCTTTGCTGCCCTCCTTTGGACACTGTTTAACAGCTTAATATCTTTCTTATATTGCAGTGCCCAAAACTGCCAAAATATTCAAGGTGAGGCCACCCCAGTGCAGAGCAGAGCAGGACAATCCCCTGCCTCAGCTGGCTGGTGAAGCTTTGCCTGATGCCCCCCAGGACATAGTTTGCCCTCCTGGCTGCCAGGGCACTGCTGACTCATGTTCAACTTGCCATTGATCAGAACCCCCAGGTCCTTTTCCATGGCACTGCCTTCCAGCATCTCATTCCCCAGTCTGTACGAACATCCAGGGTGGCCCCATCCCAGGTGCAGAATCCATCATTTTCCCTTTTAGATGGATGTTTTTCTTTTCTGTGTTCTTTTGTTTATGTGTGTGTAAACCAGTGGAAAAAATGATTTTGTGTGTTTGTGTCTGAGCTCTGATATGAGTGAAAGCACCTGTCAGAATAGTCTGTCTTTGCATCAGGAAAGTGTCTCACCCAAGCCTTAACCAGTGTGTCACTGGTACCTAATGCATATTCTGTAAGTAAAAACACTGTGCTTAAGCAGCGTGTAATCTGTTCTTTGGGTCTACGTAGAGAATTAGTCTCCAGTATTACTGTAAAAAAGTTCTGTGATGATACTTTCCAGTCTTCTTCCTCTGTATAAATTATTATATGCAAATTATCCATAAGGTTTTTAATACATTCACTAGCCACAGCTGTTGTTTTTTCTCTAATCTGATTTTGTTGGTTGATTAGTATTTGTTCAATTCAATGCCTCTTTAACAAAAAAGACTTAAAGGTGGATCATGTCATGTGTTCAATGTGTCCTCTCCATATACTCTTTCTTAAAAACAAGGTGTAACTGAAAGTTCATATGTAATACAGTGCCTTAATGTTTGCTGTTCTCTCTGAAAGGAAAAATTTAATTTATAGTAGAAAGAAAACCCACTGAAGCTGTCGGAAAGGCAACATAAAATAAAGAAGAAAAAACTCCAAAACTATTTCCCAAGATTTGGGAGTTTATTTTATTTGGGAGTTTATATAAATTTCTTTTTCTTCCTTTTGCTCTTTCCCACACTTTTTTTCCAAGCCCTTTTGGAATGCTGGATCTCACCCCTCCAGTCCTGCTGCCTCCCTCTTGTGCAGACCCCAATAACTTGAGCTCTTCTGAACACTTTCTTCCAGAAACTTCATTTCAAGACCACAAGGACCTGAGAATCATCCATTTCACTGCTAGATGGCTCTGATTGTAAATTAGCCTCATTATTTACAGCCGGGGAGTGAGGGCAGCAAAGATGGTGAAGGGCCTTGAGGAGAAGCTGTAGCAGCTGAGGGAATTGTTCAGCCTGGAGAAGAGGGGACTGAGGGGAGACCTCATTGCAGTTACAACTTCCTCATGAGGGGGAGAGGAGGGGCAGGCACTGATCTCTTCTCTGTGGTGACCAGTGACAGAACCCAAGAGAATGGCCTGAAGTTGCTTCACCCAGAGTGTGGTTGGGCACTGAACAGGCTCCCCAGGGAAGTGGTCACAGCACCAAGCCTGACAGAGTTCAAGAAGCATTTGGACTGAGAGCATGCTCTCAGGCACTTGGTGTGACTCTTGGGGAGTGTCCTGTGCAGGGCCAGAAGTTGGACTTGATGATCCTTATGGGTCCCTTCCAACTCAGCATATTCTGTGATTCTGTGATTTATCTCATTTCTTATTTTAATTAGTTTGGGTTTACCTTGCAGCACTCGTTTCTTGTTTTGTCCCTTCCTGCTAGGTCAAATCACATTGGAAATGGCAAAATTATTCTTCCATTTTAAAATGTTGATGAAGTTCCTCTCACAGGGTGCTCTATGTGTTGCTACAGTCACTTGAAGCCATCCACTGACCTTAGGCTCAGCTGTAGCTCAAATTAGCCAACTCTGGTTTTGTTAATTAGTCCCTAAACTACAAACTTTAGGAGTATGAGAGTATTTTGAAAAAGTGTTATTATAGCTTTGCTTTCCTCCCAAGCTCTCCTTTTATGAATCTGCTGTTGAACAGCCAGAGTGAGTGGCACACACAGATCCCATTATGCCTACCTTCAGGACCTAGGTGTGATGATCTCTACTGAAAAGTGAACTTCTAAATTATCACCCAGAACAGGCCCTTGTGTGGTTTCTGAAAAAGACAGCAGGAGTCTGAACATCCTATTTCCCTTTTTATTTTAGCCATGAGTTTACCTCAGTGCCTGCAGTTGCTTCCTTATGCATGCCCAAAATTATCCCCATCTGAGCAGAAAAGTGTAAGGGAAAATAAGTGTGGCTTCCACTTCGGGCTGAGGGCTTTCAAATCCTGACTCCAAAATATCCACCTGCCCAGGGAAGTTGGTGCTTTCCCAGGCATGCAGGAAAGGGAGGGTGGTGTAACACCACTGCTGCCAGTGGGATGCGCCCCTGAGGACTGGAGCGGGTTCTGTGTCTGGTCTTGGAAAGAGACTGGAAGTTGAGAGAGGTTTGAGCTCTTGCACCTTGCATACATGTTCCCAAGTGCATTGCAGCAAGGTCAGTGCAGGCTTATCTCAGGAGTATTGGGGCTCCCCGGCCTGAAGTAGGAACTGGGCTTCAGCATGTTCCCTTGGTAGTTTGAAGATGAGCTGTCTCCCTCTTTTTGGGAGAGCTCCCTTTCTCCTAGCTATAGTAGTTATTTTTATGAAGAAGGCCACACAACATTTTCCTGCACCTTGTAGTGGAAAATGAGCTTTTATTTTTGCTTGGTAGAATGAGACCCAAAGCCAGAGCAGGGGGCTGGGCTGCATGTTCCATTTTTACCACAGTGCCAGGCTGCAGCCTCTGCATGTTACTCTTGTATCATTATTATTAATATTAATATTATTATTATTGTTGAGTCAAATGCATAGGGTGCAGAAGGCAGAATTTCTAAAGGTCTGGATTCTGTTACAGGGGTGAGTTGCTTACAAACTAAGTACAATAAGTTATTGCTTAGGTATCTGTTTTTATTCTGATCCAAAATGACTGTTGTCTCACAGTGTTCTACAGGTCAAGTGTAAGTATTAAATAGAAGGAATAGGCCAGCAGAATAAAATCCTTATGTCCTGATTCTCCTCACAGCTACAGTAATAAGGGCTGGAAGAAATGCAAAGGAGCTCTGCAAAGTGTGTTGAGCTACTGCGCCAGCAATGCAGCAACAGATTAGTGCCTGTGTCTGTAAGACTGTGCATATAATTGAGTGGAGGTAGCTTTTACAACAGGAAAATTATCTTCCCCTAGGTTATAAAATGGGCAGCATAAATTGTAAGTTCAGGGCCCATCAGGGGTATTGTGTGCAGCTTGACAGGTGCTAGGCTTCTAATTAAAGCCCACAAAGAGAAATGCTACAGCAAAAACTGCATCAGGAGACATGTGGCTGGTTCATCCTTCAGGTTAGGAGAGTTGAAGCAGTCTATGAGCATGCTGCTTTTAATTTTCCATTTTTATTCATATGAATTATTAACATCATGCATATTAACACGAAACCTTTCTCAATTTCATTTTTTATTAAAAAATTGAAGGATGATGCTGCCATGGGTGTGGAAGAAAGCACCAATGAAAGCTGCTTGCAGATAACAATGTGGAGTAGTAGAGAGCTAGGGGTATAGAACTGGGAAGTGTTTTAATACTGTATGTACCTCAGCACTGGGATATGAAAGCTTATTTTAATATTTAATAAAAATTTAATTTTGCTCTTTTTCTTTTAAACAAAGCAGTGATTGGAAAATCCTATTAGAAAATTTAAGTTTTTAGATTCTGGTCTGCTGCAGCCTCTGATGGCCCACAGACCTTTTGCAATGCGGTACAGTAAGCTGTCTAGTCATGTTATGTTGGTCCTCCTTACTTCCCATGAGTTTGGCATTAAAAGAAACTAGAAAATGAATTAAACATGTTTCAAATAGTTCTTTTTGTAGGGTTTTGCCTAAATACTTTGTGGCAGTTAGGGTAATCAGGAGGCTTTCCCAGCATTGCAGAATGAGTGAGATGGCCCCGGAGATCTCTTTCTGAGGTGTGACTGTGGTGGGTTGACCTTGACTGGTGCCCACCAAGCTGCTCTGTCATTCCTCTCTTCAGCAAAGCGGGAGAAGAAAAGAAGATGGAAAAAAAATTGTAGGTTGAGACATAGGCAGTTTGCTAAAGTAAAAGATCACGCTCAAGCAAAGGAAAAACCCAAAAGATTTTGTTCTCTACTTCCCACCAGCAAGTGATGTCCCCTGATTCCTGGGAAGCAGGGCTTCAGCACATGTAGTAGTTGCTCTGGAAGGCAAACATTTTAAAATAATGAATGCCTTCCCTTCTTCTTCTTTTTTCTGGGCTTTTATATCTGAGCAGATGTCATATGGTATGGAATATCCCTTTGGTCAGTTTGGGTCAGCTGTCCTGGTTATGTCCCCTCCCAAGATTTTGCCCACCTGAAGCCTACTGGTGTGGGGGAAAATGTTGGAGAGACAGTCTGGATGCCAGGGAGCACTGCTCAGCAGTAGCCAAATCACTGGTGGGTTCTCTAGGTACAGCACAGCTCTGTGGGGGCTGCTGTGGGGAAAATGAACTCCATCTCAGCCAGACCCTACACATGAAAACCATGAAATATTTACATATAAATGGATAGCTTTTCTGCATCCTTCTGGACATTTTATACTGAAGAATTATGTCCTTGTTATTTTACTGGCATATTATTATTCATGTTATTTTATTGATATTTAGTGGCATAGCACCTTTGGCTCATTGCTTGGATTGATTAGTAACAAATTAGAGCAAGCAACAATATTGACTGACAGTTTCTGTCCCATGGATGGGGGAGGCAGGCTCACAGGCCGTGGTCTTCAGCCACGTGAGTGTTTTGTACCAGTGCAATTCAGAGCTTAGTGGGTACATTTGTCTGAGACAGGAGCAGATGTTCGTCCTCATTTAATTAAATGGCAGCTTTTGTTGAGTTTACAAGTGTACTTCACAGAGCTTGCCCCTTCTCTGGATGCACACACCAGTTCCATTCTAGGCAGAGCTCCAGAACCTCTTTTTCTTTAGAAATATCACTTGGTAAGATTGTCTTTAGCAATATCAGTAGGTAAGATAAATAGTCTTCTGTGTGATTTCAGGGATTTCCCAGTTCCAGTTGGGTTGGCCACTCAAGAATGAGTGTGGGGTTTGTTTTGTGTGCATGCGTGTATGTTTATTTTTCTTGTGGTAGTAAATGATCTTTTTTTTTCTGGAATAAATCTGATTTTTGTGAGGTCTACCATTGGGAGTTACGGGAAAGGCTCTTGTTTGAATTTGCTGTAAAGACTTCAGTCGATTCTAATGCTTTCCAAATTGTCTCCCTTTCCTGTTCTGTGTAGAAGCTGTATATTATAATATATTAATGTATGTTTACCCCTGAATAAATTAACAGGAGTTTTGCCAACAGGCATGATCTAATGTGATTTTTTTAATTAACAAAGAAATGAGATATATAATGCATAATGGGTTGTGCACTGAGCAACATTAGATTAACGAGGAATAGAAGAATTGTGTGTCCTGCTGATGGTGGACAAAATCAAAGGTGTTGATAGATTCACTTACTCCTTCACAAACAAAAAAGACCTTGGGGTTGTTTATTTGAATAGGGGGACCATAAATCTAGCACACAGACACCAACAAACAATAGTCCTGGATTTTTTTTTTTAAAGTACAATGTGAAATATAATAGAAGCCTATTATTATATGTCTGTATATATTTATATATAGTTGTAGGTAATATATAATTTTGTATGTCCAGGAAGTAGGTTGGCAAATGTATATACAACAAATAATGTGGATTTATAGACTGCCTGCTAAAGGTTTACATTTATCCTTAATTTACTTTGTGGGTCCTATCAGGTCCTTCCTGAGAGCACTAAAAATGGTTGTCTCACATTTTACAGTACACTTGAAAAGTGGCGTAATATGATTTGTGCCTGAATTTATATTTCAGAGGGGAATTCAAGTTATTACTATTTCCTCCTATTACAATCATCAGGTCCTGAATATGTTCATCTGAAAAACAGGACTGTCTAACAGTCTTTTACTCAGGACTTGTAAGGAATCAATATAGTTCCCATCAGTACAGTAAATTACTAACTGAACCACTTCCAGTAATCGTGATGCACAGTCTCTCATTAACCCCTTCTCTTCTCTGTATTGAGATTTGTATTCTGATTTTGTCTCAGAATAAAGTTATTTTTGAATGTATCTGTAAATCATTAGACACTAGAGTATTTAATTCAAAATTTGATAGCTAGGGCTGTTATGTATCTGTAACAGTTCTGTTTAATCTTTATTGATGATCTGGACAAAAGGATTGAGTAAGTTTGCAGGCAACACCAAGTTGGGTAGGAGTTGGGTAGGAGTGTTGATCCTCTGGAGGGCAAGAAGGCTCTACAGAGAGATCTGGACCAAGCCCAAATGTGTGAGGTTCAACAAGACAAAATGCCAGGTCCTGCACTTGGGTCACAACAACCCCACCAGGGAAGATTTAGATTGGATATTGGGAAAAATTCCTTCACGGAAAGGGTTGTCAAGAATTGGAACAGGCTGTCCAGGGAAGTGGTGGGGTCACCATCCCTGGAGATGTTTATGAGATGTGTAGATGTGGCACTTAGAGACATGGTTTAGTGGTGGACTTGCCAGTGCTGGGTTAATGGTTGGACTTGATGATCTTTAGAAGTTTTTTCCAACCTAAGTGATTCCATGATTTCATGATATAAGGATATGTGGTGCTCCCACACAATTAAAGTATACAATTAAATACTTCCTTGAAAATCCTTCCTTGGGTGAGCCAAGAACTAGGAATTGTTTGCTCTATTTATGGGAGGGGTTGGGAGTCAGAAGACTCTCACTTCTAGAGAGGGATTTTTACCTTCAGAATTAATTTTCAAGGTATTTGGACTCTTTCAAGCTGCATGGCCAGAAGAAAGTATCTACCAGGGAGAGAATAAGGGTACTTTCAAAATGTAGTTCCTAAAATGAGTATTCAAGACCCATGCTCTGTTAACTCACTGTCTTTCAGCATTTTTACATGACTTCCCCATTACTGCAGGTTTGTTGGTTTTGTTCAGTAACATAAATCCAACGTTGTTGTGTCTGAGCTGATAGACATGCTTTAGCCTGTGTAGCAGGGCTTAGGAGCCCCCAGGGCAGTGATGGCTGCAGAGAAACAGCGGGGGCTGGCTAGCTGGGAGACATCCTTGTGAAGAGCCAAGGAAAAACTGAATGTGAGAAAGACATCTCCTAACCTGGTGCCCTTTCAGAGACCATCACTGAACAGGAGGTGTATAGCTCAAAGGACTGTGTCAAAATTAAGAGAATAGAAAATGACAGTGGTATTTGATGAAATATGGAGGGAATTGGGAAAGGCAGCACGAAGGTGAGAGGAATTTGTACCAAACTAAATAATCTGAGTTAAATAGCTTCACAGAGGCAACACTGACATCTTAATCAGTTAATCAGAAACAGACAATTTAAAGACAAAGTCATGTCTTGGTTGTTGATAATTATGTATTTGATAATGGAGCTAAGTTAAATATTATGTTGAATTACTTTTGTATCCTGTTAATGCTTATGGTTCTGAAGTGTGGAGGAAGGACAGAATTGTGCAAGAGAACTGTGACCTGAGAGGGTTTTTTTGGAAATAAACCCATTTTATTGTAGATCTACTGGCAGCAGTAACAATAGTCATTGCTTCCTCTTGTCAGAACTATAAACAGGTATGATGTTGAGACAAAGGATGCAGATAATATTCAGAAGGTGCCTTTGTTTACATAGCTGCTTTTTTGAGTTTGAGCAGACATTTATTGACCAGTATGACCGTGTTTTCTTTGAGAAACTTTATTATAGAGCCAGAGAAGCATCTTTGATCATGCTACAAATAAAAGCATCTCCAAAGCTAACTTGATTCGTAAGAATTTGCCTTCCTGTTCTTTCCTGTGCTTCCACTGGAGACATACTGGAGTCATGTTCTTCTCCCATTCTTGTATCTTAGCAGAAGGTAAATCCTACAGCTTCCTGCTGTTTTACTACTTTTTTGAACAGGATAAGAAAGCACAAGAATGCTGGATCCGATGTTGGAGAGCTTCCTTAGTTGTTCTCTGGTATTCATCAAGGTTAAATAGTCTCCTTTGCTCCTCCTGGTCCCTATCATTAGAAACTATTGTTCCTTCTGCTTTATTTCTGTGCCAGTATCCCTTGTGTCTCCTCTCTGTTTAAGCTGATCGCCAGCTGAGAGTTGCTCATCATATCAGAAGTACCAGACAGCAACCAATAGCAACTCTGGGAGCTAGATCTCCTTTGCCTAGGCTGGCAGCTGCCATTATGCTGGCAGTGGGTCAGTAATGTATTTGCTTCTGTGGTAAGACTGGTGAAAAATCAATCCGTTTTTACTTTTAAAGCAAGTAAGTCTTCCTGATTAGTGACATACTGGTCAGCTGAAGTGGGGCAAAGAGGGTGGCAATGCAAGCTGCAGTTTACCAGGAGTCTGCATTAGCCTTAGGGCTAAAATCATTAGTAAGACAAACCAGACCTAACTGCTTTTGCAGGAGAAGCTGTGGATTTGCCAGAAAGCATTGATGACAAAGTGGCTGATTTGTCTGGTTGACTAGGGATGAGACAGGCATGAGAAGGAGAGATGTGCTCTTCAATTCTCATGTAAAGAGCAGAAAATATAAGACGGTAGAAGATCTGATGGGTTATCAAGAAAAGCATCATGAAGTCGTATCAAATTTACTCTGAAAATTGGATTGATTTCTGGTTTATGCTGATTCTTTTACAAGATGTTTCTGAACCTAGCATCCCCAATTTGTTCACTCCTCAAGTCAGTTCCCAAGTTTATTAGTTATTCTCTTTTCCCAGTGTTAATCTCCCTCCACTGCCATCATGAGGCCATTAATGTTCTCTAAGTGACTGTTGTTTTTCTCACCTCCTCTCATAATTTTGTCATTCCTCACTATGAAGTCATAGCCTCTCTCTGCCCATTCTTGTTTGCGTTCTTTCCTGACTATGTGATGAGAGTTTTATGCTTGTGTCTCACCAGCACCTGAACTGTGATAGTAATGTCTGTGTCTCTATCATGGAAATTTTTTATTTGATATGTCAAGAGAGGCTTGTTTTTAAGCATTGAAGTCAAGAGAAGCCAACATCCAGCCTATATAAGCAAGAGGAAAGCTGTGATCAGACTATTTCAAGTAAACACAAAAGCAACATGTTTGAAGAACCAGAGAAGCACACTGTTATCCATTAACTAAGAATAAAATGGCATTTGCAGCATTAAAGTATTAAAAAAACCCAAAGTTTTCGTCATGCATAATTTAGGGGTTTAGGGAATCTTTAGGGAATCTTCCTGTTTTTTCAGGTTTTCTAGGTTTGCCAGCTGAATCCATCAGAAGTATGACCAAAAGGCATATGACTGAAGTTTACAGATAATAGAATCAACAGCTGAATGTTGAGTTGTTAACCAAAACCTGCGATGCAAGACCTAGCAAACACTGGAAACAATTAGTAGGAAACCAATGTAAGACAGACAAAAAAGGGCAATGAGCTTCTGGAATTTGCTATCTCAGGAGGCTACAGAAGCAGACAGTATCAGGAAGGTCAAAAAAAGAAATTTAGGGACATCGGGACAATAAGTAGGTGTTAAAATTATGTGCTCTCTAATAACCCTAGTATAACAGTTCTGGATGTTGCTGTGGTACAAAGGCAATGACTTCAGAAAGTAGCCCTCCTAATAGCTCTCCCTGAATGCATCTCCTACTGACACTATGAGCACAGGGCTGGAGGAGCTGTTGGTCTGGCATTAGGGCCTTTTTTAGTGTTCTTGGAATCTCCACTGTGTTCTTCGTTTCCTGGGTTCTGAGCCCCATGGTAAGTAAACTGAACATCTTGTCTTGATGATGAGGTATACCTATCATATTGTACTCAGGAGACAAGATCACCTTTCTTGTTCATACTTTACACACATAATTTGTTCCCATTAGTGATTTATCATTTTCATCAACTTTAAATTACTCATAGTTTTCTTCAGTGTTTTTTGTGAGATCAGCCTCTTACTAGCTATCTGCTCTCATTTCCCTGCGTTCCTCTGGTTCTTCCTACATGTTTAGTAAGTCCTTTCTTACCTGTTCTTTCTCCTGAATCACAAGTGTTCTTTCAAGACTTCTTGCAAGTGCAGGGAGGTATGAGCATTTCTGATTAGGTACAAACTGTGCTGTATTCCTTGCTCTAGGGCCAGTGCCAGCCTCATTGGACCAATGCTTATATTCATGCTAATCTTCCATGGCATGCAATGTTTCTCCCTCCATTCAAATTTTCATCTAGTCCCAGCTTGATCAAATGAGATCTGCAGCAGCTAAGTCATATTAGAAAAAATTAGGCCATCAATCCATTATTAAGCTGGAAAGTGTTTTATATTTTGTGTCTGCCCTCGGGGTGTCTCCAAACATTCCACAGCTGATCTGCCCTGAGTATGAGAGGGCTGGGGTTTATGTGCTAAAAGATGTATACAGAAACTGAGGGAGTTGTGGGGGTTTGTGTAAAACATTTGATTTCCAGCCTTGCAACTAGCTAGAGCCAAGGCCTAGGTGTTTGTCAGTGCAATTTTTATGGTTATGTTGGTCAAGGGGCTTTTGAAAAAAAATGTCCTGTTCTCTCTTAGGCAGGTAGCTGCTATATCTAAGAGTAGTGCCAGTTTTGTAGTGTTGGGAAATTTTCCTGCAATGGTAGCCAAGTTCCTTCTACTTGGGTCTGAGCAAAGACCAGTGTACACTTTTAGAAAATGTTACTTTTGTCACACGTTCTGCTCTTGACAATATATTCTATCCAGCACTCTCAGAAAATTAAAAATCTACCCTGAATTTTTACTGTATAGCTGTCTCTCTGTTTTAACCACAGTGCTTGACAAAATTACCATCTTTTGTGTATTTTTAATAATTTCCTTTGTTAATCTTAGCTTTTTCAAAGAAAACAGACCTTTAGATTGAGATGCTTCATTCAGCTTATTTCACAGGACAGATGATGTTGGAAGGCAACTCTGGCAATCATCTAATCCAACCCCCTACTTAAATCAGGGGCAAGTACAGCGCAGGACCTTGTCAGACAGGTTTTGAATGCTTCCAAGGACAGAGATTCTACAAATTCTCTGGACAATTAGTTTCAGTGTTCAATGGTTGTTCTTAGCACCAAATGATAACTCTTTCAGATATGTACAGGACAGGAAGCAAGACAGTGATGCATCCAAAATCATTAGGTGATTGTCAGGATCTTGGCCTTGGTAACCAATTGGCTTTCGTGACTGATTAGCAATATTTTTTCAAAGAATGTGATCTACTCTCAGAATGAAAAATTATCCCAGTTCTGGCTTGGATGTTGTTGCTGAGGGGAAAGAAGGTATGGGGAGGATTGAATTTTCACACTTCAGATCACTTATTGCATTCGTGAAATGCCACATTTGGATGTTTGCTTTCTTGCCTCATCACTGCCTCAACATGTCACTTTGGATTTGGTGCAAGAAAGAGTTAATTGAAGGCAACTTGTGCAAGCTGCTGCAGATAGTGTGAGTCAAAGACAATTTTTTGCAATGGCACTGTGCTTTGAGCCTAAGCTGCAGAGGAACTGGCATGCCAAGAGTTGGAAATAGACATCTCTGGTTTGTGCACACTCAACTTCCAAAGGCAGTGACTGGGTAGAAACCCAATTTGAATATGAAATAGAGAGTTGCCCAGAGGAAGGAAAGAGTAATGACTATCCACGGCCAAAAAGAGGTGGAGGGCACTGGATAAGATGCATGGCCTCTGTCTGTCCTTTCATATTACTGTTGCTGACTCCCTGCCCTAAGATGACATGTGTATTGCCACTCTTGAAGTTGATGAGTTGTTTTTTTATTTGCTTTCAGTTGCTAGATTGACATTACCGACCATACTCCTGAACTGTTGTACATCCTTTATAAATTGCTTTAAGATGTTTTAGTGAGATAAGACAAATAAAAATTGAAGTAATTATTGCTGCCTTTATCACCAGGGGAATTGGACAGCTGGCATTGATCTGTAAGAGACTGATTTCCATATTTTGTTATTACATTAACCCTTAGAATTCTTCTTGTTTATGATTTCAAAGAAAGTTTGCCTAATCAAAAGGTCATCCTCTGTAGTATGTAGTGCTTCAGAGACACAGAAGGGCAGAAGATCTATGAACACTGTCATTTTTATCTGATCAATAACATCTTGCTTTATTAATACTAATATCCCAGTAGTTTACATTGCATCATATCAAGATTTTACTAACCACTTCAGAGAACTGCTTGGGAGTGAAATCTAGCAGTTAGTGAAGGGCATACCCTTAACTGCTTGGTTTGGGGCAAAAATTATGCACCCCTTAAAAATCTTGGCATTTATCTTAATTTTTTTAATTAAAATAATTATAAAAATTCTGTACTCATTGCTGTTTCGTAAGGAAAGAGATTGAATAAGGACCTTATCTTGCTGTGTTGTGTAATACTTTCTGGTGAGCTAAATTGTACCGTTCATCCAAAGGCCACAGTAATGGTAGCACAGAGACCGCTGTGTTGCAGAGGGAATAACTTATGCTTTGCTACCTTCTTCTGGTTTCAGACTAAAGCCTGAGAAATCAAAGAAGGAATTTTTATGAATTAAAAAGAACTAGAGGAGATAAAAAGTTGAATTTGTTTAAAAAAGTGTGCCAAACAACATGTCATTTTCAAGGTAGTATCAATGTAGCTCCAATTTGATTTGTTGGTATTGGCCAGGGCACCTTTAGATAACAGATGTAAATATTGGGAATCAAGAGTCAGTGGAGGGCTACTAAGAGACTCTTCTCATGGTGAAGTGGTGCAGTGCTGAAGAAAGTAAGTTTTGGTTTTCTTCCCAGGGTAAAGCTGTGCTTGATGCTTTATTTCTCTGCTTGGTCCAAATACTTCCTTAGTTTTGGTTCAGCCAGTGTACAGCCTTCCTCCTGTTTATTTACAGCATAGTGATGCCCAAAAGATGGAGTCAGAGTTCTACTAGCAGAATCTGGGGAATGTAGATTGATTGATTTTTTGACATCTACAATCTGCCTTGGGCTCTGGTTCAGCATTAACCTAATAGTAAAGATAACTCACAAACTGGAAGTAATTGCCTGCAAAGGCTCCTTATAGTTGAGCAGATGTCTTTTTATAGTTGGACTAAATATTTTCCAGGAATGATTCAGATATAATTGATAGAAATCTCTGGCTTGCTTTTTTTTAATTTATTTTTTTATTATTTATTTTTTAATATTTTGGTTTTTATAGTTTACTGTTGAGAGGGATTGGGAAGGCTGAACCATAAAGTACGGAACCGTATGGGGAAATGGTGCTGTTACATTATAGATATATCGGAATTGCAAGAATATTCATCGTTGGTGTATCTTAAACTGATTTCATTTGTAAAGTCCACTGTTACTGGTTTCTTGACAGTAATAGAGAATAGAAATGAGGGTCTTCTTAGGCACCTGTGTCAACTGTAGACTTATAGGGGATATCCTGCTTGTGGGAAACCAGCTGACACTGAAGAACAGCAATTGGTTATCCCAAATGGCACAAGATACCTATTTCAAATGCCTGTATCTCTCAAAAACCACCAAAACAATACAGGAAATCGAAAGAAAAGGCAGGAATGGCGCACAGATCTCTAACAGTAAGGAAGTATCTCACTGATGAAACAGTATCTTCTTAGGCAGCTACTTCAGAGATGAGAATCTTTTCTGTAGCAAATTATACTGTCAGAGTGACACTATTGCATTAATGGAAATCCCTGGGTGATTTTTTCATTGTATTTTTTGCACCCAGGCCGTGCTTTGCTGAGGCTTACTGACAAAAAGCTTGAACGAATGGGCATTGCCCAGGAAAGCCTGCGACAGCACATTCTGCAGCAAGTCCTTCAGCTGAAGGTGAGAGAAGAAGTCCGAAACCTCCAGCTGCTTACACAAGGTATGAAAAACAACTTTGATACAGACAGTTACTGAGATCAGGTCAGAGACATTTGCCTGAGGGCATAAAAGGTGACTTGACGTTCTCTCGCAAGAGATGATGCGTGAAAGTGTCTCATAGATTCCACATGCTTTCCAAGGGGGGAACAAAAGGCAAAATAATGCACAAATATATAGAGATGTTCAGCTGCCTGTTTTGCATGATGAATAGGCTGGATGGGAGTCTTACTTAACTGTTTGCTTGCTAAGATGAAAGTAATTACATATAATGGGCATAGGTAATGAACATACTGTCTTTAAAAGCATGGTACAGTTTGCATTAATTGTTTACTTTCAGTGTTAGATAAAAAGTAATTTCTCTAACCTGTTTTATGGTAAGAGCTGTCAGTGGAAAATTACCTGTTAGACTGTTTTTTTGCAGAGGACTGATTCCTTCTCCAGGAAGGAGTAATTTCACTGACTTGAATAGAGTTACTTATAATGTATGCTGCTAAGAAAATGGAAAATTGGGCTCAATATGGAGTCTAGATTAGAAGACAGGGAAGGAGAAGTAACAAAAAGGTTGTACATATTTTCCAGATGAGGTTAAGATGTTTTATGATGGCTTGTGTTGCTAGCTCTCTATAAGGGCTTTTAAATGGCTGTGGTAACATGGAAGAAAAGCAATTACTGTGGCATTACTGTAAAGGAACATTTAGAGATCCTCTACTATATATCTGCAATACTTTCTGAATGTTAAATGTTGTTTGGTAGTCCAGTGAGATAGCATAAACCACATACTTCTGTGGTGTTTTGGTTCAGTGCCCATTATATGTCACATCATATGAAAAAAATAGAGTTCTCCAGAACATGCAGTGTATTTTTAACAAAATGTCCTTCACACATGACATTATGTTCTAATTAAGCCTTGCTCATTGTGTTTGGGGAAAAACTCTCTGATTAGTTGAGTAAGCTGCATTTTATCTGAAAGAACTGATGTCTCAACTGACTTGTTCCTTCAGGCTTGTCGTCTTGTGGATTGTGATGAGGAGTTCCAGGGCTCCTTCATCTTGCCATGAGCTGTAAATATGAGCTCACCTCATCTTCTGTCATGTCAAAGGCAGTACACCTGCTGAAGCATAAATGTCTTCCCCAAATGTTTAGTACTGTTCTTTTCCATTCATCCATTATTCCTCCTCTTCAGAGTTGGCCAGGTTCTCTCTTCCCCTGCATCTGGAGGGTTTGATGGACTGTGAAGTTCTGGTCACTCACCAGCATTGTTATAGGCCTGCTTATGAAAGTTGGGATTTGGCTGATATGGGTCAATGAAGACCCACTAGCTATAAATTTGGATCAGGTGATCACTGCAGTCCAGATAAACCTGTATTTGGCATTGAGAACTACGTGTTTCCTGGCCGCTCTCTGGTTCTCCTATGGACACATCAACTGGTGTATGACTTATGATCAAGTCAGACAGTGGTGACTGCCATGTCAAGGAGTTCGGGGCAGCATCACGTGAGATCTATTCCTTGCCCATGCAGTGGGGGATATGAGTTTGGACTTTGGTAAGAGGATGCTGGACTATGAAGGACAGGCTAGGGATAGATGTATGGATGTGTATTTAATGTAATCTCTCTCTTCCATGTAGAGGGAACATTGTTATTAAGTTTGATCCCATAAAGGCAAGCCATCATATGCTTTATAAAAGGCAGTACAAACTGAACAAAAAGCCCTTGGTCTGCAGCTCTAGCTGTCTTCCCCCACAGTGGTGCTGCCCATTGCACTGCACTTCAGTGTCACTCCAATATTCCTCCCTTTGTAATTCGTTGTAGCTTAACCATGTGAGCAAGTACCCACAGCTGGTAACAGAGTGGGTCCTTTAAGGAAGGCAAAACACACTGTGTTCAGAGCTATGGTTTTTAGGGCTGGGTGGCCACTGGTGTGACCACCAGCCACAAGAGCTTGTTGCCCTGTGTTTCAGAGCTCAGCTGGGAATGGCTGTGTGAGGGAGCATAAGCAACCTGTCCTTGAGGGGAATAAAACAGTACAAAACCATACAAATACCATTTTAATGAACAAATCTATGAATGGACCTCATGGATTGTAAAACCTCTTGTCTGAAAGTCAGAAGCCAGCAATCTTCATGTGGTATTGGTCCACTTCTCAGCTGTATAAAAATAGAGTAAGAAGAGTGTTTTAAAACTCTTTCTTTTAAAAAACTAGAGGAACCAAAATTATGTTTACTTTCATCTTCTTAAATAGAGGTAAAATTATGGGGCAGAACAACAGTTTATAAGAACGTTCCCCTGTGCAGCAAAGCTATGTTAATGGTATGATTCCAGAGTGGGGGCACAGTGAAGTGACAGGATGACAGCAGTATTCCTTCCCCTTATTGCTTCATTTACAACAAGTTGGAGTGTGTGTCTGTTGAAAATACTTGCTTAAAAGTACTAGGGTTTAGATGTTATTTCTCAACTGCAGTGCAGTCTGTAAAGCTGTTTGTATGTCAGTTGTTCTCCCATACTGGTTCTGTCCCCTTTCCCGGTTTCTTCACACTGTGTCCACTCATACTTTTATTATGATTTATGTGTTCCTAATCCAGGTTGTTACTGGAATAGGTTTCTGTAAGTGGTTTTTTGTTTTGGGGAACACTTGGAGAACATTTTTTCTCTGAAAAGCAGTTTCTGCCTTCTGGAAATTCCACTTGCAAAGTGCAGGTCACACTGTAGCTATTGCTGCACTGTACTTTACTGTCCTCTAAAAAGTCCTCCAAAAAGAGGGGGAAAAAAATCCCGCTGTCTCTCAGTGCACAGCTCAGGAGATTGTTAGGTGAAAGAAGCTGTTAAAACCCATTTCTGAATTAATGTAGCACACAAGCTGGGTTCCAAGCAATGAGGTCTTAATTCAGAGACCATTGATGTCAGCAAAAAGACTTCCACTGACTTTAGTTCATACCCCAGTTGAAACTGGAGCAAGGAGGGGAAGTTTTTAAAAGCATTATATAATACTTACCAGATATTTTAAGTGGTTTTGTATTCTGTTGTCTGCAGAGAAAGTTAAACTCCTTTTAAAAACGCAATAGCATTCTTTTCTATTCCAATTGCAGAAAATGACTTAAAACTGTTTCATTCTTCTTCATTCAAGACACCATCCAGTCTGTTCTGGGGATCTTAAAGCCAGAATAGTACATGACTGTGTGTTTGAAGTCTTGTCTTCAGTTTTAGGAAGACTTTTCTTTGGAGCAAGAACTGCCTGATTGAGCCTATTATTGGCAGAAACGCTATTCCAGCCTCCACTAGGATAGAAGGGCACAGGCCTAACTACTGATCTGTGCTTTTCTTCCCAGACTTAGTGATGTTGAGGAACTAAATTGACAAAATATCTTCCAATGTCTCTTGGGGAGAGCTGCACACTGTTGGAAACACCATTATTATACTGTTATCACTGTAAGCCTGAGTTGAAAGATCTTTTTTTTGAAAAAAAGCCTTACATAACTACACAGAGAAGGAAGAAGTTATTTTGAGATTTCTCAATGCAAGTCCTACTTTGGGTTACCACAGAAGAGACTGTCCTCAAAGTGGTGGAGCAGTGCTGTGTGATTCTGAGCAAAGTATCCACAGACAGCAATCTGCTCAAAGGGCTGAGCTGAAGAAGCGTTTTTGGATTTGGACTATATGATATCTGCATTTAAGATGATGTTGGGCCCCTGAGCTCCTCTGTGAATTTCATGTAGGGCAAAGTGCTACATGAATATATTACCAGGCCATTATTTCTCCTGCTAGCAAAATGCGTTTGAACAAGGTTTTGTGCTGCATTGAAAATCATCTCAGCAGTTGATATCTGTTGAAATTATTTTCTCAGTAAGTTTTCTGCTCATCCTGCACTGATGCTCAGCTGCTGAAATACATATGTGCCCAATGGTAGTTCACAATAACTTCCTTCCTTCCTATCTGGCTGCCTTCCTGCCTGCCTGCCTGCCTGCCTCCCTTTCTTCTTGTTTTCAACATTCTTATATTCAAAACCTGCCAAGGCAACCCTAGCACTGTGTTCTTCCAGGAAGGGAACTCAAGGACCATCAAAGATACATCTCAACTTCCTCTGTGCTTAGGAGCAATGCATCCCAAAAAAAGAGGAAGTCAGATATGGACTGCTGGAGTGAGTACAGATGAGGGCCATGAAGATGATCAGAGTGGTGGAGCACCTCTTCTGAGAAGACAGGCTGAAAGAGTTGGTCTTGTTCAGCCTAGAGAAGAGAAGGTTCCAGGAAGACCTTATAGCAGCCTTCTAGTACCCAAAGGGGACCTACAACGAACTGGAGAGAGACTTTTAGGGACACATGGTGATAAGGAAAGAGCTAATGGCTTAAAAAGGAAAAAGGGTGGGTTTGGATAGGACACAAGGAAGAAATTCTTTGCTGTGAGGGTGGTGAGGCACTGGTACAGGTTGTCCGGGGAGCTGTGGCTCCCCCATGCATGGGGGATGTGTGTTCAAGGCCAGGTTGGATTGGGCTTTGAGCAACCTGGTCTGGTGCAAGGTGCTCTTGGCCACATCAGGAGTGTTGGATCTAGATGATCTTTAAGGTTCCGTCCAACTCAAACCATTCTATGATTCTATGACTCTAAGCAAAGAACACGAGCCATTTATTCTAGTGGTGGATCATTCACTCGATTTTAGAGGAACTTTTGACAAGGATTTTGATGGCATTATCAGCCTCTTAATGCTAAAGGCAGGCTTTATGAAAATTTGAGCTGCTTGTCACCGAACTCTCTCAGTCTGTCAGAAATGTG
The DNA here is from genome assembly GCA_035583135.1 of Lophotriccus pileatus. NCBI lineage: Eukaryota > Metazoa > Chordata > Aves > Passeriformes > Tyrannidae > Lophotriccus > Lophotriccus pileatus. The sequence goes on along the minus strand of JAWWES010000081.1, from coordinate 137,605,911 downwards.
ATGCTACTTCCTATTTACCTTATCCACTTTTTCCTTCTGAATGTAAAGTGGGGAGGAACCTGAGCACTGTCATTCCAGCTTGCATCACTGCATATGAGATTTGTTGTCATTTTCCATAATCAAAGCTTTAAAGTACTAGACTCACTCCCATCTTCTGAATTCCCACATACCAAGACCTTCCCTCCAGTACACAGCATGAATGATTTGGAGTTACACACCTGCTTGGAAAGGGACTTGAGTGGTCAGAAATTTCGAGAACATAGGACCTTGCAAAGTGCAGACCTGAAAGGTCAACTGGAGCTAAGAGAAGGCAGTTGGAGGTTGCTGTCCCTGTGTTCTGTAGGCTTTATGGATCGTGTGGCATCTGAACTGTTGTTGCCTACTGTCCTTGATGTCCTTTAAAGAAATGTTGTTTGAGATCAGCCTGTTTCTTTGTTATCCCTTAATGAAGTCAGTGCAATGGAGGTTTGCAACAGGCATCCTGTTACACTTCCAGGATGTACCACTTTTTTCCTTGCGTACATTCTGGACCCAAGGTTTTGGCACCTGAAGAATCGTGAGTTCCTTCTGTCAAAAATGTTCTTTTGTGTCTGTAAAAAAACAGCAGATATTGCCTCTGTGAGTGCTCCAGGTAGGCAGGGTGTTTGCCTTCCCAGGCAGCTGGGAAGAAGTGTGTTACACTTGAGGAATCTTGGTTTCATGTCTCTGTTGTATTCCGAGGCCTGCAGCATTTGAAATCTTGGCTGTCCTCTTACCAGACACACGTTCTTTTGTTTTCATTGTCTTGACCTCACGATTTTCTTTTCCCTAACCCTAAAGCTTCCAGCTAGTCAGGAAGGGCCTTTCTTCTTAGAGCACAGATTACTATGCAAATGTTTCGAGCGTATGTTGCATGTATGGCACCTATCCAAGGCACAGAAAAAACCCACTTGATATTTCGGAAAAGCTCCAGCAAGTTTAATTCCCAGCTGATTTCCTTTACTCTCTGCTCCTGTTATGCTCCAAAATGTCTGAGAGACCTTGAGAGTTGAACACAAAGTGTGTTATGGAAACACTGTCAGAAATTACCCAATAGTAGTAGTTTATCTCTTATCATAGCATGAAAACTGTGTTCCAGGACTCAGCATGCTAACTTGCCTGGTTATAGGCAAAGGAATCTTAACCTTCTTCTCAATATGGGTTTATTTTCACTATTTGGCCATATCCCTTTTACTCCTTTCCATTGTATGTCCTTTTTTCCTGTATGACTGTAGGAATCATTGCGTTTGTACTTAACACCACTTTCCAAGAATATAAACCAACTTTGCTACCATCTGTTAGAGTACAAAAGAGCAGTCTTCATTGTATTTGTCCTGCTTCCGGTCAGGGACAGTTTCGACAGTTAACAGAGGGTGTAGGCTTTGGAGGCAGAAGCTGTGGTTGTTCCTGAGAGGCTTTTTAGACTTTAGACACTGTTAAGACTTCTGAAAATAATTATTTTTCAGGTTACAAGTACACACTTAGGGGTTCTGTATGGTTTTCATTTGTTTTAGCTGAAACACAATATTGTATGTGGAGTGTGTATCTGAGCACAGATAAAATGTCTAAAATGCATGCATCAGTGGCGATAAATATCAAATTCCATCTGTGGCATCAGTTATTTGAATTTCATGTGGCTGGTTTCTAACCTGAAGAATGTACTTTGCAGTGCAATCAATGGTCCCTGGCAGGCCATTGAATTACTATGGTTCTGTTAGTTACCTTTTAGCTATTGCTGTGATGCTAATACATATTCATATGGAATAACTGAGTGATTCAGCTGACAGGTAAAATAAGTTCCAATACGCTGGACAATACACTGTAATGCACTCTGGATAGGCTTAGCACAGAATCGTCCTTCAGTATGTGTAGTATATTAGTTTGCAATGTGAATAAGGAAACGTGTGGCAACTATGAAATTTGTATTGATGAACTTCTATGGCAAGAATTTAGCTGTATAATATTATGATGTGCTTGCATTTTTATGTGTTTCTATAAATAATATTGCAATTCAGTCTACTGGGAATGTTGTATTAGCTGTTTTGTATGATTACAAGAACATGATTGCAGTTGTCTGGTTTTCTTATTTTATTAATGTTGATTTTTTTTTTTTCATTCCTGCTTTTCAAATTTCTCAGAAGTCAGTCTACTGGAAAATTTGGTCTGGAAAGTTTAGTCCTTCTGACCTAATGCATACCCAAAGCTGTCTTACATGTTCAGTGAATATATATTACATATATATAAACACACACATATATATGTATGTATTTCCCCACTCATGTGTAAATTGGAAAGAGAAAAAACAATTTTTCTCTAAGTTTAAGAAAAACAAGTAAAATATTACTGCTTGTGCTGTAGCCAGTCACGAAAGACTAAATAGGAAAGTTTTCAGCAAAGTCTGTTATTTAACAACAGCTGTTTGTGATCAGTGCCAGTGGAAATCACTTGTTTTCACCCAGCTGAAAAGAACACGCTGGTAAAAAGGATTCCAGGAATAGGTACAGTCTTTCACACAAAGTCTAAATAAATCAAGTCTACATATTGTAAGATGGTGCCATTTACAATGTAACACATTTGTCATTTCTAATGAGATTTTTCCAGAAATTGGACATAGAATAAAATTAGGGTTGACCATAGAATGGTTTGGGTTGGAAGGGACCTTTAGGACCATCTTGTTCCAACCCCTCTGCCACACAGGGACATTTTCCACTAGACCAGGTTGCCCCATCCAGCCTGGCTTTGAACATTTCCAGGGATGGGGCATCCGCAGCCTCGCTGGGCAACCTCTTCCAGTGCTTCACCACCTGCACAGTAAAGAATTTCTCCCTTATGTTCAATCTAAACCTGCCCTCATTCAGTCTAAAGCCGTTCTCCCTTGTTCTGTTACTGCATGCCCTTGACAGTTGCTTTATAAAAGAACTGAGGAAATCAGAGCCCTAACTGCACTCCTGACCCCTTAGAAAGTACATAAAAATTTTCACTGCTGGGCTTCTGTTTCAAACCTGACTGTCTGCATCAACTAACACTTTTAGAGTCAAACTGAGTGGGTAACATTGGAAATAAGAAGATAAGAAGTGCCATTCTCAGTTGGATCCAGTATCCCTCTGTCCCAGTACTGAGCCTCTAATAGTAGCAGATGTTGTTTAGGCAGAGCCCAGAACCCTGGCCCCTCTCTGTGGTCCCATTCACTTGGGCTCTGCAGCACTCATTAATTCTTCTAGTGTCCCTTGGGGATCTGTCTCATGCTCGTGTGAAAAAAGTTGTTCACCAGAAGATTTTTACAAACTAAAATGTAGGCACTGGCAGCCTCGGTGGTGCTGAAAGTGCCAAAGCGTAACTTGGCATGCCTTCAGTTGGATATCTTCTGCCTTCCACAGATAGGCCAAGCAATCCTACTATCATGTGCACGCTGTAGTAGCTAGACATCCTCTGTATTTCAGATCCACTCGTCACACCTCAGATGCATCAGATGAATTACACCTGTTGTTCTTCATTGATTATTACAGATGCTTGGGATGGTTGGCAGATGTATTTGTCTACACGGCAGATGACTAAATGTGGGTGAGATAAATTCCCACTTGCTAAGCCTAGATGTGAACTCCTACGCTAAAAAAAATTGGTCTGAAAGCTGGACAAATTGCCCTCCTCTCAGATGGGTTTTGGTAACACCATCTTTGTGACTTTATGAAACTGGTATTGCTGGCGCCTGGATGAATGTGTCCCGTTTGTAAAGTGTTTCACTATGTTGGCACTTTTAACAAAAATGAAAGTTATTTAAAGCCTTTTTGAAAACGTAAAATGAAGTTTTGCTGTTTTGAATCCCTAAAGGTGAACGTTGCCAAAGAGTTCAAAAGCATTTTTCATCCTGTTGTTACTAGAGTTTATGGCCATTGCAATAAAAATTTCTAATTACTGGAAAGATTCAAGGGAGGCAGGAAAAAACCGTCTTTTTTATGCCTTTGTAAAGTTGCTTTTCTATGTGTATAAAAAGAACCTGTTTTATTTAAAAGCTTCTCTTCTTTTCATTCACATTCTTTAAAAGCCTTACTGTACTGTAATTTTAAAAATGAATGTGGTTCTATTCAAATAAAAGTTTACTCTTAATGGCATTTATGCTTCATATGATAGAGCACCTTCATTTACTTAGTTATACATAGGCAGTCAGCAGTGTTATGAACTGCTTCTTTATTACTAAGCAGTATGCCGATCTCTGGCATCTTCCACAAAGGAAAGGGTGGGTTATTTTAAAGCCTTTATTTGACTTGATCATAAAACATGGGTGCTAGCCTAGTGTTTATGACATGCTCAAGTATGATTAATAATTTTAACTATGCTGGTTCCCCCATAAGATCAATATTATAGAATTTTTCCAGTCAGTATTTCAATGGATTTTAATTGAAATTGATTTCCTATAAAATAATAAATTGAAGTGTTTTAACAATGATCTTGTGGTCCTTGGTGTTCAAGTTCTGAATTCTAACAAAATTCTGAACAGTTTTCAAAGAAATATGTGATTTACCTCTATACAGCCTAAGTACTCATGAAGCATCTATAAATTTTTTAAGTGTTAATTCCAGCAGATGACAGCATAAATACAGCAGCCTTAATTTGCAACAGGAATGTGAATGGAAATGTGGAAGGGAATTGTTGTTTTTAAAAAAATGTGTTTCTCGGTTTGCAGTTCAGCTTCAGTTGTATCATCCTAAAACTGAAAAATACTTGCATCAGTAAAAATGCCTCCCGGTCACCTGGATTATTAGAAGTTACCTGTACAAAGAAAAGATACATTGAGAAAATCTGCAGTGAGACACTCTGTAAAAACTTCAGTGTTTTTCCAGAGGTATGATGGCACTGAGTCAGTCTTCGACTATTTTTCACAGTCAGTGATGAGCTGAGTTTTAGGCAGTATGTGCTTGGCAATACCAAAGTTCTGAAGCCCCTCAACCACAGTTTTCATCCACATCTTGCAGCTTATGCTCAGTTAAGCTTAGAATAGTTGTTAGAACATTGTTAGAATAATTGGTTTACGTACATTTGGCTTATACGACGACTTCCACCTGAAGATAACCTTAGTAGAAAATAGCCAAGCTCAGGAATGGCACAGCATTTTACATCCAGACAGCCTGGTACAGCGTGTCAGGACTCTGACTTGGCACAGTCGTTCAACTACACAGGAGGGCTGGATCTATTATCCTCAGGAACTGTAGGTATAAGCAAGTTAGAGATTTTTTTATGTGAACAAAAAGGCATGCTGAGGTTTCCCTTCAAGCTTGAGCACAATCTGAAGGCACATACATTGACATGGTCTTAGAGTTCTGAGTCCTCTCCACTAGAAATAGGATTCACATCTTCCCAATCCATTTGTCTGGTGCACCCAGCTGCCATCAGGTGGCATTTGATGAAATGAGATGGCGTTGAAGCAACTACAACACCTGGGCCTTGAAACAAGTAATTTTGTCATATTCCTTCAATCTTCAGTGAGACCAGTTGAGAGGCTTACTGCTGGTAGTGTCAGCCAGCAGACTCTGAAGTTCTGTTCTCGTTTTTCTGCATTGAAAGAGTGCTATTGTGTAGGACTTTCAGGAGCTGGATTTTGAGAGAAAAACATGAAAGAAAAAAAGGTCTTGCACAGCAAGAAGATGAGGTTTTTACTAACTGATTTTACCTTTTCTGGTGATGCAAAGCTTCTGTTCTTAAAATTTACTTTCCAAAATCCTCTAAGCTGTATGGCTTTTGTTTTCTTTGCACTTCAGCATATTTCAGATGTAGAGATGGAATGGTAATCATATTTCCTTTCCATTTTTTAAAGTGTTAGGTCATTCCAGTCTTTTTGAGGAATAAAGAGGAAAGTGTTCTTTCTTACTCTTATTTCTTTTGACTTTCATTCCTTTAAGAACTCCTGAGGAACTGAGGATTGTTGTTAAAGTTGGGCCAAGAGATTAATATCTCCTGCTCTAGTTTTGTTGATTTTCCTTTAGCCTGACTGTTTTAAAGGGCTGATTAGACGACAATTGTCTGGTGAGGAATTCCTTTACCGTGTTCCAGAGAGTGTAGCTATGTGAAACACTTTTCAGCAGTTCCTTGTGATTTTCTGTCATAAGGTGCCAAGATGGTCCAGCCGTATTTAAAGACTATTTAAAGAATGTCGGAAGGAGCAATCGGCATCATCTTAGACAATGGACTGGCTTTTAAAAGAGTCAGGCAATTAAGGCTGAAGAAAAAGCTTTGAAAATACCCTACACTGATCACTCCCAGAGTCACAGCAGTTACAATTCTCAGTGCGAACTGAAAGACCTTGAAGCAAACAAACTGTATTTCAGATGAAAGGGACAGGAAAGAGGAAGGGAAGGATAGTTCTACCTTTAAAACTCCACTGACAAATCAGTTGTCACCTGGGTAGTTTGTGAACAGACCTTTTGCTAGACTCAGGAGCTGCTTTACTGTCCAGGAGTGTGGCTGCCATCCATTCTGTTACAGCTGTTGACTGTGACACTGACCAATAATATTGTTGACTGTTGTACATCTTTGCTTAAACCTGAAGCATCTTTATTCGAGGGTCATAGAAAGGCAACCAGTCCTTACAGCCCATCAAGATAATGAATGTCTTTTTGCTGGGATGTAACTTCATACAATAAGTCATCTACAAGCTTTTTTTTTTTTTTTTTTTTTGTAGAAATGTGTAATTTAGATGTGGAGGTTTTTCTCACATACCATAATGAATATTGTGGTTTATTTTCTTCTAATCCTAATGAGCTCTTTCCACATGCTTTATTATTTTCTACTGATATTTGCTTACTAGATTTGTTGATAAATTTTATTTCTCCATTCTTAAATATCAGCTGCTGTGATAAGCACTAAAATGGGTAACTGTTGCTCTGTCAGCAACTCGTGTTTTCCTTTATTACACTGTTACTGCTGTTCTTGACATCTTTTTGGTTCTCTCTAGTAATGAGAATGTCACTGTGGGAATTTTACTTTACTTCTACATGGCTTTGCTGATCACATGATAATTCTGGTATGAGGATATATGTTTTACTGGTGTCTTCAGCGTTTGCTTATGATCCAGATGATCAGAACATAGGCTATTTAGGTAGGGAATGCAAACAGATTCTGAGACCAGAAGAAAGAAATCCTTTTATTAAGGGTGTCTCTAGAAATTAGGAGCACCTAAAGCTAGTGTCTTCCTTAAGTTTCTGCTGCTTATAATTAATTTGGGTAGAGTCTTTCAGAAAATCTTTAGTTCACTTAAAACTTATTCTTCATGTACACATTCTGTATCAATTCTAGCACAGTGAACAAATAGCAAGAGTAGCTACTCTAGTAAGAAAAACCTAAATTTATGTCTATTGGCAGCTACAAACTGGTTATATCCCAATTATCTCCTTCTGAAAATTGGAGACCTCAAATTTCCTCTTGGTTCTGTGAGTGCAGATGAAGGAGTAATGCTCCATTGGTTGCATTACGTTGGTGAAAAAAACTAGTAAGAA
>JAWWES010000081.1:137569764-137598306 GCA_035583135.1 Lophotriccus pileatus | reverse complement strand
TCTAGAAATTAGGAGCACCTAAAGCTAGTGTCTTCCTTAAGTTTCTGCTGCTTATAATTAATTTGGGTAGAGTCTTTGAGAAAACCTTTAGTTGACTTAAAACTTATCCTTATTCTTCATGTACGCATTCTGTATCAATTCTAGCACAGGGAACAAATAGCAAGAGTAGCTACTCTAGTAAGAAAAACCTAAATTTATGTCTACTGGCAGCTACAAACTGGTTATATCCCAATTATCTCCTTCCTCAATTGGAGACCTCAAATTTGCTCTTGGTTCTGTGAGTGCAGATGAAGGAGTAATGCTCCATTGGTTGCATTACGTTGGTGAAAAAAACTAGTAAGAATGAGAACAGGAGCAACCTCATTTTTCCTGTGCAGCATGAGACTATAAAGCCCATTCAAATCAATGAAGGGTACCAATGACTTTGCTGACCTTTGGATCAAATCCATAAACTTTTTTAGTAACTTAATTAAAAGCATAAATAGAGAAACACTTCTATTTCTGTATTCTGTTCTCTAACCCACCATAGGTCTCTCTAAAATTGAAAAATACAATCCCTTGCATTTTGTTGTATCAAAAATACAATTTTTATGTTTTATTATCTTTACAACTTTTTTCTTAACTATATAAAACCTCTTTTTTGTTTGATTTCAAAATCTCTTTTGATGATGTGCACTGCCTGTGTTATTTGCAATCCTAATTTCATAATCACTGCTGGAAATGAAACCCAAAAGCTGCTTTTATCTTACTCTTTTTAGTCATGCTCTATACTCAAATGGCATAATCAAAGATAAAAACAATTATACTGCCTTTTAGCTTGAGCAGTTTGAAGAGTCTTTGTCACATCATATATTATCCAGCTAGAAATTTGGTGTCTGTTTGAACTCATTGCATGCATTGAGTTGCTCATCATTATGCTCAAATAATCAACAAATAGGCAACAGCCACCCCCAGAGATAATCTGTGCCCTTCTAGAACAGATGTTAATCATAGGTGCAATATACTGCCCTCTGGAACTTCCTGCCTCTGTCAGCTGGAGAACTTGTCATCTAATTTGGGATACCTAAATTTAATAGAGGACAAGTAGGCAGTAGCTTTTCCTACTTTTTGCTTTCCAGCATGAAGCATATAACAAGTGAGGTTACCCACTGTTAATTTGACACCAAACTTCCACTGCCTTACTATGGTAATTTTATTGTTTTTATCTGTACCTGTAGCAATATCTGGTTATTCTGTGCCATTAAATTGCACTTTTTTCCCTGCAAGTGGTAACATCATCTTTCATATTAACATTTTTTTAACTGAGCCTAACTGCTGCTCACTGGTAGTAGAATTAAAGCAACGTTTAGGTGCTTTAAGGAGTTGCAAATTCTGGGTTAAGGGTTTTGGAGTTGTTTTCTTACTTGTAATTTAAATGATCCTTTAGTCTAAAGCAGACAAGGACACATTTTATATATTGTCTTGGGATAGATTTATAACTTACCTGCATTTCAGCAATTTTTCTCAGACCTGAGTACTTTAATAACTGCAGTTAGATAGATCTTAATCCTCTGAGTTCTTCTTTCACCTGGATATGGTTGAGCCTGATACAAACGTTAAACCATTTTTATTATTTTTTTTATGATTGTGGATTTTGTTGCCTCTGTGGAGCTGGATCCAGTCTTGGACGGGAAGACCAGGACCTGCCTGAGAGCCCCAGATGAAATGCTCACTATAACTGAACTTTACCTTGTAATTCAGAAAACTTAATGAAAACTTCTCTCCTTTCATATAAATAATTAGTATGAGCAGTGAAATTGTAAGTCTATTGAAAACCATGAATAGTTTCAATTAAATAGAAAAACTGGTAAAAAAAATGCTACCCAAAAATGAAATAATAACACAGAAGAGTTACTGAAAAAAACCAAGCTTCTTATGTCTTTTGTTTGGTCTTTCTATGTCTCCCTTAGAGCTCTTTTGCATTCTCATGCAGCTCATTCGTTTTATTGAATGCTTAAGGCCTTTTACCATCTGCCAAAAGGTTTTATTTTGGGGTTTCCTCTTATGTGGGAGGGTGGTTTCCTCCTTCCCTTCGTGCTAGTTTCATTGCTATCTTTAGGACTCGGAGCCTACTGGAGACCTTCCTGTCTCCTTTTTATTGCACAGTCTCCTCCTTCCGTGCTGCGAGTTCCTGCTCCCGGGGGCAAAGAAGAAAACAAGAGCTGAAGCTGCCTTTCTGAGCTGCCTGGCTGATGCTGACAGCTTTTGTTTTAAACACAGGAGCCCAGTTCCTGGAGTGCAGGGCTGTGCGTACTCAGCAGCGACGTTCCTGGGGCTGGGTGTTTTTAGGAACAGTTCCTGCGTGAAGGCCATGTGTGACTGCCCCGTGCTTTGGCTGCAGAGTGCAGTGGCTTCTGAAAAGGTGTACTGTAATCTGTAGCATTTACTCTAAAAGCAGTTTATTCCTCTCTATTTGTTTGTCTTTTACCTCAGCACATTAATCCTATCTGTTCTGCCCCTGTTAGGACATCTATAGCCATAGCCCTGTAGTTTCTTCCTTTTATGGGAATTTTAGATGGGATTTTTTTTTCTGTGAATATATTGATTTCCTATTTTTACTTTTCTTCTGCTGTAGAGAAAACAAAGTGAAATTGGAGGTGTTATATTTGCAGAGAGATAGAATTGCATCTTTTTTTTTTTTATTTTTTTTTTATTTCCTGAGAACAAAATAAAGTAAATGGCAGTCTGGGTTTCTCAGCATAGCTCTCAAGGATGGAAGGAATGCATCTGCAGTGGGATGTGAGTATCCAGATGTCAAGCCATAAACACAGCAGGAGAAGGCTGTGAGTCCTGGTCGGGTACCTCCATTTGAATCTTTTCTGTGGAGGTCCTCAGGTACCTGTCATCATGTCTGCTTGAAGTAGATGCTGCATGGGGGAAACAAAGAGTCCTGCCTTTTCCCTTCGGCCTCTGCCTGCTGGGAGTGAGAGCAGTCTCTGTCTGAGGAGCGTGCAGTCCTGTTACTGCCTGTCCTAATTTGCTGTACAGCTGAGCCTGTGACCGGAGGCAGTCTGAATGTGGAAGGCACAGGCACGGGGGTTGTGCTGGGTGTCAGATCACCTCCTGAGAGCTCTGCCAGGATCCATATCAACCACATTATGCCTCTGCTGAGTGCATTTCTGGCTCTCCTTTTTTGATTCTTTTTTTAATCACTGGCATTACACCAAACAGCATGTCAGGTAGTAATAGGAATGTAATATTATTTTATTTGTGATTAGCTCATCTCTTGGGCTCTGAGATGTTCTAATTGGTGTCCTTCCATCACCACCCAGTTCTCTCCGAAGCTCTATCCTCTGTTTTATTTACTCTCCCTCTGTAATGGTTACTGTGGATCGCTGTGAAAAATTTTCAGTGCTTAAAAATAAATGATCCATTTTCCATCCCTTCAGTGCATCTAGTTTTTATGACTATAGGAATCTAATGAAAGGTTGAAATGTGGATGAGGAGGATGAGGGTGACCCAGGGGTGTTACCTAAATGCCTGATCTACAGATGAAAAGTGATGCTGGGATTTCTGTTCAGGAAAGTGCCAATAAAACTGTCCATTTCTTAGCACTGGCTATTTTAATGACATTCAATTCCAAACTCCAAGTATAGCATCGCACAGAGAGGTCAGTGGTGCCCATTTCTGACGGTAGAATGGTGCAACATAACACAACAGCCTGAGATGGCATTCTCCTGAAAAAGAAGAGGGCTATGTAAAAAAAATTCAAGCAGGAATCTTGTATCTCCTCATTTAGAGGGCAAGGCATTGTGCTTCGGAATAAACACAGATTTCCATGTTCTCCCTGTCTCAGACACACACAGATGCACATACTCTAATTGGCTAAAAATGTAAACAGTAAATTAGGGATATGATTAAAAATTAAGCAGCCACTGCAGAAACCATCAGTAGTAAATGCTTATTAACTTACATATAACAGCATGCTGGTGTCATAGCTTTTAATTGGCTGCTGAAACTGATTTGCAGCAAATAAGGCCAGCTTTCCAAAAGGATATTTCTGGGGTTCAGTAATCAGACCCTCAGCTCTGAATGCTTGTTTTTTTCCTTCACAGTTTTTACCAGCCTTTTTTAAGTAACTGATAATGTACATGACTTTCTTGAACTACAGTGGGTGATAAACTTAATCCTTTGCCTCTGCTGCTTAACAGAATGAGTCAATATGGATCTGATCCAGTGTTGTCTTCTCTCATGCATTGCAAGGCTTCTGTGGTTTTCTCCTTTTTCTGCAGGGCTTCACCAGAGCCCTTATCCGTTCTGTGACCCCCCTTGCTGGCTCTTTTACATACATGCTGCATGATAAGCTGAAGGGTAAAGATGGTTTATACAAATTCACCTGCCCATTTGAGTGCCACATCCACACATGCACACCTGTGATCTCCAGACCAGCTCCATCTGGCAATGCATGGCAGAGACTACAGTTTCTGGAAAGGGCACCCCCAACTCCATGGGCCCTTTCCATCCCATCTCATAACACTTGTACCCTGCTCTTCTGTGTCCTGCACATAGAGTCCGGTGTATTAGAGGAGAAATTGTTTGGCTATCCTGCTTTGTGAGAGGTAGGATGGTTTCCAGCTACAGCAAGTGATTCCCAGGGGAACTGTTATAGCCTGGTTTCAACACCAGCAGCTCAGTGTTAGCTTTAAATATTTAGGGGGAAGTTGAAACAAGATGTTTCAACTCAACCTCTCAAAATTGGGACTAATCTGGAAGGGCTGAGCAAAGCAGTGAGTTCTGACTTCTTAGATATTTGCTTTTCAGGTGGGTTGGATAATATGGATATTTGACTAGTATATGGTACAAACGAGCTATTGTATTTTTTTTTTTTACCTTTCTGTGGCCAAAACTGAGGGCTGCTCTCTCCAGAAAGCAGCTGAACTTTGTGCATGTTTTCTAGGTCTCCTGTGTTGACTTAGCCTGGAGATCATCTTCCCTCTTTCCTCCTGCCAGTCAAAAGCAGAAATGAATGGATCTTACTTGACTTAAAGATAATTGTAGTCAGGCCATTATCAGAGGGTTGTATATATCCTGTAAGAAAGCCTTTAATTCTGCCTTCCTGTGAGAAAGTAGCACATCCCCTGAACGGCTGCCAAACTCCTTGAATGTGGCTGCAGGTGGCTCAAATGTGGTTTTGTTAAAACTCTGCTGGAAGACGATTTCTGTCACGAACACCTCCGTCCTGTCAACTGTTTTTGTGCTTGTTCTGGTCCAGCTGGTGTGGTCTGTGTTGGAGCCATGCAGTGGGAGGCTCTTTGGTAGCTGCCAGTGTTGCAGTTCAGTGTTGGCCGCAGCTGCACTTTGGGGAGCTGGACAAATGGTGCCACGTACTGTTGTTGTCTGCAGCTGTTGTCTGCTCAGGGTCACCTTCAGTTTCTTAGCCCACTGACTTGTGTTTTGAGAGGTATAAAGGCATATTCACAGTGGAAGTTTCCTGATGTAGCACAGAAAAGAGTATGAGAAGGAAAGCTGTAGCTCTAAGAAAGTGGAGGACATAATGTGTGTGAACCAGGTCTGAGATGCAGAGCAGAGTGAGGTGCCTGCAGCTGCTGAGAGCCACTGTGGGAGACAGGACCCTGGGTTAGATGGACTCAGTATGGGCTGCACTCTTTTTTTCTGGGTTTTGTTTCCTGACTTTGCCAGAGCCTTTCCAATATAGGTACGTCCCTGTCCCATCAACCAACTCGCAGACTGTGAAGAGTGGGGAGAGGAAGCCACAGGTACACAACGTGCACAGGTGGAAGACGTGGAACAAGGTTGGAAACCCACTGGCTTAGGGTGCTAGAGCTGAATTGCTGTCAGCAGCAGAGGGAAACCTCTCTGGAGTGGTCTCAAGTGTACAGAATACCGCAGGGAGCAATTCCTTTTCTTCTCGATGTCCTGAAGAACAGATGGATCTGACATGTTTATTGCCACGAGCTGTCTTGTTTTATCAGCACATCAGATCTAGGTACTTGACAGATGTGCTGAAGAGGAAATAAAATTCATCCATGCCCAGCGTTATGGGTTTTAGCATCTCTAGTTTCTATTTAGAACTGTTCTCTTTACTGTCCGAATTAGCTTGAGAATAACTTAGGAAGAATTTTCATTTATAATTAAGGGAAGATTGAGACAAGTAAAGTATTACAAGTGCACACCAATTTTTGAGCTTTAAAAGCCTTGTTTGGCATGTTCAGCTTTTTGGTTCAGAGCTGTGTCTGAGATAGCAAAAAATGTCAAACGATGCAAAGAGGCCAGAAATGTACTGGCAGTAGTGAAGCAAATTATTTTACATGTTACAGCTTGAATAGCTTGATATTTTACAATTGCAAAAGCAGGAAATAAAAGCTTTTTTTGAAGCCAGCAACATGTTTGCTTGAAAATTATTTCAACACTGTTCTGAATATCAAAAGATTATTTTATTCACATCTACCCCATTCCTGTTTCTTCCCCCCAATGCACACTTGGGTTCTATGGGGGTTGAGGCAGCAAGTGCTTCTGTGTCTTTTTTTGTAGCAAAGTCTCTGTCAAGGGTTAATTTTTTTCTTCCTCTTCAAAAAAATCAAAAAACTAAAAATTGGTTAATATATTGCAGTACTTCCAACAGTTGTGAACTGTGCAGTGCAAAGTGGGTATGAAATATTTAATGTCATTTTAAATTAAAGCTGTGCTACATATTTACTTTTTAAAAGAAAAGTACATTGGATTTATTTAAACTCCAGACAGCAGACTAAAGTTAGACCTTACAGGTTTTTGTAATTACTTAAATTCATGTTTTTCTATGTATAGCAGTGACTGCTGCTGAGATGCAACGGAAGTCAGACAACAGAATTGGTGAAAGCCACTGGTTAAACACCTGTTATTGAAGAGCTAAACTTTTTTTACTTCTGCAGGTGCAGAGATAATATCTTTTTCATGTTTGTTCAGCTATTTCAATTCAGTGCCTAGTGCATTAAAAAGTAAGAAACCACTTGGGAGGGGAAAAAAAAGCTGAAAAGCTTGTTTTCCTCTTTGACTCTATAAACAAAATCTGTGCGGTAGAGGATGAGTTCTATGTACCAGTTCTATGCTCTTGAGAAATATGGCAACCAGAACTGACATTCAGTTCACCGATGGAATACTTCCTTGCTTCATGAGACTGATTACTTAAAAATAAAATGAGAAGGGTTTTTTTTCACCTTGATATTATAGCTTATTTGTAAAATACTGTTCTTCAGCATTTTCTTTGCATTGTACTTTTATACTAAGTTCTATTTTATAGCTAAAACTTAACATGAATCCCAAATAATAATAATAAAAAAATACCTAACATAATCTGTCATTACTTATGCTCAAATATAATGAGAATTTAAGGAATGGAAATCAGTCATGAGTTGTGTATAAAAGTGCAAATCATGTAAATAAGTGTGTGTTGTGTTAACTGTCAGAAATACCATACGTGTTTATATATGCTGTCTTTAAATTTATGTCAACAAGCTGACAAATTTACTAACATATGGAATCTACTGCCCACAAGCTTAAGACAAGCAGGTTTTGTATTTTTTGAATAACTAAGAGAAGTATTGATAGGAAAGGTCCAAGAAGTAACGAGCATTTTAACTATCAGGAACTATTAACAGATGGCCATTGTATGGATGATACAGAGGAGCAATTAATCTTTTCTGGTTTAGAGGTCCAGGCCCACAACAAACAAGGAGGTACCTAACATGGATACCTTAGTAGCTAACATTAGCTACTAAGAGTAGCTAACATGGATTTACTAATGGCAAAATACCTTTAGTAAAAATTGTGTTCTGTGGTGAGAGAGCTGGTTGTGTGGGCAAGGGATAAGCAGTGCATGTTGTATGCTTTGACTTTAAAAACACTTTTGATATGGTCTTCCACAGTGTCCCTGTGGCCAAATTGCTGATTTATGGAATAAATATGGAGACAAGAAGTGGATGGAGAACCTAGTGGCATCCCTAAGAGATTGATAAAGGGGACAACAGTGGCCAAATGCCTCTGTTGGTGACCATGATGATGAGACAGAGTGCACCTCTGCAAATTTGTGGGATGATACCAAATTAGAGGCAGGGCTTGTTGTGCTGGAGGGCAGCATTTTCACCCAGAGGGATCTGGACAGACTGTAGAAGTGGGCTGACAGAGACTTGGAAAGTTCAACAAACAGAGTCCTGTATCTGTGATGGAATAACTCCCTGCACCAGTACAAGCTGGGGGCTGTCTGACTGGATAGTGCTTTGCTGAAAACTACCTTGATAAACAGCAATTAAATATGAACAAGCAGTGTGCCCCCACTATAAAGAAGGACAGGAACATTCTGAGCTGTACAAGCAGCAGTGTAGCCAGCAGGTCAAGGGAACCCATCATTGCCTTCCATTTGGCAGGAGCACAATGACATCTTGAGCAGTCTGGGCAGTTTTGTGCTCAGCATGGGAAAGGCAATGACAAAACGTAGTGGGTCCATGGATAGGTCAACAAGGCAGTCAGGGGCTGGAGCATGTGATGCAGAAAAGGAGGTGAGGGCTGGGTTTGAAGACAAGGTTAAGGGGAGGTTACTGCTGTCTGTAGTTGCCTGTTGGGAGAGCGCAGAAAAGACAGAACCAGATTCTTCCCAGATGTGCATGAAATCACAACAAGAGGCAGTGGGCACAAGTTGTAATGCAGAAAGTTCTAACTAAATATAAGGAAGGGGGAAAGGGTGGTGGAACGGGCCCAGAGAAGATGTGGATTTCATTCCTTGTAGACATTCCAGACTCAACTGGACACAGCCCGGGGCAACTTACTCTAACACTACTCCTGCTCTGAGCAGGAAGTTGGACTAGAGGCCTCCAGAGGTCCTTTCCATCTGGCACGGTTCTGTGATTCATAGATGCCAGTGTGTGAGCTAATTGTCAGAGCTTCCCATTGTGGTTCACTTTAGGAAAAATGTGAACCATTAGAGATGTTTGATGTGATTTGCTTTGGGCATTTACTATTGTATAAGTTGAATCTCACTCTGTGAGAGCCTGATCTCTGGGGTGACAAGGTGAATAGATGCCTATTCTTGGTCAAGTGACTCTTGTCTAGGCTGTCTAATAAGAGTTAAAATCTAAAAAGGGTTACTTTTGTGAAAGTAGGAAATTAGTGAAGAAATTTACTTTATGCTTTATTCTGAGTCATCAGAGAAAAGTGGTTGAGAATTTGAAGATAAGACAATGTGAGTGAAAATGATCACAAAAGGGTTTCTGATCTGAAGGAAAGGAAGGAATGAGTGAAAGCAGCTGAATAATGTCAAAGGACTTTAAAAGAGCTGGTTTCTTTGAACTTTGGAATTGATAGGTAAGAGCTAGGAAAGAAGGGAAAGGAAAGTCCAAGGGAGCTGACAGGCTTTTGGAAGACGAGATAATACAGACACAGCAGCAGACCATCCCACTGAAGGAGGAAAACACAAAATATCACAAGTACTTCAGGCCCTCTGCAATTACTTGAAAATCAGAAATACTATTACTAATGATAAGAGGATAATGCATTGCTAATGGACAAATTTTAAAAGTAGCACAAACACCTAGTTTAATGAATGGCAACTACAAGGGTATTAAAATTCAGTTTTTTCAATACCATAGAAATAAGAGAGAGATATAGGAAATTAGAGTTCTGTTACTTTGTAGACAAGGAAGGGAAAGTTGGTCACAAAGAGGAGGATGAATACCAGCCTTTCTTGGATTCCTTTTTCTCAAATAGGTTAGTTGTGATGGGGTGCCTGGAACAGTTTAAGTTTACTTAAATAGAGGGGAAAGAACAAGCTGTAATGGGGGACAAAGATGAAGTCATGGAGGGGAGCTGGACACAGTCAAATCACTGGGAGCACTTGAAATTGACCCCTGTGTGCCCAGCAGTCAGATGAGACCAGCTCTGAACTTCAGCTTTTATCTTTTAAGAACTTGTGAAGGATGAGGAAGGGCAAATTTAAACACGAAAATGAGGAAGCCTGTCATCTTAACTTTGATACATGGTGAAATACTCCTGAAAATTGTTAATCAATTTGTAAACACCTAGAGGATAATAAGCTGATAGAAAAATAGCCAGTGTGGATTTATTAAGAAAAAAAGTGTGTCAAACTACTCTAATTTCCTTTTTGAGTAGAATAAGAGATGTAGGAGATAAAAGTAGTAGGTATGTCTTTAGTACAGCTTTCGGCAGTGTTTTGAAAGCCATGTAGCCTTCTTAAAATGAACATCCAGGTGAGATTACTGTAGGTAAAGGACTTGTTGAAGTACTGTGTTCAAGAAACAGTTATTGTGTGCTTGGGAGGTGGGGAGGGAACCTGAAGTGCAGTGCTGTTAGATTCTGCCTCAGGTCGGTACTGCCCATGGTTTTCATTAGTGTCTTCAACTAGAGAATGCAGTGTGTGAGGGACTAAAAGCTCCAATAGGCCTTGGATACAGTGGAGGACAGGTTTAGTCCCAAGTGAAAAAATGGAGAAATGGTTAAAATTAGTAAGATGGAAATTCAGCAAATGTAAGTAAGGCCTGCAGTGAAATGTTTTCCCAGGAAGGGAAAACAAATGTATGTATGTAGACAAGGGATATCTGAGTAAGTAATGTGAGAGCACGTGGTATCAGGATATCACAAGCTGAATATGAGTCACACTGAGATATGGCTGGAGAAAATGGGGAAGAGACCAGACTTTAATGTAAGTGTGAGTCTTGTGTGTAAGCCATAGGATATCCTTCACTCTTTTCTGTTGGCTTGCACTCTGCTGGGATAGTGTCCAGAGCTGGCTTCACACCATGAAACAGTATAGACAAACTGGAGAATGCCAGAAAAAGAGCTGTAAGAGTGGGCAGGGATTTAGAAAAGACCAGTGAGGAAATACTGAAAGAGTTAGGTCCAGGATGCAAGGACAAAGATAGAAAGAGAGACAATTTTTGGTGTATAATTAAAGGATTTGTGGTACAGAATCACAGTGGTGTGTAACTGTGCCAAAAGTAAAAGGGAGAGCAATTAGTTCCATTTGCACTAAGGAGGTTTAGTTTAGGTATTAGAAACATGATGTAAGCATATTGCAATGGAGTGTTTGGGGGAACTGGAGTAGAGCAGGTTTGTATGTGTGAAGAATAGGTAAGAGTCACCTGTGCGGGTATTTGCCTTTGCCTCAAGTGAAGGGAGACTAGATGATTTTTTTAAGTTCATTTCAGTTCTGCCTTTGGTTCTGTCCCCTAAAGGAAAACACTTATTAAAAATGTAAAACAAGAATAAAACTGATTTAAACCAAGATTTCCTTTTTGTTAATTTGAACTGTGATTATATTCAGCATTTTAAACATCCCTGGTTTAAATTAAACCCTTGTGTTGCAGTGTTAGCATCTTCTATTTATGAAGGTCTTTTTTATTTATTAAAAAAATGCTCCTTGGTGTGATAATCTCTCTGATTATGAGTTATACAAGTAATGATGAAGAGACTACAATGTTCTTAAAATTGTTCTGAGGTATTTACTTTAATGCCTTAGTATTTCAGTAAATTGGCTGAATCCATACTGTAAAAATTGAGCATCTCATGAGACAGTATTGTCCAAATAAGTACCAATTGCTTAAACAAGTAACACTTGCATGTAGAAATTTCTACCCTCTAAAAATGAACTCCTCTCCAAACACACAGCTCATCCAGACAATAGCCTTGTATATCTTACTTTGTCCAGTGTCATACTGGTGACATTAATTCAATGAGGAGACCATAATGTAGGCCTGATAGTTATTTTTCATGTTTGATTTTCTTCTCGATGAATTTAATATAAAGATGTTTATGTTAAGCTAATTATACCTTGGCTTTTTGTTTTCTGCTGCTGAATGAAATAATATAGAAGGATTATTTTATTTCCTTTTCCCCAAAGAATGGAACATTTGACCACAAATGCTATTTTTTACATTAGATAGAGCACCTTACTGTCTATTACCACAACTGATTTATAAGTACATAGGCCACACTGAGGAACAGTGTCTGACTAGCCAACGAGACACAGTAATCACACCGTGCAATGCCTACAGAATCAAATTATGTTTGACATTTAATATTAACCCAAACTGCAAAATAAGATTTCAAACAAACAAACAAAAATCTTCAAAAAAGAAGAACCCAAAAGAAAACAGAAACCAAGGAATTGCTGGGATAAATTTTCTTCTTACAGGAAATCTGTGCTGAGCAGAGCATGCAAAGCAAGGGAAGAGCTGCTTTCTGCCCTTTTGCATTCTGCTGTCCCCAGCTGTCCTGCTTCCTCTGACTGTCTCTCTGCACATATGTGCCACCCACCTAAGGAAACAAATAGAAACGACTGGTCCCACTGTGGGACTTCAATCCTTCAAGTTAATTCTGACCAGGAAGATTTGTTTTGTGTAATAAGAGCTTATTCACGCACCTAAGACGTGTGCTTCTCTCAGTGTGGAGGGCACACACTCACCTGCTGGCACAGGAGTCCTGTCATCCACTGAGCTCTGGTTAGTCAGATGCTGAGCACCTTTCATCTGAGAAAAAAGGATCTTTAACAGCCACTGCTAAAGATGTTTCTGACTAGAATAACATATTAACAGCAGGGATGAAATAGTTAATTCATTTTTCCAACTGTAATTTTTTTCTTTGTAGAACTGATTTGACACAGTCTAGCAGGGTGCTGTTACTGAAAAATTGAAGCACCACGTGTGTTTAAATAAGATCACACATTTCATTCCCTCTTTAATTTCACATCATCCTTCAGCAGCTGTATCCCTTTGCTTTCTGATAGTTGGAGAACACATTGCTTTTGCAGCAGGCAGGTTCCTGTGTTGGTAGCATTCACCATTGGGCTGTTGTCAATCAAATCTATTTGTGCACACAAATTGTTTATTGTTTGATGGACCAAACTTATTAATCTGTTTATTTCTGAAGAGTAGAAAATACAGAGTGTATCTGGGTAATGGAGGCAAACCTAGCCTGGCTCCTCAGTATTTCCAAAGGTTCATTTATGCAGCAGAACACATTTCTACTGCCAAAAGAGTAAAAAGTTAAAGACAATGTGGACTTGGGATCTTCTTTCTGTTCTTATGAAGCTTAGCTCTATAGGATCTGATGAAGTCACCTGCTTTGCTGAGAGTCTGTGGCCTGCCACTGACACAAGGAGAGTTGAACCACTGCCCTCCTGGACACTCCAGGGCAGTAGTACTGGCACAGTGCACAGATCTGTTGCTTGTCCCTTCGCTGCTGGGTCAGAAAGGTAGCATTGAGGCCACAACGGCCATTTGCAGTTAGAACATGATACCACAAAAAGAAAACAATCAGGTTTTATCTGTCCTTTGCTTTAGAATAGTATTCCTATGTAAAACTGAATTGGACTCTTGCTGGTAGTTATTCCAGGCAACGTTTCCACTTTCAAACTTTGGCTGGCTCACTTGTCACCCAAAAGCAACTCCAACCAAAAAAAGATGTATATTTTTATTTTTTTCAGAGGAAGAGGGGGTTTGTTCACAATACTTTGACACAGTTATCTGCAGTAAAAAAGGTTGTGCAGAAGTGACAGTGCCCTGGTCTCTGCCATAATTAATGCAAAGAACAGAAGTCTGTGCTCTGTTGTACACCAGTATATGATCTGATGAAGTGCTAGTCTGTAGTGTAAGCTCCAAGGCATATAGGTCCTGGGAACGTGGGTTTGGGGGTTTCTGAAGAGGTCTACTGCTGTAGCTCTGGCTCTGTGTTCTCCTCCTGCACCTCTGGTGCTGCACTCCATTGATTTCCTGCTGCACTCAGTGGTGATATTTATGCAACTGTGGTGTTCACGACACAATGTGCTAACCCTTCCCAGCGATTTTGAACAGCATTTGCGTATTTATATATGTGGATATGCAGCAGCCTTGCCTGTCCTCCAGCACCCTTAGCCCCCTGTGTAAACCAGCCAGTTTTGCTTACTGAGGACTTGTCAAAAATGCATCCATCAAAATTGAACAGATGAACTAAACAAGTAAAAGGGTACCTAAATAACCATAGCTCTTTCAATCCTAAGCAAACAGTCTTATTTGCTCTGGCATCATTCCCACATAAAAGAAAAAAGATGCCAGGGGAGGGTAACAGAAGAATTTTGGAGGTTCTAGGGATGCATCTGGGCCTGCGTTTCAGTATAAATAATGCCTGTGAACACCTGTCCCTTCTTAAATTTAATCTCGGAAGCAGCATTGGGACCAGCTCATTTGATGTCTCCTTTTTTTTTTTTTAAATTGAGCTCTGAAGATAAAACTGGCTGCCTGTAGTGCAGGGGTGTCCTTAAAAGTGAGCTGACATTTATGCAAACATTACTTAATTCATGCAGGAGAAAATACTCTTTGATCTGTGAGAGAACAAAAATTAAAACTCCAAAGGAAATATTTTTTTCTTAACTTTAGTAGACTGGTCTTCATGGGGGTGGATAAAGCTGCTCTGACCTTTTTCCACTGTGTGATAGAGACTGAGCATCACTGTTTCATCCTAAGTGAGGCCAGTATCAAGAGGCTGGAACTAACTCTGCCAGTTTCTGTGTAATTATTGCCATATGCAATGGGCTGTGCTTCTGTAGTGACTCTGAGTTGTCTAGGATTTACTGGTGTTAACACAAACATTATTATTTCTTAACTGGTGTTCACATATACACAAAGGAAGTGTTTCAAAAGGTGAAATTATATTTTCAGTAATTGCTTCTTATTATGCTGGGGAATTTTTAAAACTATTTTTTGAGGTCACAGTGAAGGGTTTAGAAGATATTTCAGGTTGTAAAAGTTACCCAGTAATGTTAGCCTAAAGTCTTAAAAGACCAATGTTGACCCCCTTGAGAAATAATGAGGTTTAAAAGGAGCCCACATTTTGCTATGCATGTTTTGGGAGGTGGAGTCTATAGGCTATTCTTGGTTTGAGGCTGAAGCATTAAAGCTTTTATGAAACCAAAGTAGACATTTTCATGCCATTCCCTGTTTTGTAGAACTGTTGCTTTAAGGGAAATGCTAGATTAATATTGGGAAAGTTGGCAGTAGCCCTTGCTCCTCCTGCCAATGCAAAGCAGGGTGTTATTTTCCCTACTGCTTTCTCCATATCCTTTCTTTTCTTTAGGCGAATGAACTTCTCTTTCTAACTCAAAAGAACAAATGCTTTTGCTATCAGTTTTGCTTTTCCAGCAAGATCCTTTAATGCAGCTCTTTCTCTCCACATGCAAAGCAGCCTTTGCTCACACCTGCTGTGTGATAGGATCCTTCTCCCTGAGGAGAGCACAACATCTGTTTTGTTTCCTCCATGGAGAAAGAGAGAGACGTTCTCAAGAAATTCTCCTCCTTTCCTGCTTGCTAACAACAAAAGAGGTTTTAAAACATTTGGTGTTTCTGGAGAGAGTTAAAAACAGCAGAGTGCTAGACAGGAAAAAAACAGCCATGGAAAAATAAATTGAACATAATTTGAGCTATAATTAAAAGTCTTAAAAAGAAGTCAAACTGCCAAGTTGGAAAGAAAAATGTGCATCTTGAAATAAAATACCTTTATGGAAGGATGTGCTTGGGGTTACAGTGCAGGACTGCCGTTCAGGACATGTTGGCTCTGTTTCTGCTCTGAGCTTCTGGTGATACCAGATCAGACACTTAACCCTTATTTGCCTTGATGGTCCATACATAAAATTTGGTGGTATTGTGCGTCTTGGTATTTCAGAGTGCTTGAAAGCACAAGGAGGTGATAGAAGTTACTTAAATAGAAGCGGCTGTGCCATTGCAGTGAGAGCAGCTTCTTGTTTATGACACTAGAAAGAGTTTATATCCTTTAAAGTATGGGAAGCGTTGTGAAATGGTGTGTAACTGCATCCCCAGGGAAGCAGTTTGTTAGCATAGTGTAACCTGCAGCTTCAGTAAGGGGCCTACTTCAGAAGGAGTTAAAAGGTAAAGAGGCTGATTCACAGAACTTCACAGAGAAGAACCTTGTGCTCGGCCGCTGACGCTGTCTATGCACATTGCACAGACTTTGAAAGCAGCAGATTTGGTTGCATACAATCCACTGGCTGGTTAGAAGCCAAACTGAAACCAAAGGCTCTGAGTTGTCCATTTGTGGTCTGGATAGGGGAAGATTTCACATCTGTGAGGGTGCTTCTTCTGCTGTGGCATACAATAAGATATGTGATCAGTGGGAGATAGGGCACTGCTGCTGCTGCCTGAAAAATCCACATGTGCAGCTTTAAGCTATTAAATAAGCATTGCAACTTAACTGGTGTCATACAGATGGCTAGTTCCATCATTCATAAATTCTTAAACCTATGTGAATAAATTCAAATATTTTTGTCTTTTAAAGGTGGTCAACAACTCTTTGAACTTTCTTTTATGTTTACAGTTTAATACTGCAGCCACTCTGACAATAGTACCTATTTGAACTCACCACATCTGGATTTTGTGAGACAAATGAAAAGTCTGTAAAATGCTGTGACTTCCTTCTGCAGTACCAATCAAAATAAATCAAATATATTCTCTTCTGTTGTCACTGCTGGTATCAAAACTCGAAGTCAGTATGGAAATGTGCTAAAAATCCACAAGCTAGACTGCCACCAGTACTGTCCCCCTCCAGTGCTCATTGTGATATCCATATGCATTTCCCAAACCTACCATTCACTTCTATTGTTAGCTCTGTTTGTTACTAGAGGAAACCACCACACTTCCACCATTGCCATCCACATGTCTGTCATGAGGACAGTATAGCTTGTGGATAAGCAACAAATAATTGGGGAGCAGAAACACCTGAAAAAGAAAAAAAAGTAACAACCGAAGGAACGCTGACTGCTGGAAATAGAAGATTTAGAACTTAACATTGGTTGAGTTGCAGCAGAAGTAATGAAGTGTGAAATGTGCTTTTCCCAACCAGTATGCCATGCTGCTTTAATTTACAGAATATATAATTATATAACATTAACATTCTGATACATTAGTCTTTGACAAAAATTGAAATGAAAACAGAAAAGTGCATTAATCTGTTTTTAAGACAATTACTGTCATTGCAGTGGATAAGAATACAAACATAAATAATTTTCATTATTTTAAGATTATGTCTTTAAGATCCTCTGATTTTGTGCCCTGGTAAATGTTTGCATGCTGGTGCAAAGCAACTTAGTTTAGTAAACCTTGACTAAACACTTGTGGAAGTTCTTCCAGCATACTTCAAACTGTATCTGAGTCCTGTGAGCGTAGGACCAGGGATCTGCTTGGAGAACTGCTTTTGAACTTCAGGGATAAACTACATTTAAGGTTGGTTTTCCCAGTCAGACCATGGTCCATTCAGACCAACAGTCAGCCTTCAGCAGTGGCCCAAATGAGCTGGTTAAGCAGATGCACAGTGTCATAGCAATTACAATGAAAAGCACCACATCCCATCACTCCAGTCATCTGTGCTAACCACAGTTGTTCAGAGAAGCCCATTTATTTCATTTGCAAAGAGATGACAAGTGTTTACTATTAATGGTTCCCACTATATGATTACAGAGGAAGAAGAGAGAATCCTTTCCTAATCTGCAGGCAGATTTCTTTTCTGAGACACTGTTATGTCCCAAATTGTCCCACTGTTCTTGTGGTACAGTCCAAATATCTTTTTTTAAACTGTTTTTGAGAAAATCCACTGAGTCTGGATTGCTCGGGAGACTCTAAGTGGTCTCTGTTGTCATTTGCTTCCATGTAGCTCAGGTCAGAAGTAAACAGATTATTAAAATCAGATTGGATGGCTTAGGAAACGTGCCCACTAACAGGCAAGTCTCACCATCACAAACCTTCCACAAGGGCATCTGCTCTCCTTCCAACTAAGGCTAGTCAGCCTCTCCTCCTCCTTAGATATAATGCTTCCTCTTAGGGTCAGTTTAGGAGGCTAGGAATTACATTGTTTGGGGTTCTTTTTTCACTCATACCTTACAGGTTTTTTCCACTGAAGAATAAGTAAGTCTCCAAGTATTGAGGTTTTTTGTGGGTTTTGATTATTTTCTGGTTTGAGTTGTTGTTTCCTCTCCCGCCCCTCCCCTCCCCTGCCCCAGAAGATGTGTATTAAAATTCAGATTCACTTTTGTCTTTCTACTACTTGATAATGATTAATAGTCAGCCCATAGACAACCTAGGGGATACAGAGCGCATATGCACAGCCTGGTTGGGTCAAGAGATGACCTTTCTGAGTTCCTGTCTCCAGAGGAAGCAGCATTGTTTAGTCTCTGAGATGCTAACAGGGTGGTGCTGAGAGACAAACTAATTTTGGTAGCTTCATGCAGAAAAAAAGCCCCTCTGAAACTTAATGACCTTCTGTAGGGGAAAAAGGCTTTAGGCATGAAGATACAAACAGAAATCAACAAGGCTGTCATCTGGGAAAGAATACAGAAAAAAAAAACCAACTGGAATATACTGTATGTTCAAGTTAACTAAAAGTTATTATTTTGACATAGAAGCACAGTTGACAGAGTAGGTAAGGTACAACATACCACATTACTGTATTTAAAACACAGCTCTTCATCCTTCACAAGGAATGAAGTGGGATTTTTATTAATGAATGCCCAATGGCTGGATACATTGCATGCACATCATCAAAGGCATTGAATCGATGCAGCACTAAATTCTCAGAATCATGAAGTGGTATATTGTATGCAGGGGGAAACTGGGGAGCATAGTAGGAGATGGTACTGAATTTGAGGAAGAGGGATATGTTTCTGGTAGGAACAGAAACTCATGTTACTGAGATTATTTTGAGGAAGATCTCCAGACTTGTGCACTTTTGTGGGTAAAATACTTAAAGAGGTGGACTTTTTAGAACAGCTATTCTAAAACTGTTATGAATATTTTTTATGAGCAAATAGTTTTCTTACGTGTACAGATTATGCCAGCACTCATACAAGAGTCAATGGCAGCGTGGCATGGGGATATCTGGAAACAGAATTGCTCTCTCTCACCTTGGACCACAAAGTTTCTTGGGGAAAAACATCTGGAAAACATATCTAAGTTTCCTAAATCATGTACTCCATCCCTTTGCACTAAAACAACATCAGTGCATAGAATTTCTAGTGCTATCTGGAAAATGGGTAGAGTTATTTTTGGTTGGCAATATTAAGGGTTTGATAGCATATCACAATTGTCAATTTTACGATCATCTATCATAATACTAAATGGACATATCTTGTAGCAACCATGTAGTTGCTGAAGGACACGATAATGACATGGTAACTTACTCAAATGAATTTGTATGGCACCAGCTCCTGGCCACAGACTTTGGTGGTGACCAAGAGAAATAAGTTCATTTTTACAGTGATGGTAAGGCTGCAGATCTTCAAGAGTACAAGCCTGTGTACTGATCCTGAGTATTTGATTTGGTGACATTGTTCCTATACCACTGGAGGGACTCTGATATTGGAAGCTGTCTTAATGCAGAGATTGGGATATGGTGCCAAAGCAATGACTCAGAGAATGAGCTTCTGTGGGACTTCTCTAGCTGGTATTCCACATTAGACAGGTGGTGCGAGGTCTCGCTGAAACTCCCGCTGTGCAAAAGGCTGACAGATGCTTTGGACTGACACAACAATAATACCAGCTTCTTATGATACGTGTACCAGAGGAATTCAACATATCCCTGACCTAGCTCAAGTCTTTCTATGTTCCATTTAAGGGATATTGACAAAATGGGCCGTGTTATCACTCAAGTCATTAGTATATAACCTATAAAAGGACCTGGACGAAAAGAATAAATAGAGGCAAAACTCTAAACCAAACCTATTTTCTGCTCCTATGCATCCACTTGCTGGTTATGCAGAAGCAGTATACAAGCCCTATTCCCAGAGCTGTGCTGACAGCACTGATGATGGTGGTGCACAAATTAGGAGGTAAACAAAAAAGCCGTGTTAATTTCAAGCTCCATTAGAAACACAGGCGGTAAAAAAAATCAATGTCTCCCAAACAGAAAAGGTCAGATTTGGTAGGGAAAGAAAGTTGGTTTTCTGGTAGATGCAAGACTTTTTAATTATTATTTATTTTTAAATTGAGTGTAAGCAAGAAGAAGCTACTGGTCAGTGTCACATTAATGACTAATACATTGAAAATAAACAACTAGCAAAAATTGTTTTTATAAAAAAATACGCTCATATTTGGCTCAGGTCATTCTTGTATTTAAAGGCTGGTTTCTATTTTAAATTTTGCCTGTAGGTTCTGTGGATATTTGGTTACATTTATAATCTTGGCATGACACATTTGAGGGATCATTCTTTTGAAAAGTGTAATCATCAGATTTCACTGTTTTCTCTTGGCATAGTCTATTCTTGGATCCAAATCCTTGGGGCCTGCTAGTTTAAATTTTAGGTTTTGTTGTGCATCCTGATTAAGTCTGGAAATACATGTATGTCATTTTGTTATCAAGTTGTCTAGCAGGGGATGACAGGAAGAACAAATACTGCTTTATATGTTTTCATTTTATGGTAGTGTGTCACCTTCAACTCCACTCACATTAAATGTTTATCACTTCATGTGTTCTTTGCTTTGCATATTAAACTAAGTTTCACATGGCCATGTTAAATTATGTATGGAGATGGAGTTTTGCGGTATGGTGTTGGGAACCAGTTCTTCAAATGTGAATACAAATGGAGAGACCTTGGCATATAAACACCAAAGAGCGTGACCTTACAGAGCAAGGCTACTCCCTGTCTAAGTGTTTGAGGAGCTGGTGGTCTTAGCATTGCCACAGATTTTCTGAAAATTATTATTCTTACACTTATTAATTATAGAACCGCTATAGTTATATGTATTTAGTGTAATCTCTTTTGATCAAGAACAACGTTGGAAACAAGGCTGTTAATGCTTCTTCATTCTGCAGTACCACCTTGTTACAGCATTTTACTTACACTTATGGGTGTTAGTCCCTGTGTAGTAGGCAATATTCCTCTCTACAGAATACAACCAAGATCCAGGGACTTCAAAGACCATGTTTTATGTACAAACATGTATTTTTGTGATATTTAAATTGTTTTTAAACAATCTTCCACAAAAGTACAGTCAATATTTCTGTAGCAGAGTCAGGATCTCAGTGGTAGAGAGCACAGATAAGATCCCAGCTCAACACATTTCCTTCCAAAAAACTGCGTCTCCTCACTGTCTCTTCATCTCAGCCCTAAGACACAGCTTACTCTTCTAATTGTCATTCCCTTCAGTGAACATTAGCATACTTGTTAAATTGGCCGTTTGTGTCCCTGAACTCCCCTGCCTGTCCAGTGACTCACTCAGACCTGCATTTTGCACGCCCTGGGGAAGCATGGAACAAGTTATCTCTGTACTTTCAGCTCCTGGTCCTAAAACTGTTTGGTGTCAAGTTCAGTCCTCCTATTGCTTCATTAACTGTGGTTGTGAGAAGAAAAGAGGCTTTTAAAGAGGAAGATGTCTGAAAGCATGCGTTCTCTTCTATGGATTATTTCAACATCTTTGTTTTCCTTTGTTTTCATAAGTTACCAGTTGCCTTTTTCCTCCCTGTCTGTGATGTCCTGCCAACCTTACCTGCCTGCCTCATGTTTTTTAACATAATCACCACCAAAGGAGACTTACTCTCTCTAGCAGTGTTGTAATTAAGGCATGAAGGTAGCCTATAGAAGTTCATCCATCCATTGCACTGCAAGTATATTGCTAAGAGCAGTCAAGTCTTATTTGTCCAGGAAAGTAAGCAGCAGTGATTTGAGTGTGTGTAGAAACCTGAGATGTTGAGTACCAGCTTTCAAAAGTTTCCCTGTTTACTTTCATGTTTGTTTTAGCTCTTTAGGTTAATGATCGCCTGTTTTCAGAACATGACATTTGTATTCGTTTCCGAAAATGATGTGTTTGTCTTGTGTTCCATCAAAACTTCAGTTATAGAGAGCCTCCCATCCACCAGTCTGAGGCCAAATACTGCCCCTTGGAATCATGAGGAGCTAACATCAGCAAGTCTTGCATTTGGCTAGCTGATTTTTGTGTCTGTCTGACAATAAATTATTAACATCGTGTTGAAAAAGACTTTTTGTGAAACTACCCTTCGTGACATCTGAGTAGTAATGACTTCAGTGCAGCTTGAGGGCATACAAAGTGCTCACCGTTTACTACCACAGTGAATTCTTTCACAAGGCTTTCCTCTCTTGCAGCACAATTAATTTTACATTTCATTTACTGACATTGGCATGCACTTAGCTTTATAATATTAGTTCAAATTGGTTTATGATGTCAGTCTTATTTTTAGCACACCGAAAGCAGGGGAGTAATTGAAGTGTGTGCTATTGTACAATTTAAGGGTTGTGGTGGACTTGGAGAGATGAGGATGTGCCATTCCTGCTTCAGTTGGCCTAGGGGGAATGACTCTTCCCTTTAACATTTCATTGTAATCTTTCTGATGATACCTCAGAATGACAGCTTGTGCCTCACAGTTAAAGTTAAGGTCCCAAAATAACTTCTGATGTACCTCAGAAGTTTAAAAATTAGGTCTCAGCAATATACACCAATAAAATTTTAATCTGAAAGGCAGTTGAAGTTCAGTATATCTTTTATTTTGTTTAGTTCTTTTTTTCGGTTCAAAGTTGCCTCTTAGAACTTGTGTCCTTATGTTAATAGCAGCAATTTGGCTTTATAGACTGCCACAGGGTACTCTGCTGGTCAAGCTAAAAATCTTTACTAGATTGTGGTGCTGTATTCTAGTGAAGTCTGAGTAACTTTCCAAGATGAAATGGAATTAAGAAGTATTTTGTCTGGAGTTTTCTTGCTTACTTTATGCATTGCCTCCTGAAATACTAGTGCTTTGCTTCTCCAATGCCTGTTTTTCTAATCAAAGTAATTTTTAGCTTTTCTATAAAGAAATGTATGCATTGGGAGGTCAGTTGGGTACTGATTAAAATCTGGTTTGGGGCTCACACTGACTTCACAACCTTTCTTAAATCTTGTGATGGCCTGGAGAAAGGGGCATTCATAAATGTTTCCAATCTGGAGTGGTGTCTCATCAGGAGTTTGAAGGAGGAAGAACACTCTGAAACATCTACGCGTGAAAGGCATCCTATTTTGACTTGCCTTCAGGGAAAATAATGTGTGTAGATCATAAGGTTGGCTCTGTCTTTGGAGTTTATGGAACATTTGCCACTGTGTTTGCTTTTTCCCGTGAGGTAAAGCAACCACCAGGAAGCTTTGAAACTCTGTGTATTAGAATGCAGAACACAGAGCTGAAAGAACAGCAAGACCTTCATCAGCCAAACAAGTCAGTCCACGTGCTGACCTGACCTTACTCTCACTTTTTCTGTTAGAAGAGCAGGTTATTTGCCAGAGTCATTCTGAACTCTCACTGTGAAACGTAGTTTTTCTGCTGTGCTCATATCTAAAAGCTATCTACTTTTATTGCTGACCCCATCTGAAATATTTCAGGCTAATGAAACAATATGATTGTTTTTATCTCCAAAGAATTTCATTTCTACTGATGAATGTCATACAGAAGAATTCAAATCTAAATCTGAGTGGTTATCTCTGCTAAGCTGCTTTTAAAAAATGAATTGGCTTGGTAAAGAGCTGGCAAATACAAGCTGAACATTTTGTGAGGATCGCTGATTGTGAAGTTTTGTTAAACTGTGCTTTTTCCAAGCACGTACAAAAATAGCAACTTTGGATATTGAGAAGCTGAGTTTTTTTCACAACTGACACTATTATGAGACTGCAGGTAGCATTCTTTTTCCCTCTTTTCCCCTCTGAAAGCTGAACATCATCTCGGAAGTGTGAGGGAGAAGTAAGCTTGATGCTTAATGTGACTGACTGCTTAAGGAATAGGTACTTTTTGCTGTTTTAAGCATTAGCCAGCAATTAGGGTTTACAGTCTCATTCTGTTTTCATTAATGAGGTTGTTAACAAAGATATGATACAGTATTTTCATCCTGTTACACATGTAACTCAAATAAGTGAAGATTTCAAACATTTAGAGGCCAGTTTTAGTCTTTGTAAACCTGCTTCTGTGATTCCTAACAGCACAAGCAAAGTGAGCTTCTGCAATCTTTGGGAAACTGCCACCCAGAGAGATTGGAAATCATTTTCAAGGCTGACTCTTGTGTACATATTAAACATAAGCTTCTTTTCCTTTGTTCCAGCCTTCTTAAGCTCCCTCCCTGGCAGCTTTATGGACTAGAGAGGTCATTCCCCATCACTGCAATTCCACCTGGGTCTAAATGATGGTGTCACCTATGCTCTTCCTTGGAAAGAGCTCCCTACCACAAAGTCACCCCACGGTCTCCTTCAGATCCCACGTGATGACTGTACCTTGCTGGCTGAAAGCTTGCCAGCTTTTGAGCTACTGAAGCGTGCTGACTGCTTGCTGTCTTGCCGACCGGTGGCTCACTGTTTCCATGTGTCTCTGCATCTGCTCTGTTTGTCTTGTCTTTGGGTACGTCTGTACTGCCTTCTGCAGCATGTCATGGAGAAACATAACCCAGCCAGGGAGCTCAGAGGAGTCTACCTGTAGGAGGAAAAGTGCTCTGCTGCTTTAGCCCTTTTTCTTTAGCCAGCTCATTTAATTTTGGATCACTATACTGTGCATTACACTCTAGTGCACAGACTTTCTGTTTATTTTGCATTGGGATTGTACTTTACACGAGGAGTAGGGGAATGTTTTCATTATTAATAAATAAATATGTTTTCACATGAATTAGCTAGCCATATATTTGTATGAATTACAGAGATGCCTTATAATGACAGGAAAAACCCACAGAATTGTAGAATAACAGGTTGGAAGAGACCTCAAGGATCATCTGGTCCAACCTTTCTTGGCAAAAGCGTAGTCTAGACAAGATGGCCCAGCACCCTGTCCAGCTGAATCTTAAATGTGTCCAGTGTTGGGGAATTCACTGCTTCCCTGGGGAGATTATTCCAACGGCTGATTGTTCTCATTGTGAGATATTTTCCTCTTGTGTCCAGTCAGAATCTCCCCAGGAGTAATATATATCCATTACATCTCCCCTTTCCGCTGTGACTCCTTGTAAAAAGGAGTCACCACCTTACAAAGGAACATTGCCTTTGTAGCCACCCTTTAAATACTGGAACATGATGATAAGGTTTGACCTGAGCCTTCTTTTCTCAAGACTGAACAAACTCGGTTCTCTCAGCCTTTCCTTTTAGGTGGCCCTTCTCTGGACCCTGTCCAGCCTGTCCACACCTTTTTTGTATAGCTGTGACTGCACATGAATGCAGTATTCCAGGTGTCCTGAAAAGCGTTGACTAGGGCAGGATATGACTTCTCTATCTCTGCTGGGGATGCACATTTTCATGCAGGCCATCATTCTGTGGGCTTTCTTTGCCCAGCAGCACACTGTTCACTCATACTTAGCTGTTGTGCACTAGTACCTCCAGGGTCCCTTTCCACAGACCTGCTCCCCGGCCAGGTAGATCCCAGCCTGTGCTTCACTCCTGGATTCTGTTTTTCCCAGTGCAAGACCTTAGACCCATCCTTGTTTAGCTTCATAAGGTTCTTGTTAGCCCACTCTTCCAGTCTATGCAGTCTTCCTGCAGGATGGCTCTCCTTTTCGAAGTGTCCACTTGCCCACTCAGTTTGGTATCGTTAGAAAATTGTACATTTTATCCCATCATCCAGATCGCTTATGAAGATATTAAACATTGGGATGATGGGGTTTTTTTTGGGTGGTGTGCTTCTTCTGCCCAATCTGATTTGTCTTCCCAGGCTTCAGATTTGCTCAGATGGTTAGAGCTTGGTGCTAATAACACCAAGGTTGTAGGTTTGACTCCCACATGGTTCATTCATTTAAGTCTTGGACTTGATGATCCTTGTGG
The DNA here is from genome assembly GCA_035583135.1 of Lophotriccus pileatus. Lineage (NCBI taxonomy): Eukaryota > Metazoa > Chordata > Aves > Passeriformes > Tyrannidae > Lophotriccus > Lophotriccus pileatus. The sequence continues at coordinate 137,572,522 of JAWWES010000081.1, read as the reverse complement.
GTCCCTTCCAACTCAGAATGTTCTGTGATGCTCTTCTGTGATATGGTAAGTGTAGGCTCCCAGCCTCTCTTGCGTGTCTTTCAATAATATATTTATTGAGAGTATCACGTAAGAATTTTAATTTATCCTCTGATTTTGCTGCCCAAAGACCATTACAGGACGATCTCTTAAGGAAACTGCTAGTTTGGCATTTCCCTGTCTCTTGAGTGTTTGGATAAATGTATTATTTTATAGAACATTTATACTTTTTTCTCCTTGATGCTGCTCCCATTGGACCTAAGAAATGCCTAACTGCTCTTCAACGTTGATTTTTTGTATTGGCTGGCTAGAAAAGTGAAGAGAAGGGATAGAATGCAAAAACTTGACATTTGAAGGTATTTTCCTTCACTTTTAGCTGTTGTTTTTTATTGCTGTTGTACCTGGCATCTCCTGGTGAGAATGGCTGTGTGGTATAAGGCAGTGGCTGTCCTGAGAGCTTGCCTACTAACCAAGACAAATAGTAGGAAGTGTCACCTGAGGCTTGCTCCTTGAAGGATGAGGCGTAGAGGCACCAAGCCAGATGTTTTAGGTGCTGGGACCAGAATAGAGTGGCAGTTCAAGGTTCCTCCAACTTCCATTCCTAGAAAAATTCTCCTGTTGATGGTTTTCAATACTCCATCAGCAAAACCAATTCTCTGAGAGTCCACATGGGTAAAAGCAAAAGCAGTTCTGAGCATAGTGTTTCCCCTTCTACCTCTGTGCCACTTTCAGAAAACACTAAAGAGACCTCCCAGCCTTTTTCATCCAACATATCTGCTGAAGACTGGAGGAAGATGTGATTTATTAGCTAGGACCAGGATGGATAGTATCATAAATCTCCTCTAGACAGCAACAATTAAAGTTGCCAGGACTTTCTCCATTGCTACATGGAGTCCATGCGACTCTGACCAGATTTGACTGGCTTATTTTGCTAAATGAGGGTGTTGAAATGACCGTCTGGATTTTATTAATAAGTGTATAAATCTGAACTATAAGGGGAAAGAAGATGAACTGGTGCTAGTATATCTGTGACATATACTTAATAATAAAACTTAAACTCTTATACAGCCTGATACAAATTACTTGCTCTACTGCGCCGGTTCTGCCACAGCTACACATTTCATTTTTGTGATATGCTCTGCGACCGCTCCGCTAGTGAGTGCTGAGAAGGGAGAGAAATAGATAGATAGATGCATCTGGTATTTATAGAGGACTGTTTTAATGGTGCTAAAAATCTGATGTGCTCAGCGTTCCTTGCAGCTGCAGTTGCGTTCGTGTCAGTAATCCTATCAGGAGGGTTGCTGGTTTCCAGAGTAATTAGAACCCTGAGGCAAATAAACAGCAAATGAATTCTGTTCTATTGAAGTTATCTTTTTTTTCCCCCCTCTTTTAAATAGCCCTTCTCTGGTATAATTATGTACCAGTCATTATAACATTAAAAATAATTTTAAGTGAATGAATGCTATTTTTGTTGTTGTTGTTCATTGCTAATTATTATGAACTAATTGTAATTTAAGATAGTCTTCTAAAAATCTCATTTCGTTACAGAATGGCTACTGATTTAAATTGCTTGCCTCCTTGATCCCAGGGAGAGGCAGGAGCTCCAGGTTGGATCATCTAAGCTGGGCTGGTGGCTTGTAGCACGTGTGGGTGGAGCACAAGTTGTTGCTCAAAGCAATTGGATAAACTCCTGCCCTTCTAGTGCTTAAGCCATAGGTTAAATATAAATTCACAATACTGTGTGCTTGCCACCAGGGAAGTGATGACAGAGATACTACATGATAATATAGGGAGGTAATAGCCCTCCTATCTGGCTTTTGTGACTTTGTCTAGGATAATACATTGAGCCCTGAGCACTCGTTCCTGAAAAGATACTGGCAGGAGTTCAGAGGAGAGTAACAACCCGTGCAGTCATCTGGGGAGAGTTTGACTCTAAACAGTGGTACCTTCACCATTTATCTGACTTATTAGTTTTGCAACATTTGTGGCTTTTTGTCAGATGTTTTCAATTTGTGCTCAGGTATGGTAAGGTATGGTGTATAGGCACTGGGTCATCATTGTGTAAACTCTGTAGTCTGGTTTGCATTTTTTGGCTCTTGTATTCAAACGGGTTTCAAGATTGAAAAATGGAATAATAAGGATCAGTTACAGCTGCATAAGCAAATATATATTAATTGATGTTTCCTGGTAATGAGGTATGAGAATGAAAAGCCCACCCCACCTCTCAGATCCCAGCTTGAGTTTTTAAGATTGGCTCTTAGAAGAAAAATGTCTTTGTACTCACAAATTGCACACATTCAGCCCAGAGTTACTAGCACATAATAAACATGGAAACATCTAGTGACGCTTTCTTTAATGGACTCCTTCTTTAGACTAGAACCACAGCTTTTACAACTCAGATTCTTAAAATGCCTTTTATAATGTTGTTTCTTAAATAGCCTTAGCTTCTATTGTCTTGTAATGGCAATTCTCTCCAACCAAGAGGACCAAGACAGCACAGTGCACTGGCTCTAATCTGGCCTGTTCAAAGAAATACCTGAGAAGGATGATCATAAAATCATAGGATTAACTGGGTTGGAAGAGACCTCTGAGATCATCAAGTCCAACCCTTGATCCAACCCCACTATGATTACTAGATCATGGCACTCAGTGCCACATCCAGACTCATCTTAAACACCTCCAGGGACGGTGAATCCACCACCTCTCTGGGCAGGCCATTCCAATGCCTGATCACTCTCTC
>JAWWES010000081.1:137553978-137564049 GCA_035583135.1 Lophotriccus pileatus | reverse complement strand
AAATCTACATGTACTATATAACTACTTCTAAAAGCTACAAAAATTAAAAAATTAAAATTTAAAACCCCACGGCAACAACAGCAATAGGAATATTTAGTAGAATGGCTCAATTTTTGAGATGTTTCTGTAGCTTTTTAATGTCATCTGGTAAAGGCTGCTACAGCTTATCCTCCCCAGCTTCTTGCAAGTTCCTAACTCCTCTGAAAATTAATTTACTGAGCTGGCCACTGTAATGACTAATGACTACCAAAGCATTAGGGGGTTTGTGTACTGAAACATTCACTGTTCAGATTAGCACTCTTTGCGTCATGCAATTTGTGTTCTCACCTTCTGTCTGCACACAAGCTTGTTCATGTTCCATTTGGAGTATGGAACTGCAGAATTCTAGTCCATGTTTCCACTTTACTCTGAGAGACAGTACTGCCAAAAGCAGAAGGACCTGTACTTTTTGAAAAGTGGCACCTTTTGCATTTGAGCTTTCAGGAATTGCTGCAAAAATTCCAGCTCTGTTTCCAGACCAACCTGCTGCATGTGCAGGTACCAGCTTGGGAATGGTGTGTGATGGATTTGGCCTCCTCAAAAATCTGTGCCAAAACACTTGCTGTGGGACTGACCTGATTTTGGGTCTGGTGGATCCAACTCTACCACTCCAGTGGCAGAGTTGGTTACCAGTATAAACCAGGAGCTCTGTCAGTTCAGTTTGCTCTCCAAGAGTCCTCTGTATCCTGTTCCAGACAGGGTGGATCAGCTGCAGGTTCTGTCTGTGGAGAAACAGGTGTAGGTCTTTTCCCAGAGGAAGGCTGGGCAGTTCAGTTGTTCCCCCCATCTGTGGAGGGCTGTATCAGGTGTTGTGGATGAGAGATGGGCAAGTGGGCAGAAGAAGAATGAGATAACCCTGGGGCAGGTCACCAGATGGCACAGACCTCACCTTCACATGGGCCTCTTTTTGCACCCTCAGAAGACAAATAGGCAAAAGGTCCTTCCTTGTATATTTAACAATTGTTTGCTGGTGATAAGAGGACATTTTAGGGAGGGGAATGCTTTCCTGTGCCCATCCCCCTCATACCAAGGCCCTTGCTATGACTTTAGTAATGACTCTTCACCATTAAGAGAGTGCCTTTCTTCTTTGGTGATGTTATTTATTTAGCACAGTCTTCAATTAAAAGCAAGCTGGGGAAAATAGTGGGAGGTTGCCTAGTAACCAATTGCCTTGGGATCTGGAAAGATACAGCAGAATTAAGGGTTAATTTTTGCAGGTGAATGTAGAAATGTCCAGGGATGTGGGTGGTGGAGGTTTTAAGCTAAAAAGATGTAGGACATGGTTCAGAGAAGTATAGTTCCCACTGGGTTCTCTTTCCAAATAAATACACAAAATGAATGGTGTTTGTTTAGTCAGAATCTATGATGATGGAAATTTAGAGAGAACACAAATAAGATCACTGTTTGAGAGTGCTTCCTTGTGTGTGATATTTACATAAAATGCCACAGTGTTGTAAGGTCTTCCACCTCTGCATTTCATTCGGAGTTCAAAGCTTCCCTTAAATAAGCAGCTACATATGGCCACATAGTCTACAAAAAATAGTGACTGCTTTTGTACACATGTTCCCTGGGGTAGCCTGATTTCTCCAAGGTACCCGCAGGTATCAAAGGTTTAGCATTAAATACTTTAAGGTTTTTGAGGGAGCGAAAATGTGCAAAGAGCTTCTGGTAGCTTTGTGCCTCTGAAAATGAAGCAGCAGCTGTGCTCAAAACTTCCTAGTCTGCCTTATCAGGTGTGTATTTTCTTTTCTCAATGCATTTTAGATAGTTTTAGAATAGGATAAACAGAGGAGAAAGATGGTTTGTGTGACAGTGCATACTACTCATGAAAATATCCTTGATATATGCTTCTAAACAATCTTGAACCAAAGAGTATGAATCCAGTGAGTGGCCTTTTGGGATACCTGTGTTTCCACCCCCAGTAAAGAGAACTGCAGTGAAGAACACAATAAGGGAAATCAGACATGAAGGTACCTAAGAGTGCTTCAGCCTGGACTCTCTTTTACAATGTCATCAAGAAGTATGAAACTCCTCTGCAGATCTTCACACTAATTCCCTGTGAAGTCAATCAGGAGGCATCCTGTGAAGTCCTTCTTTGCACATTAACTGGTGCATGTGGTCTGTGTGCAATATGCACTGATTATTTTCTGTCTGAATATTAGAGCCTTCTTTTTCTTACTGGTGAAAGCAGAGGGGAAAATTAATCCTTTCCACATACTGTTGTTATTTCTTTGCACTTATTTGTATTATGACAGCATTTCAATAGCCCTCCTTGTGATCCAGCACCTCGCTGCACTCAGTGCTTTATGAAGACTGCAAAAGATTGCATGCTGACTATGTCTAGAAAGCAGCAGGTAAATGCAACGAATAGATATGCAAGAAAAATAAGACAGTAGCTCTCTCTTAAAGTAAGCCAGAATCCAAACAAATCTGTCAGTTTTTCTGTAGACATCATGCTAAAGGGAAGTCTTTCTAGATTTCGTCTAAGATTTTTCAATATGACAGTAAGGAGTGGCCTCACAGGTGTTTTGAACAAACTCTGCCCAGAAGTGGAAGCCTCTTGGGAATAAATCTGATTGTCTTTGGAGATTTTTCTGACTAGGTAGCAGAGGCAGGTGTCCCTGGCAGAGTTAGGATCAGTAGCTCAGTAACAAATAAGAAATGATGGGTAAAGATGGGCCCCGCTCAGAGGGACCTTGAGAGTCTTCCGACATTTCCAACATTTACTGTTGCAAATATGAATCCATTATCATCAAAGCAAGGAAGCAGTAAATAGTATCCATGGCAGCATTTTGAATGGAGGCAAAGCAGGACCAGGAGAATCTGTGAAGTGTCACAACGCACAGCTGATGGACCCTACCTCTCAAGGTAGACATAAGCTTGGACAAATTTCCATTTGGAAGTGAAAAATATTGTAAGCGTAAGAGAGAAATACTGCCAGGACTTAAATATGTTATTAGTCAGTGGAAGATTGCCCAAATCCTTGGTGGAGCACTGTTTGAACTGTTACATTTCAAACTGATGATTGGATTGTTGTGCACCAAATTTGACATCCTTTGGGCCAGGTACAGGTACCTAAAGACATCCTAATGCTACCAGCTTTGTATTAGGTGCACCCTGGAGAAGAGTAATGTATGTGTTTGGAATTTTTTCAGTGTTTTGTACTAAAATCATTTGGAGTATAATTTAAAATACTGTATCCCTTCACTCCTGTTCCCACTCAGAAAAGGGTGTGTGCTGGGCTTCCGTGCAGAATCCCACTTACACCTAAACAACCCCTCTGGACAGAAGCATTTTCCTGTGGGACAGCTGTATTTTGTGTTGGGATTTACCCATGGCAAAGTATTTCCTATTTCCCCATTTCTAGTAATTGAGCTTTATAAGTAATCAGCTAGTTCCTGAGCAAGGAAGCAACTTCGTTGGTGATCATACAAGCTCCAAGCACAGGGGCTGCTCAATGCTGTTTATGCAGGACCTACAGGCAATAAGTTTTTTTAATTAAATTACTTCAACCTAGAATGAGGTTTAATTAAATACCATATTAAACAGACTTAAACAAAAAGGCATTTAGTAAACCACTATGCAAATTTAAAGGTAATTAAAATTTGAAATCTGTCGACTTTACATTATCTCTGTAATTGATGCTAAATGTGAACAGATCAAATACACTTTATTATTGTGTTTCTTTTTTTTGTGCAAGCTAAGATTGCTAATGATTCCTTTGAATTATTTCTTTATCTATCTGATCTGTTGGATTCATCATTAGAGTGGGTATCTTTGGGGTTGGTAGTTATTGGTTGGTTTGGATGCACCAAAGAAGTCTTGCATAATACAGAGGTGACAGGGCACTCATTAGAGAAAATAAGCTAAAATATTAACAAGACAATAATGAAGGAAGGACTTCTAGCCAGAAATGTTGACTACTGGCTTTCCTAGTTGGGCTGAAAAGAGAGGCTCAAATGTAAAGTGTACATGAAACCAATAAAATAGGAAAATTACCTCCAAGACTTTCTAGAGTTGAAACTGAACCAACTCCACTAGAGCAGGGCTGTATTCAGTCCAATAAGACAGCTGTCTAACTTAATCTTTGAGACTAAGGTCAAGAAAGCATTGAGCAATATTCATAATTTTCTAGCCAGGAATGACTGACCTGTGCTCTGAGTGATAAATAATCAGTACACTGATGTTGAGAGCATTTAAGAAATGGCCGCAGTTTAGTCAAAATGGCCCCAAATGTTGAGAAAACTGGTTCTGCTCTTTGAACCAGTAGATAAAAATGGGTGGTGAAGGGAGGCCTTCTCCTCCCACACCTCACAGGGAATCAAAACTGAGCAGGACATGCAGGACCAGTCTGTGTCTGCCTCTGCAAAACCCGAGGCTTAACAAAGCCAACATATTTCTGTACTGGTGACATCTGTTACTACCACTCCTGCTCTGCAGCAGCTGATCAGCACCTGTGGATCAGCATTTATGAAGGAGCTGAGGATTATGTGCTCAATATCTTTTCAATGCATCCTGCTGCAAACTCCACTGATTTCCAGGGCAACCTCCGGAGAGCAATCCAAATGTTCAGAAAGCTGCCAGCTCTCTCTCTGGTTGTCCTCCGCATTGTTCTCCTCTCCTGCTCCCCCGCCTGGCCCCCCTTACCTTGGGAATTCATCCATCCCCAACCACCTCAAGAAATTATTGTAGTTTTTGCATTCAGAGTTGCAGTCTGTGTCTCAGAAAATCATCAAATACCCACAGCCAGTTGAACAGGACGGATTTAAGATGACCTGCAGAAATCTGGAGAGAACAGAATATAACCATAGATAAAAATGACAATTAAACTCCTATTTTCTGAAAAAGTAAAACCGCGTGAAAACGATGGGCTCTCCCATTTACCCTCCAGATTGCAAAGTAACAGAAATCAGTTCTTATTGTATTGAGTCCTTAAAAAAGATCTGCCTTTCTCAGCATATTTATAAATTAGTCTGACTTTGAAATTGTGGCATGTCGATGGTTTCAGAGGTGAAAAGAGGAGCATTATTTGCATAATAAAATCACAAAAGGAGTGAGTATGCAAAATGTAATTTATTTAAAATTCACCCATCCAACATGCTGGGCACAGGTGCAGAAGATTAATAATAAAAATAGTCACCTATGGCATATAAATTAATGGCAATGTCCAGAACTAAGAGCTTCCTTCCCCACACTCAGAAAAAACCTTTGAAGAAGGAATATGCAGCATGATCTGACTGTGCTAGATCCTGTTAGAGCAGGGAGGGTGAGGACAGGCAGCCCCAAGCTCCCCTGTGCCAGCAGCAGACTTGCTGCAACACCCTGCAGTGCTCCAGGTAGGAGCTGCTGTGGGCCCTGGTGTCTCTACAAGCAGGTCTGAGAGCAGCAGTGCCTCTGTCAAATGAAGGACATTATAAGTACCTTAAAGGTGCTGCGCTTGTGTTCCAGAGACATAAGTCTGTCACTTCTTTTCCTCAGTCAATGTCTGTGCACTTGGTTGATGCAAAATGGGTGACAGGAGGGTATTTGGTACTCCAGGATCTTGTTAAAAATAACTTGTATTTTCTGTTACAAGCATTAGTGACTGCAACATTTGCAACGATGGCACTGCATTTCTGACAAAAACTTGCTGAAGTGATTGGGCTTTATGATAGCTTTTGTGTTAAATGTTTAGTGATGTGTTACACTTAAAAGCCCTGACTGAGACATCTTAAATTCTTCCTGTGTGTCCTGTATTTTGAGCTTGGATCTGACAAAGAGTAAGTTTGGGCTCTTCTCTCCTAATGGTAGACCTAATGATGTGACCTACATCTTGCCTAGTTTGAGTGTCTGCCTCCAGACAGGATGAGATGAGCTGCTCACCAGAAATGTCTGTTCCTCTCCATTGCTGAAGAAAGGAAGGTAGCCACTGACCTCTTGGCTGTCAGCAGCTCTGTAGGGAGCTGCTGTTGGCTAGATGAAACCTTTCCTAAGGGGATTGGATGGTGGCCTGGAAGTGTTCAATAAATAGCCTAGCTCGTGGTTTCGAAAATAAGGAGATGTCCTAGAAGGTTTCATAACAGAGATTAAAGCATCTGAATATTAAAGTATATGGGAAGACTTTTTCAATTTTAAATGGTTTTATGCTTTGAATATATGATTTGCAAATATTACTGAGTTTATTTCAGCTGGTTTTTTAAAAATCAAATCCATGCCAAAAAAGCACATTTGAAAACTCCACAAGCAGCTTGAAATAGACAGTGGTGTTTTTTTTTTTGCTTACTTTACTGCTATGTGATCCATTGATATGAACCTCTCTACTCACTGATAATGTTGATTGTGTCCATAGTGCATCCATACCGTGGGATCCAGTACTGCTCTCCAGCATCTGGATCTAGCTACTTCTCAGCTCCACAGTGAGGAAAGGCTCACATATTCCCTCTTTTCAGTACACCCAAACACCCAGTTTACATACAGAGAAAGCCCAAGTAGCAGAGCATCACAGGATGCTCCAGTGGACTCCTCAGGCTGGCCATCAGAGGGAAATAATAATCATTGAATTATAGAATTGTTTAGGTTGGAAAAGACCTTTAAGATTGTCAAGTCCAACCATTAACCCAACACTGCGAAGTTCACCACTAAACCATGTCCCTAAGTGCCACATCTACGCATCTTTTAAATACTTCCAAGGATGGTGACTCCACCATTTCCCTGGGCAGCCTGTTCCAATGTTTGACAGCTCTTTCCCTAGTATCCAATCTAAACCTACCCTGGTGCAACTTGAGACTGTTTTTGTCTGGTCACTTGTTACTTGGAAGCAGAGACTGACCTGCGCCTGACTACAGCCTCCTTTCAGGTAGCAGTAGAGAAAAATGAGGTCTCCCCTGAGCCTCCTTTGCTCCAGGCTAAACACCCCCAGCTCCCTCAGCTGCTCCTCATAAGACTTTTGCTCCAGACTCCTGATTTTTCTTCTCTGAACTTAGTCCAGCCCTTCATTTGCCATAAATCTTCTTCTTTGGGCCCAACTTTCTCTTCCCCAAGCCAGTGGTGTAACAGAAGCTCATCTCCTGAGACCATTCCCTTTACCAGCTTTTTAAAAAGTGCAGAACAGCTATGTTCACTGTGAATTATGAAATGGGGCTGATGCCATTAGTAGAGGAAAATAGTTGAGTGTAGATTTGAGCTTTAGTAGTGCTGGAAATACATCGTATGCAATGCTGCCCAGATGTGGAGAATGCTTTCTTACTTATTCTTGATCTGGAAAAAAGTATGAATGATAGTAAATACTGTCTGCTTCTGAAGAGATTTATGGCATGAGCTTAGTGTGGGCTTCTCAAGAAGGTATGAGAGGAGAATATATAATGAAACATGGCTGTTTATAATTGAAGAACGTTCTCCCCAGGGGATCATATTACATTTTTTTTTTTAATGAAAAATCAGTCAACTAGATATTTAGTTAGCCCAAGGAAATGTTTTCAGTTATCAATTAAAGGGAGTATGTGTGTTCTATTGCTAGAAGATGCCATATCTTAAAATGAGTCAGGATGCTGGATAATTATCACTTTACTCTTTATTAAATTGCTTCTTTTCCTCCAGCAGTGGCTGTAGCAGCTGTTCAGCCACATTCATTATACTTGTAGAGTAAAAATCTTTTTTTTAACCGCAAATACTAGGACTAAGGTTACTTTTTTAAAGTTAGTTTTTCAGCTGATAGTTGAATATTGGAACCAGTAGGAATTCAATTCATTACTGTTTAAATATGATTTCACAGAAAGGCAAATTTCTAAATGCATGTTAAGTTTGGGATAGACTTAATTATAAATTTGCTTTTAGTGTTGTTGTAAAGATCTGCATTTTTGAGAGGTTACTTTAAAAATGCAAAATGGCTTGCTGGCGGTTTAAAGCAAGTGAATTAGAAAAAAACATTTGTAAATGAAAAATGTTTTTCCATGAATATTAATCAGTCAAAGCTCAAAAAAAAATTTTCATTTATCGAGCATTCACTCATAATTTAAGCCAAAGCACAGTTATGATGTAGATGAAAAGATGTTTAAATGCACTGGTCAAGGTGGGATTTCATTGATATTTACAATTGCAGAATGTTTCAAAACTCGATGGTCATGGAGCAGTGCACAGAAATAATGCTGCAGAACAGTGAGGAGCTACACCCCCCCCCAAAAAAAAAGTATTTAACTGTGATATTTTCCAGTATCTCTGTGTGGTAAGGGCTGAGACAAATTTGTATACATAGCTTTCGCAGGGGCTGGGTCTGGGCCATAGTTCTGGTCACTGTATGCCACATTCACACGCTGACTCATGGCCATCTTTTCTCTCAGGTCTTGTCCTAAGCCTCCTATGGGTCTTGTAAAGTCTGCCACTTTTATTTCTGAAATTTTTTTGAAGGCACTGCTAAACAGTTTCAGGTCTGTAGATTGAAGACAAGATGTTGAATTGTATGCCCACTCTAGATGATGAAGTTGAAAGATGATACATAATAAGGATTTGGGGAAACTGCAAATGTAAGCACACAATATGCTACCCAATGAATTGAGTTAGCATTAAATTTACTTCTGCTTTATTCCTAAAGTATTACAGTGTTTTACTTAGAAAATTAGAGGCTTTCAAGTATAGTACAGCTACAAATCTTAAATTAATTTGCACTGTTGGAAAAACCAATTACAGTAGAGAATAGCTGAGGTGGAAAGGGACCTCTTGAGATTGTTTAGTCCAAGCCCCCTGCACGAAACAGGGTCCTCTAGAGCAGGGGGCTCAGGACTGTGCCCAGTCAGATTTTGAGTATCTCTAAGCATAAGACTCCATAACCACTTCAGGCAATCTGTTCCAGTGTTCAACCACCAACAGAGTAAAAAAGTCTCTTCTTATGTTTAAATGGAATTTCCCTTATGTCATATTCATGCCCACTGCCCCTTGACTGGGCACTGCCTAAAAGAGCTTGGCTTCATCTTCTTTACTTCTTCCATCACACGTTTTACGCACAGGCACAAGTTTCCCACAAGCCTCCTCTTCACCAGAGCTGAACAGGTGCAGCTTTCAGCCTCTCCTCGTATGACAGAAGCTCCAGTCCCTTAATCATTTGTGTAGCCTTTTGTTGGAAGTGCTCCAGTAAGTCCAGGTCTCTCTTATACCGGGGAGCCCAGCACTGGACACAGCACCCCTGACCTTGATGTCCCACTGGTGCTGAGCAAAAGGAAGGATGACCTCCCTCCTTGCCCTGCTGGCAGTGCTGCCCAGTGCAGCCTAGGAGGCTGCTGGCCACCTTTGCTGCAAGGACCTATTGCTGGCTCATGGTCAGCCTTGTGTCCACCAGGACCCCCAGCACATTTTCTGCAAAGCTGCTTTGCTGACATTTTGCTGAGCTGTGTCCTGGTGCCTGGGGTTACTCCTCCCTGGAGGCAGCTTTCCTTTGCTGAAGTTCACAGAATCAACTAGGTTAGAAAAGACCTCTGAAATCATCGAGTCCAACCTATGACCCAACACCACCTTGTCAACTAGACCATGTCACTTAGTGCCACATCCAGTCTTTCCTTACACACCTCCAGAGACAGTGACTACCACCTCCCCAGGTAGCCCATTCACTATTTCTGTGTAGAACTTCTTCCTAATGTCCAACCTAAACCGCCCCTGGCACAGCTTAAGACTGTGCCCTCTTGTCCTACTGATAGTTGCCTGGGAGAAGAGACTGACCCCCACCTGGCTACAACCTCCTTTACATGTAGGTACTTGTAGAGAGTGATGAGGTCTCCCCTGAGCCTCCTCTTCTCCAGGCTAAACAACCCCAGCTCCTTCAGCACCTCATAGGACTTGTGCTTGAGTCCCTTCACCAGCCTCATTGCCCTTCTCTGGGCTCACTCCAGCACCTCAATGTCCTTCCTAAATCAAGGGGCCCAGAACTGGACACAGTACTCAAGGTATGGCCTCACCAGTGCTGAGTACAGGGCAAGAATCACTGCCCTGTTCCTGCTGGCCACACTGTTCCTGATACAGGCCAGGATGCCATTGGCCTTCTTGGCCACCTGGGCACACTGCTGGCTC
>JAWWES010000081.1:137539133-137553878 GCA_035583135.1 Lophotriccus pileatus | reverse complement strand
TGGGCACTCTGCTGGCTCATGTTCAGCCCCCTGTCAATCAGCACCCCCAGGTCCCTTTCTGCCTGGCTGCTCTCCAGACACTCTGTGCCCAGCCTGTAGCACTGCAGGGGGTTGTGGCCGAAGTGCAGGACCCGGCACTTGGTCTTGTTGAACCTCATACCATTGGATTTGGCCCATCTATCCAGCCTGTCCAGGTCCCTCTGCAGAGCTCTCCTACCCTCCAGCAGATCAACACTGCCCCCTGACTTGGTGCCATCTGGAAATTTGCAAATGGCAGATTCGATCCCCATGTCCCGGTCATCAGTAAAGATGTTAAACAGGACTGGACCCAACACTGACCCCTGGGGAACACCACTGGTGGCCAGCCACCAACTGGATGCAGCCCCGTTCACCAGCACTCTCTGGGCCCGGCCCTCCAGCCAGCTCTTAACCCAGCAGGGGGTGCCCCTGTCCAAGCCATGGGCTGCCAGCTTTTCTGGGAGTTCATGGGAATGACATTAGGGTCATGAGACTCCCTGGAGCTCAAGTTTGTTTCCTAAGGAGGGTGGACAGAATGTTAGGTTGAATGAAAGGATCCACTTGTTTCCTGTGGTACGGTTGAACCTTGTCATTCTCTAGACTGACAGGCCAGGAGCTCATTTGCTGAACTGCCGGCATTTGGCTTGCACAGTCAGATGGGAGTTTCTGATTAAGAAGCCTAAGGCTAGAAGTGCTGCAAGTCTGTGGGTGCCATCCATGAGGTGGAATGTGGGAGTGATCCATCCTTGTTAATGCTGGGTCATTTTTAGATGCAAAAATTGGGTGGTTGGATACCTAATTTTCACCTCCTCTTTCTGCAAGCTTTTTCTTTCAGAAAGTTTAAAGAACACTTTTTGGCTGATACATGTTCATACCCAGATAAGCCCAAATGTACTGCAGCTTTCCCAAAAACTGCAATCTCAACGTTCCAGCTTTCCTGGCATTCACAGCCAGTGCTTGAAGGCAGTCTGACATGTTCAGTCCAAGTGAAGGTGTTGTGCATACAATGGAAGACCTCTCATTGTTTTTAACCTTAGCTGCAAAATAGTATCAAGCAAGTGCAGGCAGGTTTTCTTTTGTGTGTTTTCAGATTAACTACAGTTTGAAAACAGATGAATTGAATTGCAGTGTAAAAGGGGAGACTAAAAAAAAAAAAAAAAAAAGAGAAAAGGAGTCAAAAGGGTTATGAATAAGCTTCTACACAATATTTAAGATCATTATTGTCAAATATATTAAGATACATAGACATCATATGCTAATAAATATTTAAATATTGATGTTAATAGTAGTAGGCCCAGATGTTTTTCTGAGAATATCTGCTCTCCAAGAAAACTGTTTGGCAAGGGTAAAAGGGGTCCCTTTTTCAGACTTGTCCAAATGCACTCAGTAGTTTGCCTTCTGAAAGTGTGATGAAGGAATGCCTGCTGCTTAAGGAAGCTCTCGAGATTAAATAGCTCAAAATCACTCACAGCCTCAGTATGCCTTCATCTTTGCCCAGAGTTAGTCTGGGATGATAGCATGATACATCAAGAGTTTATTTTTGCCTGTCTCAGGTAATTTCAGTTAAAATCAGATATCTTATGTCACCTTCTGTTTACAAACACCCCCAAAATTACACTCCAAGTCCATCACAGTGTTGACAAGGTGGTTGTGTTTTCTGTTGGGTCTCCTTGAAATAAAACCCATGATAAATCTTTATGTGTCAATTTCACTGTAAATGAAAGAATGCATGCACTGCTGACTGTCCTATGACTGGTGTTGCCGTGTATTATTTTGAAATGTAACACAAAGCCCAAAGAATCAAGATTTCTTGGCATGATAATGTATATTCAAAAAAAAAGTTGGCTGGTGTCAGGACTTGTTTTTATCTGTTTGGAAGGGGCTGGTGGAGGGAGACGGGGAGCATACGGGGGATGGCTATCTTTCCCAGACAGTTGACTGACGCTGTGAAAAACCCAGTTCACACACAGGAGGCACGACTTCACAGCTCTGCTTTTCACATGTTGCTGTCAGCAAGTCTTTCAGAAAGAATTAGCACAGAAATAGTCAGGTTTGGTGCTCACCACCAATCCCACCCTAACACCATCTGGTAAAAACAAGAAATCCTGGGAGCAGTTTTGCAAGTGGGTTTGGCAAATTTGTTATAACCTGACCTGCGGTGTCTGTAAAATGCTGCCTGGTGTCATTTTGCCAAAGGATAACGAGGAAAGGGGAAATATCTTGATACTACAAAAAGTGTATTCTTGTCCAAATGTGCAACCTCATATTTAGATCAAGCTCTTCTTATCCTGCAAGTTTTTGATTAAATGAGTTATACAATCGCTAGGCAAAAGCAAATGAATATTTAAGTTTTGACATTGTATGTGGTTTAGCATACATTTTGGTTGACTTAATTTCTGTTCTCTGGAAAAACAAGGAATGACTTAGATTCTATTAGGAAGAAATTCTTTACTGTGAGGGTGGTGAGACACTAGAATGGGTTGCCCCGGGAAGTTGTGGATGTCCCATCCCTGGAAGTGTTCGAGGCCGGGTTGGATGGGGCCTTGAGCAGCCTGGTCTAGTGGAAGGTTCCCTGCCCATGGTGGGGAACGAGATGATCTTTAAGGTCCCTTCCAACGCAAACCATTCTATGACTCCATGACTCTGTGATTCTCTTAGGTTGAGATCAATATGATTCAGACATTACAGGCCCTTTTTGGCCAGACCTGGCACAGACTGTGGAGAACTGGATGGGTCTGAACTTCTGTATTATTTTCAGTCATTTGCTGTCACCAAAATTGCAGTCTGTAGAACAAGTGTTTGAGTGCATTGTTTTTTGTGTAAAATAATGTAAAGCAGCTGCTGCATTACAGGAAACACAGGACTTTGTATAATCATAAAATAAGCAAAAACATTTTTATAATTAGATTTTTCATGTTTTCTAGAATTTCTTTGTAATTCAGTTTGCTTAAAAGAGCAAACACTGGGGGATATATAGTGAAATCCTTTTGTTTTTTCTCTGAGATAAGAAGTTAATCTTTGGACAGTAGTTCTGGTTTTATTTTTCTACTTTCAGATTCACTGCAAGCAATTTAATCCAAGCTTAGCTGTAAATGAATATACAACTCATTCTCTAGATAGCAGTTTGAGAGGGGAGTGTTTACATGTCTCACTTGGTTTTGTCTTACTTTTTAATATCTAGAAATTTGCTTTCAATATTAAACTAATCTGTAGGAGAAACATGGTACTTTCCCAGAACCGACCAATCATTAGTATTGACCCTAAAAGTAATTTTTGTGAATAGAAGCATCTGCTGATCTTTCAAAAGTATTGACATTTTTAGTAAATTTTTCATTCCATAGTTGTGGGAAGGGTCTTTCTCTTCTCTTATTGCAAATATTTTGTACAAGTTGTCAGTTTAGGAGAACAAATTTTGAAAAGTTCAAGAAAAGTCTGGAAAAGAGTAGAAAAAGCACTAGAGGGCAAATAGAATCATAGGAGAGGGTTAATTTTTTTTAGTTCTAAATACTTGGTATTACAGTGTTACTTCTCTGAAACAGTAATTTATTACAGTGGAAGAAAAATTAAGCCAAGTGCTTTTGAAAGTAACCCCACTACTCTCCGCATATTTTAAGCTCTCTAATCAGAACAGCAGTTTAAATATTGTTAAGTTTACTGACTTAATTATAAAATGTTGCAATACAGTAGCAAATGCAATCAAGAATAAGGAAGTACATCTGATTCCATGGAAGAACATGGGATATCAGATGCATTACTTTCCTCCAAGGGAAATCTTCTACCTGAAAATATTTCTACATGTACTGGGTTAAAGCAGGTGAATTTAAAAATAAATTGTGATTGCTGCAGTCCCTGCAGAAAAGTTTATAAAATATCCATGCTGTATTGGAGTTCTTTATAGAATAGCAATATTCCGTCTTTTCTCTTATGAAAAAATTATTTTCCAGATTTTTTTTTACATCTTATGACTTGCTTAAAAGTCTGCCTGCATGACTTGCTGCTGAAGGCAGCATTTCAACCCTTAAAATCTTAAAACTGTGACGAATCATATGGTTTATCATGACTGTGACAATATTTGTTATTTCTCTATGAGCTACCGCTCCTGAAGTCACGTGAAATTATGAGTTTTCAGCTTTCATTAAGCAATAAAAAAGAAGGTTTTGGCCCTTCATGGTCTGTAGAGAACAGCTTGGAAATGTGACTCTAAAAACTGAAAAATCAGAAAGCAGGTCAATCTCTCAGATTGATTTTTCACCCAGCCTTATGGTTTTGTGGAGGCGAGTCTGACTCTCATCTTCTGCCGAGACTGACAATATTGTCAATATTCTGTGTTCTCAGGCAGTGTATTTTATCGTTTCTATCATCAAGACCAGAGCCTCAAATTTTATACAAAAACAAAACTATTGATAGTCAAAGTGACAGTAGAAATATGAAAAGTAATTGTGTGTGTGTGTGTGCAAGAGCTTCTATTTTTAAATGTGCCTGGAAAATTCCTTTTCTGCAGGATTATTTATCTGTATATATGTAATTGTAGGTGTACCTATGTGTATATATATATATATATGTACATGTGTGTGTTTGTATGCACTTAAATGTGGTCTTGCAGAAGAAGAGGCAAACCTGCATGGTCCTGGATAAGGCTGTATGGAGTTTATCTCAAGACCTCTGATAGCTCAGACACTTCTAAGATTCTTGTCCTTTTGATATTCCCTGCTTGGTTTCACATGATACATCCAAACTTGTCTCCTCCAGCCAGGAGAGAAAAGTACAGGGCAAAGTTTTGCTGTAATTACAGATGTAATAAAACACTTTTATATTTCTTCAGGAGCAGTTAACTGAGAACACCCAAAAGCTCAGATCCAGCAATCTACTATTTTAAGATTGCCCAGAACAAGTTAATTTTAGGTTTAGTGCTTTGTAATTTAACTAGGGAACTGCACCTAAAATTTTAAGATTGGATTTTGCAGACCTTAAGAAGATTTGCTTCTTTGAGTTTATTCGTATTTATAGTTGAAGTGTGTTTAATGATTTGCTGTTATGTGCACAAAACTACTACTACAATCCCAGGGTAACTAATGGTAGTTGATGGCGTTTTTGTTTTTTCTCTGGGCTGTTTCAGGGACTTTGTACTATGATCTTACCCTGATCTTAACGAGATCCAGCCAGAAGTTAAAAAAGCCATTCCATCTACATGCACACACACACACACACACTCAGAAATGTTCATGTGGTTGTTTTATTGTTCAAAGCAGGGATTTGGAAACTGGCTGGGAGCTGGTGTTTGTTGCAAGGGACTGGTGAGATGTAACCAAGTCAAGACCGACTGTAGTCAGCAGGATTCCAGGCATTGTACAAGACCCAAGCCTCCAGCGGATGGATGCTTCTGAGAGGGCTACAAACTTCAGTTTCCAGCTAAATCTGGAAGAAAACTTCAGTGCATGGCCCAAGACTAATCTGATTGTCCCCACTAGTAACAGCTCTGCCTTCAGCCCTGTTTTGAGAGGACTCAGTCTCTGTGCATGTCCTGCTCCTACAGGAGGGATGCCACCCGGGGAAGCAAACAGCTCTGAGAAATCCACAGCGGTCTCACCCCATCCAACAGAGTGTGTGTTATCTGAAGAGTAGTCAGTGAATTGCATTTATTTGCACATCTGAAGAGGGCAGAGGAAGAGACAGGGGGACATTAACTGTTGAGGTTTTTGTTGTAAATGGCACAGAAATGTGATTCACACCTGAGCAGCACATTCATGAGTCTGCTCTCGGTTTGATGTGGAAATCCAACTAGTTTGTACCACAGGCTTTCCTGCAGCCATCCGCCGGCTGTTAAATTTAACTCCTGCTTGGAAAGCTGTGTATCTGAAAGTGGCTTTCCACACAAAAAAATCAGGCTGGATGGAATGCATGGTATAGACTTGCTTCATCTGCCTGCAAGTGCCCTTCTGACAGGTTAAGTTTCCATAGATCCAGAGAGGCAGAAAAAAGTAGGAGAAGAAAATGAACAAGATGAAGGCCTGGGTGTCTTTGACTGCATCTTACCATATTAAGTAGAGAAAGGTTTATGCCACTAAAAAAAAACCAAACCAAAATCAAAACTAAAGAAGAAAGTGCAAGGAAACATGTTTAAACAGCTAAGGGTGACTCAGCATATAGGCAGCTAATGCACATGACTGCTGAGATTATCCATAAATCTTTTTTCCCACCTTTTCTGTTCCCCACTTTCCCGAAACTACAGTTTAATGACTCTGCTTTTTAAAGCTTGTTCCTTTCCTGAAGCCCAAAATTTCCCTCTGTCCTGCGGAGAGGTCAGCTCTCTTCCCCTGCAGCCACTGAGGCACAGAGCCTGTGGGCTGGGGGCAGATTTTAAAGTTCCAAACACATGTTAAAGCTCATTTGCTAATGATTAGGTTCAGGAGAGAATAACTTTGATTGCACACTAAGCATTTTCAAGGCCACGTTTTTTATCTTGCACGGAAAGGATATTCAGTACCTTTGGTCGTTAGTGTAAGTGAGAAGATAATACTGCAGGGCCTGGATTTGTAGCATCTGCTGAGGCACCGAATGCCAAGGCTAACCACACTTCTAATTGAGAACACCATCATTAATTCAGGTATCTCATGTAACTAAGGGTAACTAATAAGCATTATTAGTTAAGGTATCAATTACATGGGGTGAATGCAGCTGTAAGGTCAGATTCTGGTTGATCTGATTTTTGTAAGTAACGGGAAACGGGTCTCAAGTTCTCCAGCTCCCTTCCAAAGATCTCCTGTAATGTATCTTGCTTAGTTACTGATGCCAAAACCCCTCGCAAACCCCTCACATCCCTAATTCAGGCTGTCAGTCCAGCATCTTTCACAACAGTTAATCTTTTACAGGGGAGGTGGGGAGCTGGGGTTTGGTGGGTTTTTCCCTTCCTTGCTAGAACGGATGGAAGCACATGCACTGGCAAGCCTGCTGCGCTAATCCTCATGGGATGCCCAACTGCCTTGTTTCCTGAGTACATGGTGTTCATAAGCGTAGGTTGTCTGTGATGCAACTCCAGCCAACACCCTGAGTGTTTCATAGTCTTGACACAACTTGCTTCCAGGAATGACTAGAGCCAAATATGCTTTGACTTTTCTCCTTCCTCATTTGCACTTGCTCACCTCGATTTTGTGCCCATGATTCAAGTTTGTAAATTCAAACCACAACTCAGGAGAGGAAGGTGTGGCTTCCTCCTTTGTTCCTCCAGATAGACTTGAAACAAGAACAGGGAGAAGGCAAAGTTTCTCTTCCTTTAAAGAAATGCATCAGTTCAAAGCAGTAGGTATTCAATAACGTTCATCAGCCTGTTAAAGCAAAGCTCCTACTGACTGATTTTGTGTTTAGAACCTTTTTCCTGGGCACTGATGGAGATTTCCAGGGCATGAATCCTAGTATCACATTAATAAACCTTTAAATAAGATGCTTAAATAAGTGGCCTCACATGTTTCAGTACAAACGTTTGAAACAGTGGTAGCTGCTGTAGGTTTAGCGTTGTCTTAAACAAAGAAACAAAACCCAAGAACTGCCACCACCGCCCTTTTCTGAAACCCTGTCTGTGCCTGCAAGGCACAAATGCTGGTTTCTACTCACCTCCAAGCAAAGGGTAATAGCGGATGTTGTGTTCCTCTGATCTCACCGATGACTGTTTTTACAAAACAGGCTACAGTACATTTACTAGTGCATGATGGAAAGGCATAAATAATTTAAATAACAGTTGTCAAAATAAATGAGCAGAGCGCATTTTGTCATAAATTGCACTTGCTTTTTAAATGTGTTTCTCACTTAGTTGCAAAATTCAGAAATTTGCAGTGGATCTCCCAGTCCTTAATGTGAATTAGCAAGCCTCTACTCTCCTAGCCATAAGTTTAATCTTAACTAGAAAGGAATTATTTAGTATTACTTTGGCAAGGGTTCCTCCTTAATATTCTTTTACAGCCACAGTCTTGCAGTGTAATGTAAGTTATGCATGTATCCTGGAGACTTGGATTTTAGAGCTGAAAGCTGATTATGGACAGTAAAGAATTTCAGCTAGCATAAATATATAATTGTTTTAAATAGAGTTTTAACTACAATTCATATCACTAGCTGCTTCATTCCTTCCATTCCTTCCTTTGGCATGCAGATGCCAAATTTATGGTTGCTTAAGGAGTGTGTAATGGAAGTTATTTTGTAGAGGTGTAATACCAACATTAATGTGTACACAGAGAATACATCTCCTTAATTTGTCTACTTGCTTGGTTTTAGGTATAATTTAAGTAATGAAACTCTATTGTCATCAATCTACTTTTTACCATATATATACAGTTATGTTTGTTCTCCTTTATAGTTGGGGTTGTTTTTTTCACTTCCTTTCTCCTGAAGCCGAAGGAAGCTGCCACTTCTGCAAATCAGAAGTGAAGTCCTTTTTCCCTACTGTTCTGTGGGTGCCTGTGCTGTCTTTTTGCTTTGTTTAGAGACTGGCTTATTTAAAGAGATAAAACATGGCAGAAAACGTACCAAAACTGGCAGTAGGTTTCAGGTGCACTAGTAATAACCAAAGTATTTTTTTTTAAAGCATTTTGCTTGAATGGGCTAGTTATGGAGATGACAGTATTTTTTAAAATAAATCATCCCTGGGTAATTATCACTGTGAATCCATTTTAGTCTGACCTTGAAATCAAAGTGCAAATTTCCTACATGTTACTCAGAATAAAGAGAGACAAAACAGAAACACTTAAATACAGACTTCTAGAGGTAAGTCTGGCATGCATGATGACACACCGAGGATGAACTGGAATAGTTAAAAATGTTTTTGTTTGGAGATGCTGACAATGTGGGTGTATGCAGTAATCAGTGCCAACACAGAGAGACAAGATAAAAATTTGATATCCAGATAGATAGATAGATAGATAGATAGATAGACAGATGTCAATAAGAGGCAGATGTGATTGTCTGTACAAGTACAATGTTCATTCCATACACCCAGGTGTTGTCTTCAGAGGTGTTTTGTCCTGGTTCTGGACCTTTCATCTGGGCTGTCAGTGATTCAAATTGTGGCAAATCATCAGCATTAAAGAGGCCTTTGTTTGGGGGAATAAACGTCAAAAATAAGCCTTTCATTTAGAGGTACAAATGGCGTCTTCCCCAATTTAAATATCCTACCTTTAAATCGAGTTTAATGTTTCTACCAGAGTGAGACTGGCTGTTTGCATAATTTGATTTCATATTCCATATTAAGTGTGCAGACAGTTCCAAAAATGTAACATGAGGAAATGGTGTCAGAGGACACTAGAAACCAGCTACTGGCTATTCTGTGATGCAGCAGGGTTACCTGGGATGCTTGTAGGTCCCCAAGAAGTGCTGGAGAAGAAGTTGCTAGTTCCTCGTTCACAGCATATGTATATGCACAAATACAGTTCTGTACATTAGTTTTGTCCCTTTCTTACGTTAAGCAAGTGCTGTGGCTTGGGGAGGCAAGATTATAAAGTCAAAATAACTAATAGGATTGGGAGGTACTGTCTATTTAGGATGAATGTGCTTCTGGGTGAAGGGAGTTCCATCAGCACCAGTCAGAATAGATTGAGGTGATTTGCTGTGCAGTCACAGCAGGACATTTAACTGCTGGCAGATAGTTGGTGTCAGACTTTCACAGGCTTTTATTTAGAGAAAGGAGAGGTCCAACAATCAGGACACCTGTATGGAATTAATAGGGAAAGCAGCCAACAGGACACAACTTCCATTCCAGTCTTCCA
This sequence comes from Lophotriccus pileatus, assembly GCA_035583135.1. Classification (NCBI taxonomy): domain Eukaryota; kingdom Metazoa; phylum Chordata; class Aves; order Passeriformes; family Tyrannidae; genus Lophotriccus; species Lophotriccus pileatus. The sequence goes on along the minus strand of JAWWES010000081.1, from coordinate 137,544,111 downwards.
AATCCTTTGTCTGGTCTTTAAAATAAAATTTTAACACAATTTGTAGCCAGCACTAGAGTTAACAGCGATGTATCACAACTTGGTATTTAAGCAAGGAGCCTTAGCTGTTCCCAGCAAAGTCAATAATTCTGCTGCCATGCAGAGAAACAAGCACCAGCCAAGCTACTATCAGAAACCCCCATAGAAATGATCCAGGGAGACTGTTTTTCACCTTTCTAGTGGTTGTTATGGTCTTCAAAAGGCACAGTTTCCAAACTAATTATGTATCTCACAATAACTTCTATAAAACATTTTTAGAATGTGTTATTACACATATGTAAGTAAAAATGGCAAAAAAAAATCTGTCCCCTGTGTATATTCATATTCATGCATTCAGCCTTGGTTAACTAAAATAGTTTTGTTGCTTGTTTTTCCCCTCAGCTCTGTAGATGCAGCACAGCTCACAATTCATTTTCTCATGTGTTAACTGAGGCTGGGCAGGTCAGGCACTTGGACTAGATGATCACTGTGAGTCCCTTCTAACAGAACTGTGCTTTCAGTGAAAACTTTGTTCTTCTGCATTAATCAAATTTATATACCTGCAGGTACCATCCAGGTTTTCTGGTATTCCCACTGTAGGCAGCAGCAAGGACCTCCTGAGAGCTTTGGGACTGGTGCCTGGAGGCAGGGGCCTGGCTCTGCACTGCGTAGACAGTCTGCAGGCATAAAATAGGTAACAGCAGTAGGCGTCTAAAAATAGTTGGATTAATCTGGGCCACACTTTCATTTGCAAGGCCTTTGCTGGTACAGCAGCCCAAAAATACCATGCGTGGTAGGTAGATGTTGGGTTGAATATGTTATATAATGTAGGTAGCTCATGTTGTGTGGTGGGGAACAGATATTTCAAACAATTAGCTGCCATCACCTTAAGTGGTACTTCTGGCCTGGTCTGTGGTAGATGACTCAGTGTGGTTTCCGAATGGATCCAGATCCTTACCACAGATTTTAAAGACCATTTGGAGAGATGCAATTGCACTTTCAGCTGTGAGAAGCGCATAAGGCTGTGTCTTCACCTTGGTTTTAGTGGAGAAGGTTACCAAGCTTTCCAAAAACCTCTTAGAGGCTGCTACAAAGGTTTTGGAAACAGAATCTCGGAACAGGGGACAAAAACATGGTCTCAAAACTGTTTTTCTTGTTAGATCAGGTGAACTGGAGTTGTGTAAAGATATTAGCCACTCAATCATGAGCTAATATCCTAGACACTAGTCCTGCAGGCAGTCTGCTCTCTGGGAATAGGGGTCATCTTCTTTAAAGGTCGTTGCAAATGATATCTCAGCATGGTGGTATGGATGAGTTGCTGGGTTTGCAGGATGTAGGTATTTAGTCATAATCACTTGTGGTTGTTTTATAGATGTAGTCATGATTGGTAAATTTTGTGTGAGATACATGTATACACGGACATATATATGTTTCTCGTGACATTTCAGCTAGAGTTATTGCAGACACGTAGCCTGTCTTGATTCCAGACACAGAACCTGTCTATATTTTGCATTTATTGTGCAAAAGTGTTTTTAAAGTGTTGTGCATGCCTCTGAGCACCTCACGTTGTCAGGGCAGAGATGATGGCTGTCTAGTGATAGACACGGGGAGCTCCTTTGTTCGTGGGCAAATGAGTGTGCGATTGTGCACTTGCTTTGTGGAGCACGCCTGGATGAGCTGCACCCCACAGAAGCAAGATAATCACTGTTCATTAAAATTTGTTTTAAGATCATAGACACATATGGACTTTAATTTCTGTATGTTCTACTTTGACTCCAAATCAGTATCATTAATGACACTGAGTAGTTTGCTGTTAGCTGACAGTATTTTTTTCGAGTGTCTAAATTTAAATACCAGGACTATAACTGCAGTGCATATTTTTCCCAGGTAGTTTCTTTACAAATGGCATATGCCTCATTTGTTTAATCCCTACTTCTGTGATTACAAAATAGCCAGGTTACATAAAAACAACTAAATTATATATTTGCATACAATACTGCTGTGGCTCTGCAGAAGCCATTTTGGGCTGTTCAATGTTAACAATTTCTTTCATTAAATAGGCTTGTTATTTCACCATCTGTACTGCAGAGTTCTTCCAGTCTTTAGCCTGGAAACATTTTTTTCATCATTCTACTACAATTCCTGCAAATGAAGTAAATAATATTTAGTAAAATAAGTAATAAAAGACAATAAACTAAAGCATTGCTACTGTAGTTCTTTCTGCAATTTAAACCTATGGGATTTTTGCTGGATTTCAGAGTTGTATTTCAGAGTCTTTGGGCAGAAACCAACCTTTATTTAAGTGTTTGAATAGCACAGTGGGACCCCAATTCATGGCTGGGCACTGACAAAGTAATGGTACTAAAAATAGTTTGCAGAGTTGGGCCCTCCAGTAGCAAAAGAAAAGTCAGAGAATGCATAATTTCAAGAAATGCTGTGGCTGTTGCCAGTGGGTCTGCTGTCCCTATTGTTATTTAAAACCAGAATTAGCTGTGCCTGTTATCTACAGCACAGTCTATCCATTCCCAGCCTGCTGGCTTCATTCTTTATTACCTTTCTAAATCGAGTTAAACATCGATGTTCTTTGAGAGACCACAGTCAGCATTTGGGGAGACACAGGCTAGGACTCCACATTATGAATACTTCAGTTGCAGAGCTGACTGAAGAGGCTCCTGCTGCTGCCCATGGCCATTCCTCCTGCTCCCTGCCAGGATCACTCTAGCTGTGTTGGAGCTCTGAAGCAGATCTGGGAAAGGAATTGGTTTAAAGCTTTGGTCTGGCTTTTCTCATGGGCTTATTTCATAGGTCCATTGTACTGTGCAGAGTTGGCCCGCAGCTGAGCAGTGGAAGAAGGGAAGGAAAAACTGGAGAACCATCTCCACCACTGTGTGATTCACCACACAGAATTGTGCTCCCAGAACTGTGTGCATGCTGGAAGCAGAGCCTTGGTCTTCAGCTCACAGACAGAAGGGGAATCTCTCCATTGCTGAAGAGTGTAAAGAGAAAGCTGGTTTGGCAGTGAACAGTGCCTCCCCTTAGGCATCCTGAAGGGACACTGAACATGCATACTCCACTAGCAGATATCCCAAAATGCCATGTGGAGTTTGCACAGGTAGACATATTCCCAATCCCAGCATTGCATAAACCACGCACTTTAGCATAAGAGGCTAGAACACAAATTAAAACTTGCTTTCCAGGGGAGAAGAGTAGAACTATTGGATCACTTTTTTTATATAACAGATTCACAAGTCTTAACTTTTTACCAGGTTATTTATTGATGAAATTCTTGAGACTGAACCAGAAGTGAAAGGGTTTTTTAAAAGCTTTTTTTTTTTTTTTAATTTCCCACATAAAGCCATTAGTATCTGCAAGGTGAAAATCTGGGGTGGATTTGTAGCAGTGGATATATAAGTGCTCACTGGAGTGCTCTGGTCTGTGTCATAGTAATGAACAATACTCCCATGCAATGAAGAAACACCTTTCAGCTATATTAGAAGATGTAATTTCCTGAGATATTAGAATGAATTTCTCATGTAGAATCTGGGCCAAGAGGTTAGAGACAAAAGTTCTTGTTGGCAGGCGGTGCCCAGTGATCACAGAGACATCTCCAGGATGCTCCATTAGGGCCACAGATACAGTAATCTTATGGGATTCTCTAACCAGAGAAAGCCGGAAAAAACAGGGAGGCCTGAGCTGCAGTAGCATGTTGTAGTTACGCCCTGATGAGGTGAGATCATTTCTCTTTGTAATCTCAGAATGGAAAGTAGAAGCTGAACGATAGTGTCATTAGGAAATTGGTATTTAACACATTTGCAGCTCTTCCAGGTGCCCATACCCTTCAGGGCCAGTCCTGAAATCTGGGACTTTTCCAGAGAAAACCCCTTCATTAGTGGGGCAAACCAAGTGGCTGTATCTGAATGTCTCACACTGGTTTTCTGTCAAGGCTGCTGTTCAGTTTTGCAGTCTCTGCAACATAGCTTACTTTTTTCCCATGTAGGCATTTTATGAGTACAGTGTTTAAATATCACCTCTCCAGGAACCGAGGGCATGGATCCTCATAGCTAACCTCTTAGCCAACCAGTGACGGCATCCATTTCTTCCTGATGCACCCAGCCTTGTGCAGCCTAAGTGGGGATGAGCACCAGGTACGAAATCCTTGAGGAGTGGGTTGGAGGTGACAGTGAACAGGTTAAAAATGGCTTAGTGAAAGGTGTTCTGTCTGCGTTTGCTCCTGGGCAGTGTGTGGTGGTGGCTGAGCTTGTGAAACAAATCTGACAGTGTGGCCACCTGAGCCAGGTAACCGTGAGGCAGCTGGAAGGTGGAGTGTGAATGCTGGGCGTGCGTTGCTGCTCCTCCTGAGTGCCCGTGTGCGGAGCTGCCCTGCGCGTACCGCGGGCCGAGGGCGCACACGGACGGCATCTGTTCTGCTGGAGATCCAGGCGCCCGTTCCCTCGCAGTAATGTGTTCACAGAGGCATGCCCTTAATTACCCTAAATAGACAAATGCACGATGCAGACTGAAGATTCCAGACATATGGACATGCCAGAAGTTTTGTGTCTCTTGTGAGTGAGGCTCTAAAAATGTCTTGAGGGGTTACCAAAACTTGTTGCTGCTCCAGATCTGCTTTTGAATGATGTGTCAGCGCTTGTTTAAGATAAACATTGGAAGACTTGTAGGAATCATTAGAGAAATTTTCACAAGTAACTCGGAAATCAAAGTCTTGTTGACTTCTAATGACACTTTGGTATGCAAATCACTTGGGGGTTTTTGAGAATCTTGTCCATCTTCTTTCTAGCCAAAATGTTTCATGCTCCAGTAGCAGAATTTTCTTCCTTTCTTTCTTTCTTTTCTTTCTTTTTCTTTCTTTCTTTCTTTCTTTCTTTCTTTCTTTCTTTCTTTGTTTCTTTCTTTCTTTCTTTATTTCTTTATTTCTTTCTTTCTTTCTTTCTTTATTTCATTC
>JAWWES010000081.1:137492803-137539033 GCA_035583135.1 Lophotriccus pileatus | reverse complement strand
TTTCTTTCTTTCTTTCTTTCTTTCTTTCTTTCTTTCTTTCTTTCCTTCCTTCCTTCCTTCCTTCCTTCCTTCCTTCCCTCCCTCTTTCTTTCTCTCCCTCTTTCTTTCTTTCCCTCCCTCTTTCTTCCCCTCCCTCTTTTTTTCTTCTTTCTTTCTTCCTTCTTTCCTTCATTTTTCTTCTGGCAAAAATTAAATTGGGATCCTTACTTTTCTGGCACTGGAAGAGAAATACCACATCCCATTAGATATTTCTCCCTTATTTTTGAGGCACAGAAGTTTGTCTGCACATGAATTGTGATAACTGTTTGGCCTGAGATAAAATGGTCGAATTTTCCCAGTTACAAATTCTTACCAACCTAATTTACTAGCATAGCTAGAATGTCAAAGGTGTTTAATAATAAACAAACCATTATTTTTTTGTTTACTCAAATTTTACTTACCCATATGAATTTCTTGACTGTGATGTCCATTTGTTCATATATTGCAAGTGGAAATGAAAAGCAAATTAGTGGCAAATCGAAACAATTTGGCAGCATAAACACAATAAATTTTCCAGCTACAAAATGATACCAATAGTGCTAAGTAAATAATTCCTCTATGAAACTTTATTATTTTGTGGATTGTTTGCAAGAAACATCTCATTATCTCAGTTATGTGTGTGAATTTCTAAGAAGATTATTTGGTGTGTAATTTCCTTGTCAAATTCCAATATCCAAGGCCTCAAAGGAATTTAGGGCTCTTATCCCTTACCAGAATCTATATCATTCTTTATATTAGTAGAAATGTAAGCATTAAACATGCTAATCCAGAACATTGTGGTACCTACATTTCACATGCTAATTGGAAATTGTAACAATCAAATTAAGCATGAAGTTGCAATTCCTGTCACCTCTTGTTTGCCATTTAATTGCTGGATACCTACTCTGAGCTCATCATTCATCTTTCTTGGTAATCAGTGAAGAGAAGAGCTGCCAAAGAATCGTTTATCCAATATGACAAGTAAGTAGGTGGGTCACTCTTCTAAGGGCCCTGTTTTTCTCTACTGCTTGTTGAAGAAGCCTAGATAACAGTGTAGGCTGGTTGTCTGTCTGGGATGGGTGAAATGAGTTTGTCTGTGCAGCCACCAGGCAAATTTCAGAGCCAAGTGAGCTGGTGCTCTGCACAGGGAGTTACTTCTCATAGCTCAGCACAGGCAGGGATGGATTCTCCCATGCCACTTCTGTCTGTGATTTGCATTTATCTGGGGTTACAGTCTGCAATTATGTGTGGAAGTACCCAGCTAGCTTTAATCAAGTTATCTGTAGAAGTTCAAGTGAATCATCTCAGAAATCCACACAAGCTTATTTATTTTCATCTCTAACCTTAAAGACGAGCTTCCGGGTGGGAAAGAGCTAAGTTCTATGTCTTTTTTTTATGCTGTTCTACTTTGTGCAGAACAATTACATATTTATTTAACTAGACAGCAAAGGGAAGTCTAGGAGTCTATGATATGGCAGATAAGGCCTTCACCTTAACCACTGAGTTGCTGGTCTGCTTCATATTTCACTCTCTTTCATCCATCAGTCCATACTGGTGTGTTCTGCAAGCAAAGAATCTGAATTATGAATGAAAGTCTTTTTCCTTGATATGACATTTAGCCCAAAGCCCCTCTCTTTAAAGTGACGTGATGCCCTTCTGTCTGACTTTTAAAGGTCAACTTCTACCTGGTATTGAATTATTTTCTGCCACTAAGTACATTGGTCCCATCCTTGACTTATGCTGGGTATGCCCCTGCTACAGCACCTGAGAGCATGTTCCAGCCCGGGGTGCTGGATGCCCAGCCTGGCTGCTGATGACTGCACGTGAGGTTGAGGATCGAGAGTGCACCATCTTCCAGGCATGGACTTCCTTTGGAAGGAAAACAGGTTTTACAGGCAGCCAGGGTGATGTGGAACACTCCAGGAGGTTCTGTGAACTGCCCCACAGGACATGGGTGATACCCCTTAGTTTTGACAAAGGGGAACGTTACACAACATCTTGCTTGAGATGGCAGCAACCACATACAGCATCATCTCCACAGCATGTGGTGTGCTCTGTCACCATTTGTATACATTTCTGTGCAACAATATTTTCTGGAACATGTGTGTGATGCAAAAAGACACAGAAAAATATGCATGTGCTTTGGATAGCCTCCAAATTAAAATGATAGGAAAGGGGCAAATCAGAATAAAGCACAATTTGCAACCCATCACAGAGTTCCTGTGCCGAGCAGGAACTCCCCAAAACCCTGAATGACAGAATAGCTCATGCATTCTGAACACTGGCTAGATGTTCTTTGTTTCATACCTGTCATGTTTCCATGAATGATTTGTTTCTTGGCTCTGTGGTCAACACAGCCCACATAATTTCAGTACTTGGACTTAAGAACTTACTCTGCCCATCCTTCGTTTATGAAGCCCTTCTGCCAAGGCAGCATTACTGGTATTTAGGGTCTCTGGTGGGTGTACATCCAGATAGAGTCTTAGGAACCAACTGGGGCACTCTTCAAATGTGGTTACTTTTGATCTCTGTAGTTCACTTTCCAGCTGCCCAGAGAGAGTCATGAAGCCCGATGAGCAGAGTGGTGAGCCCTCTCTGCTGCCTGCCTTGTCACAGCACCAGTCCCAGGGTGGAAGAGGATCCCTGGCTCAGATGGGACCTGCCCTCACTGCAGCTCTCTCCCTGAGCTTGGTCCTGCAGCTGGGGGAATTAGACCAGAGGCCTTTGATTTGATTTTATTTTTAGAACAGCAGTGGTGTATGCACCATGCTAATTTTTCTGTAGACCTTTCTGTGGGTGCCTGGGAAGACTTGATCGGAAGCAGATCGATGAGGATAAAATGGTGACTGCTTTTTTCCTGCACAACCCAGTGGCTGTGGAGGGCCATGCTGGATTGCAACATTGATGATCCAGAAATTTCTCCTTCAGACAACAATCAGTAAGGGACAATTTCCAGATAAAATCAGACTTTCGGCCAGATTTGGAGAAGGCATCATTGGAAGCATATTGAGAAGTCTGCACAGATGAACAAACCCAGACTTTGCCATCTTTATGGTCCTATTTGTACCTCATTGCAGCTCCAGCTTCCAGACCTAGAGTATGTGTTCCAGAAGCTTCCTCAAACTCCCTGTCCTTCACAGGGTTTTCACCCGACTCAGGAACCCTGCATGGCTCTGACAGCCTGAAAGCTCTTGCTGGGGATACAGGAGCTGGACAGACAGCATCAGTGCAGCCTTGTAACTCTCTTTGTGCCTAACTGGGAACTGTAAAACAAGGCCATGTCTTCTCACTGCTGTATTTTGAAATTGAGGGCTTTTTTTTGTGTGAAATAGTTAGACACTCTGTCCATGAGAATAGCAGTGATTATTTTCCAGATGGAGGCTGGACATTGTTCATTAAATGAAGTGGTGGGGCACATACTGAACTGCAAGAATAAAGCAAGTACCGACAGACAGAATGCCCTTTCTCTGCTTTGTGACTGTTTGGTGCTCAGAACAGTGCAAGGGTCCTGGAGAAAACACAACGATAACATAATGTGATAGTACAGGTAAAGGGTACCTATTGATTCATTCCTGCAAAAGGCTATTAAATAAAGTTGCTTGTTCAACAAATTAAGGGGTGAGAACTGGTTTTTGTAGGCTTCATGGTGTGTATTTGCATTGTTTTGTGGTACCTGTGTGTGTGCGTGTGTGCATGTGTGCAGTCTTTTAAGTGGTTTTAGTAGGTATAATTTCCCTTTTAGCTTGGTTAATCAATTCACAGAATGGAAATTTTTGTTTCAGGGAACCTCACAGTGAATATCTCCCTAAAGGTGGATAGTTTGTTCCACCTATTAATCCTGCATAAACTCTGCATAACCAGCAAGGGAGTTGTAGCTCCAGAGAATTTCCAAACTCTTTTGCTCTAATACTTTGATTTTTCTAGTGAAGTCTTTGGTCTCATCTGATTATGTTTCTTAACTTATTGCATATTTGACTGAGGATCCTAAAGCAAGTTAATAGGATGATATAATGCACAGAACTAATTCCCAAACACTGCTGCACACTTATGAACAGGGTTGGCTTGAAAGTATCCTGCAGAATCTGCAGAAGAAATGCAAATACAAGTTCCGGGTGATGATCAGAGCAGCCACCAAACCACTGAGAGCCACTGGGGACTGTGTGGTTAAGCACCTTCTGTGCATGCTGAAGATACCACTAAAAGCTGTGTCTTTTTTGAGTTCACTCAGTTTGTGCAGTTCCTGGTTCTTCATATTAAAACCCAGTGTCTGGAGACGAAAGCAATAGAAATGCAAAGACTCACAATGCAGTGCAAATGGCTGTACGGAGCCGCAGCTGTGGAATGCCATTCATCCCTGACAACCTTTTCCACTTCCTGCAGAGCACCCCACAAGGACTTGTGAGACCAAGAACTGATTACAAGCAGGCAGTGAGAGACATGCATGATGAGGCATAAAGTCAGCAATCTCATATGCATTTTCAGTTTCAGACAGCACCAGCTGAGACTATCAGACTCCTTAACATTACCTTCCTTTAAATCTTTCTGCTTGCTGCAGTTTGAGTCTCTAGATCAGGATGCTGCTGGACAGCCAGTTCACTGTTCACAGGGATGGGTAAGTGTGCAGTAGATCAAAAGAATTCTTTGAAGGAACCTATAAACACTAAGGAAGCAATTACATGCACTTTTTCAAAATATTTTAACTGCCTGTCATTACGATCTGTTGAATGCAAAAGTGTTTTTGTATTTTCTTTGAATGCTTGCAGCAGCAGGTGGGTGGTGGGATGTATGAAGCTTCTTGGGTTGAGATGAATTAACCACTTGGAAAGAAGAAAGAGTGTCTCCCAGGATTTTTCCTGATTTTTGAATCAAACTTCTAAACTTGGGAAATTTTCACATGCTGGTTAGGCACAGGGATAAAAACGACATAGTTTCTTGGGACAGATTTTTATTCTGAGGTTTCCAGATTGCACTGGAAAATCAAGTTCAGAAGGTGTAAAAGGCTTTTAAGATATTTTTTGGAACAAGGCTGGAGTGTGAGCTCAATCCCTTTAAAGAGTTGTCCACCAAGAAGTCTAATTTTTGAAGGAAGGGGCAAGGAATCAAAATTCCTGCATAAATCATCTGTACATGGAATCAATATGTGTCTTCATTTTGTTTAACTTAGTAAAGTTTCTGAGAGATTTGCTTTAGTAGGGAAGCTGGGGTTGTGTGTGACTTGTGAAGAGACTCTTGGCTAATATGACAATTTGAGGGCATTGAATAGCTTAGTGAAACACATTTTGGACAACTACATTTTCAACCCATCCTGTGTGAACCAACTGTGTTCCACAGAGCAGCTGTGATAACCTCTGACTAATTGGCTTTTCAGAAGGTTACCTGCTGAGAGCATCTGCCATGACATCCATTCTCCCAGAAATGTTTCATCTCAGGATTGCCTGATGTCGGCTGTAGAGCCCAGCGTCACAGGCAGGAAGTGAGTTATCTCTTGAGTCAGAACAGAGAGGAAAGGATTTGCCTGACCTTGTTGAATGTTCATCATCTGTCTTGAAGCTCTGAGCATCCCGCCTAAGAAGCCTTTTGAAGGCCACCCTGAAGCCTTCCCTGAGATGTGCCATTGATCCAGACAGTGAATCTGTGAGCGAGCCAGGATGCCACGTACCTCGTCCTCAATGCCTCACTGCGGCAGTGCCGGGCCCAGCGCCGCGCCCAGGCAGGCTGTGCACCAGCGGAATGGCAGCTGCCACCCCCAGCCCTCGTGTGGGCCTGGGACCACTCACAGCGAGCAGAGTAGCAGTACATAAATAACACCGAGGAGCTCACTGCATGTAAAGTCATTCTCTCTCCCTTAGAGCTCATACAGGAATATTTATTCAGGAGTATATTTGTGGTGATGGTATCAACAGATATTAGAACTATATCCAGGAGGATTAAGAGTACCTGCTTGTGGGAGCAGGTTGTCCAGAAGAAAAAAAAGAAATCCTGAATTTATCCTTGCAGAAATAGCAATTCATGTGTCAGCTGCAGTTTGTTTTAAAGACTCTGCTCTTGGAGTCTTGTGAAGGTACATAATTTCAACAAAAGATATCTTATTTCATGGTTGAGTTTCATAGTTCATGACAAATACCCTAACTCTATCCTAAAAAAGTAGGGGCGAAAGGATAACAACATTTATTTTTAATTCTATATATTTTCAGTTTTTATCATTATTTTGCATGGCCTCATTAATGAGTATTGAATGCTTGGGATTAGGATTACTGTGTTTGATGCTGTAGGTGGTGTGCTCATAGATCCACCTTTTCTGTCAAGCTACTCCAAAACCAAAATCTTGGTTTCCTGCTTGGCAGTCAAATTAAAAAAATCAAAGCAAGAAGAGACTTCCTTCCTTTCCCCCTTGGTATTTTTCCACTGTATTGACAACTGCATTTGACAAACAACATTAAATAACCTTCAAGACTGTATCAGCTACCTGTTCTTAGTATTGAGGGGAAAATCAGGCAAGTCAGACCAAGACATGACTGGTTGGGAATCAAAACAAAATTGACAGTCTTATCAAAAACCATCCACAGCTCTGTATTCTCTCTCGGCTGCTGGGTGTTGCATGCAGTCCATTGATTAATATGTCGCTGCTTAACAGGGGCTGCTGGGCTGTGACACGTGCAGGGAGGCAGTTTAGTGTCTCTGTGCAGCCCTGAGGCCTGACTTGCTCCCTGTACAGGACCGGGCTGCTCCAATGGGAGGAGGCGGCTGGGGTGGATGGAGCAGGCTTCTCGGTGCTGGCTCCAGCTGCACGCCTGCAATAGTTTGAGGTAACCTTGGATCTCTGGCATTGTTGACTCTGGCTATCAGTGACCTTGTTAGGTAATAAGGATGTGCAGCAATAGCTGCATTTACCTTCAGGTTAAAAGAACTGGTGCTACTCTGCACCCCGAACAGTAATGGGAAGGTTTAGTGATAGAGTGAAACCAAATGCTGGTGCTATTTCAGTCTCATCTGACCTGGGGTGAATGGTTCATGGCCTTGCCAAGGCTGCCCCGTGGCAGCACTTCCCAGCTGCTGCTCATCCTCCTTCCACCATGGTGACTGACTGGGATCAGTTCCCCGGGCAGGTATTTTGCTTTTACAGTGACTTCCATAAGCCTCAGAGAGACACCTCATGCTCTCACACCTCAGTGATAATAATTCAATGCACAATAAAGAAAAGGGTAAATCTACAAATGGGCTGCCAGACCTTTTCTTTTGTCAGTGTACAAAATTCTTCAAAGGTAGTGACATCTGTTGGGGGCCCCACAGCCGGACACAGACATGACCTGGAGTATTCTATCCAGCTCTGGAGTCCCCAGTGCAAGAAAGACCTGGATGTGTTGGAATGAGTCCAGAGCAGGGCCATTAAGTTGGTCACAGGGCTGAAATACCTCTCCTGTGAAGTCAAGCTGAGTTGAGGCTGTTCAGCCTGGAAAAGAGGAGGCCTTATAAAACCTTCCCGTACCTCAAAGAGGGCCTGCAGTGACCCTGGAGAGGGACTTTTCACAGGGGCATGTAGTGACAGGACAAGGGGGAATGGCCTTTAGCTGTAAAGGACAGGTTTAGGTCAGATATCAGGAAGAAGTTCTATGCTATAAGGGGTGGTGAGGCACTGGAACAGATTACCCAGAGTAGTTATGGCTGCCCCATCCCTGGAAGTGTTCAAGGCCAGGCTGGAAGGCACTGTGAGTAACCTGGTCTAGTGGAAGATTCCGATTCCCTGCCCACAGAAGGGAGTTTGGAACTACATGATCTTTAAGGTCCCTTCCAACCCAATCTCTCAATGATTCTGTGAACTCTAATTAGGAAATAACTAGATGCAACAGGTCTGCAATAATGTACAGCATGTCTTAAGTGACATGAGACACATGAAATGAGATACCTGGGGCCTTTCTAACACAGGAAAAATACTACTAAATGTAGCTGTGAATGCAGTTTTTTGCAGACTCCAAGGAATAGTTGGTAGATGGATGTTTGGAAATAGGCATTTTTCATTATAATGGCATGTTTGAAATGTGCTGACTTTAGAAATATAGTATAAAATTAGTTCCAGGAGAATAAACCTAGCAAAGATAATAGATACTTGTTTTCTTTATCAGAATCCCTCAATTATGAAAATGTGACAAATAGGTAATACCTCTAGGTTGACTTGAATTAACATATGTTTAAAATGAATGTAAAATATGTCCCTTTCTCAGTTAGTCAAAAATCACACAGTGCAGGTACTCAAAAACTAAAATACATCTCTGGCTTTGAAATTATTGTTGTCTTTCTACTGCAGCTTCTTGAAAATGTCATGTGAGATTAGATCTGTACTCCGTTGTGTTGGTAAGCGTACGAGCCCCCTGCAAAGGGCAGTCTTTGTTCCGAGAGCTCAGGAAAGGTTTTCAAAGACAACTGCTCATTTTTGATACCTTTTATAGAGGTCTTACTTTCAGAAAGCACTGGATATGTACTGTTAGAAGACCAGAGTCCTTAGAGGAGTCTCCAGCTGGGCACCCAAAATTATATAGGTAATGAGGAAGTAAGTGCTTCTAAAACGCTGTCCTCAAAAGACAAAGTGAGAGGAGTAGAAACAGGATAGATGACCACTAAATCAGCAGTTTGCTTGCTCTAAATAAAGAGCCTGACAGAATTACTGCTGTTCCCTTGCTCAGTGTTGCCAGTTGTATCCAGGCACCTCTGCTGGGTGTCCTGCATGGCTCAAAGTGGTTGTGCTCCCTCTGCAGTGTGGAGAGAGCTCAGGTTGGGATCAGCCCCATTTCTCCTCATTCACGAGTTTCTGTCTGAAGAACCAGCTGACTCATTTCAAACTTAAGTACAAGCACAAGCTGATGGCTGAGACAATATGGATGATTGGAGAATTTCAGCGTGAGTGCAATCCTGAGGCCTGACCTGATATAGTTAGCCAGTTTACCCATTTTATTTTAGTCTTGCAACTCTGTGGCTAGGCAAGGTATTTTCCATTGCTTGGGAGAGCTTTTCAAATTTTCCCTTCTTTGCAGCAGATGAGCTCAAAAAAGGTCCTGTTTCTCCTTTCTGATATGGGCCTGTCCCTGTTGATGCTACACAGATAAGAGATATCCTCTGGTTAACCTGGAATCAAACTAATTTGAGATGAGGTACAAATTTGCTTCTCTCCACGTTTAAAACCTCCCCACAGATTTCCCCTTTGTCACCATTACTTTCTTTTCTATCCAGAAGGACATAGTCAGTTATCCGTCTGGAGCAGCTGAAGGTTCAAAACCTTCCCTTTATTCCATGGAATAAAACAGTTTCTTGGTCCCGAATGTGAGTCTTTCTCAGATACCTACTGACATGGGTATCTCATGTAGAAGGTGACAGTAGGTGGTGGTGGGAACATTGCCCTAGAGAACCTGGAGAATAAAAGCAAGGCAGCTGTAAAAACAGAAATGAAGAATAGCGCTCTAGTCAGGTAAATGTGCCCACATAAGGAGGGAAATAACTGAGCAAGACTGGTTGTTATTGCTCCACTATTTCATAGAGCATATTTACACTGAGGGGTCAAGTGCTCATGGCAGGGTGTGGGTGGGCTTTTTTAGTCTTATGCAACACCTACTGATTTATCATCCCATCCTTTGCCTGCTTGATCAGACCTTCATGTCCATTGCTTCAAGAGTTTGGGGTTGGGAGAGGAAAATATGGGCAAAATGACAGCTTAGCAGAGGCAGTCAGCCCACACCAAACAGAGAAGAGCCCACCAGGCATGATTTTGAAGGAGCGAGAAGCAGAAATCCACTGCCAGCCTGAGTTTCAGCTGACGTGAATGCTGCCTTGGCAGCATCAGTATCCCATTAGCTGCACAATTTGGAATCTGTCCCAAAATCCAGCTCTTCCCACACATACAGACACGTACGTTCATAAAAGAAGCAGGGTATCAGCTGGAAAGGGTTCAGAAACCACCCTGATGAGTCCCATCCCAGCACTGCCCTGGTCAGAGATGGGGTCCACGGAACTGGCGATGGGTGAGGGCTGTGCAATAAACCAAGCTGTGTCCCAGAACGTTGCGGTGGCGGAATTGGCAGCGCTGGGTTAAGGGTTGGACTCGATAATTGTGAAGGTCTTTTCCAACATAAATGATTCTGTGATTCTATGAAATAACACAGTGAACTTGTCTCTGCATGGCTCCTTGGCCCCAGAGGCCTGAGCCTGTGATGGGTTTACATGCATTTACGTGCTACGGAGTGAATAAACAGCTGAATGTGCTTCAGCGTGAGCAGTCCTGCATGGGCACTCATCTCCTGTTCAGAAAGGCAGAAGAGGGAGCACAAATCCCCATCAGAAAAAATGTACAATCATAAAAATATTTAGGCTGGGAGAGGCTTCAGGAGATGGTCTCAGTCAACTGTGCTCAGAGCAGGGCCATGGTAGGTTGTGTGGGGCCTCATCTGGTTGAGTTGCAAATATCTCCATAGGTGGAAATCCCACAGCCTGGTCAGGTAACTTGTTCCAAAATGTAACCACGCTTACCAGGAAGCTTTTTTTCTTTGCATCTGACTGGAATCTCTCTTGTTCCATCTTGTGTCCATTGCCTCTTGTCCTTTTGCTGTGCTCCTCAAAGAAAAGTTTGGGTGAAGGGGAGGAGAAATTACAAGTAAGCTCCACATTCTCTTCCTTTATGGTGTGATCATGTTACACCTTTGCAAGGGCTTTCAGGCACAGAATAGCAGCCACCAACATTGAACTTACTGAACTACTTTTAGCAGGGAAAAAAGAAACTCTCTGCAACTCCTCTCTTTATCTTATGGGTTCTGAAGGGAGGAAGGATGTGGGTGAGCTGTTTTCATATCTTGTATGCGCTGATGGCCAATTCTCACCATCCTGGCCAGCAGAAATGGTCAGGGAGTATTAAATCCTACTTGGGCATTTGGCAGAGCCTTTCCAGCATTTGGCTATCAAGCCTTCAGTAGTTAATGCAAATCCAACCAAACAGAAGAGCCTGCTCTCTGGGACTCAGACTACAGGAAGAGTAAGCAGTGCTTTCACATGAGGCAAGAAAATTCAAGTAGGATTTGTTAAATTACGCAAATGATTGCTGGTCTGCACTTTATATTTATCTAAGAAATTGATTAAGCACTGAGTTTTTTGTTTGGTGAGTAAAGTTGATTAAAAAAAGTACTGGGGTCACAATATATATTCTAGGAGTACATTTACTGAGCTCAGACCTGACTTTTTAAATTTTAGGTGAAATACATGATAATGTTCTATACTCACTGTCTGGTTTTGAATTCCTGTTTTGTTTCTTACAGCCCCAGCAGAGAGCTCTCCATAAACATTTCCAGCCTCTAAAGCTGCTGTCCTGCCACTTGATATGAAAGTGAACTTTCCTTCATGAAAAAGCAACAATAAATGGCGCTGCCAGAAAATGACCATGGAGGATTGAAGACAAACTTGAAGTAAAATCAGCAGACTCAGATGATGCATTCTGGGAAGACCTGGTTTGCTGTGGAGTAAAAACGTGGTGCAAAATATCCAGTGCTAATTTGTTGAAAATGGTCATTTACAGACCTTTAGCTGGAAAATTTCTTCCAGTTTTCATCACTGTGCATAACTTTTGAGTTCCCTTTAGGGAACTGTCTATGCCCTTCACTAGAAGTCCTGTTTTAGCATGGCAACTACTGGATTCTTTTATTATGTATGCAGATGGCATGATGTTTTAGGAAAAACTTACAGCAATTCTCCAATCTCAGTGGATATGTTCACACTATTACACCCTGATAGGAATGTAAACGTCTTGTATGTGTTAGTTTTGCAGTCTAATGGTATTCTGTTAAACAATATCAGCACTTCATATGTGCTTTCCTCACAGAACTAGCACAGTCCATATATATATATAATGGTCTTTTTTTTAAATACTGAGGATATGTTTCAGTATTTGTGCTGAGACTGCATCCAAACTGAAGCCCAATACTATCATCCCTTCACCAATTCACATTAGATTGTGTAGATAGATTTGCACGTGGCAGAGATGTGACTTCTTTTATCAAGACTTAGAGAACAGCTGTCACAGAGGTAGCCAAGAACAGGGTAGGTTGAGCTGTAGGACACTGTGTCTGCTCTCCCTCTCATCCACCAAATATCAAAGGTTCTCATTTCTAGCGTGCCAATGTGTTTTCTTACTCAGAGAGGGAGAGGCAAGGGAGAGAGCCTTTCTCAGAAGTGTGTGTGACCCTGGGTTTGGTCTACAGTAAAACCAAAATAAACTGGAAGAATTCAGGTTCTTTATGCTGGCCACCATTTATGTTTTGGGCAGGGCTGGGGAATCATAGTCCAAACCAAACTCTCAGAAAAAGGTAAAGTGTAAGATTATACTTCTGAGGAGCAAGACACTCCCTTTGGAGAGGGCAGACTTCTTCATTAACTTTTTCCACTTTCTATCCAAAACTGTATTTTGGTAGGAACTGGGAATAAGCAAATGATTCCAATAAGCCTTTCAATATACTGTAGCAGGCTCAAGACTGTTGCATTCAATCTGAACATTGTTTTTTGTTCAGTCTCTGAATGGCTGGCCTCATCACTGGTTGTATCACAGCTGGCTGTGGTACTATTTCTTCAATGGGAACTCAGTGGAATTAAGTCTGTTCCTCACGTCAGAACCTTCTTGACACACTCTTTATAATGAACTGTTGTCATCAACATACTGAGGGGGCTTACCTATTTGTTCCTTCTTTCTTGGAAATCAAGGGTAGCTTTTTTTTTGTGTATTTAAAGACTGTCACTCTCTCCAGCCTGATAGACAGGTACTATAGAGTTGCTTGTTAGCATTTGTTCCACACTGGGTGAGACACAATACTGGTGTGAAGATGCAGTGATGGAGAGAGGGTGCAGCTAGAGTAAATCAAAGGCAACTTTTTAGAGGAAGCTCCTGTGTTATAATTCTTTAAAACTCTTGTGCAGTTCATTGCTAGAGAATGGGAGGTCAACCACTGAGGGTGCCTGTACAACAAACAGATAATTATCTTCAGGGTTTAATTCTTTTTAAGATGGTTCTGGGCTTAGGTTTCAGCTCTCCACCCATCTCAGATTCAACATGTTGGATACTTCTACAGTATTCAGTCCAAAAGAAAATTATTTTTCTGATAACCAGGAGTTTCAGAAGTCATTAGTGATTTCCAATGGTTTGGGTCTTTCCACGGGTTCTCAAATGGAGCTCCCAAGACTTACAAAGCAGTAAACTGGTACATTCTCTTTCTGAAAATCCTGGTCCCTAATTTTAAATTAATTGGTGTAAAAATTCTTCTTAAGACATGAGAGTCTTTGCCAACAGCAACATTTGCACTTTTTAGAGCTTTTCGTAGGGTTGCAGGTTGGAATCTGATACCAATAGAGCCAGTCATGCACATGGCACAGGTCCACTGTAAGCTTCAGCAAATTTTACAGCTCTTTCTGCTACAGGTTTTAAAAATGCACTCTGGCAACTGACATCAATTTCATGTTGGTACAGCAAATAAAAAATAAAATACTTTGATTGATACGTTATATTAAAAGGAGAATGCTTTACTTCTACAGTAGGAATTCTCTTATTTTACTACCCAGTTAAAAAATCCAGAATAATTTGAATGATAAAAGAAGAGTTATCAGAGAGTGTTGTCTTAAAAGGGAGTATGAGAAGAAGTTGCGTTAGGCAGAAAGCCACTAGAAGCTTTTTTTTGTATCAATGTTAGTTTTGAACATCTTCCAGTATATGGGCATGAATTTAGATGTATGCACTTCTCCTGTTAAAACAGTTTGTTTTAAAAGCTTCCCAGGATTTTAGCTATGGTGACCTAGAAAAGCAGTGTTATAGGCCCTGAGAAATGTGAAAATCAAGTCCAGATCCTCGAGTAGCCAGACTCGGTGAGAAGTCTGCTGTAGGTGCCTATCGGACAAATCTTCTTTGAGGCTGCTGTGGGTCTCCATCCTGCAGCCAGCCTATGCATGTGGATAACTGCAAGCATAGTTCCCCCGAGCCCCATGACACTTCTCACGTGTGTAACTGTCTGCCAGAGCCATAAGGAAATAACTGTACTTTTTGGCTTGTATTTAACTATTCATTGTGTTTGGTTTTTTTTTAATCACTGTTATTCTCCCAAAGTAGGCCATGCTTCCTCAGGGATATTTATGGAATTGTTCTACATCTCTTGAACAACTATCTCAATCCCAGCTTATTCTTCTGAAAAGTTTTTAATATAAATAAACACGTGGGAGAGGTTTTTGTTGTTATGAATGGGGGCAGGTACTGTGTTCTCGGAAAGGCCATTGAGTGCAGACAATCAAGTCTATTGCATTTTTTATGCTGAACACCTTATTAATAGCAAACATATCCGCTTTTGCCTGGGTCATAGGAACAGTTCAGGGGAAAGAATGCTTTATCTCTAGTCAATAAATCATTTATGTCGAGAGTGCCAAAGACCAAGTCAACATGAAAGGGAGCAAATAAGTTATTCCGGCAAAGGAAGTCGATTTAAATATGTTCAGAGCCATTAGTTCGGTGTGAAAGAGTGGGAGACTAATGCTATTTTCATCAAGCAGCCATTATCAGCCCTGTGGAGATAGATAAATTCGCAAAGGCCAGTGCTGCTGTTACATTGATCACTGGTTATTATCTCTGAGACAAGGCAGTGCTGCCATCAGGACACTGTTCCCCTGTGCAGACCTGCAGCCTCCTCCTCTCCCTGGCGCCACACTCGCCTGGTTCTTTTTTCTGTCCAGAAAGGTTGCAGCATCAGACCCCACTAAGAATCCTTGACAGAAGTGCAGCCTTTCCAGGTACTTCAAACCGTGAGAAGTCCTCCACCAGAAACCTGAAGGAATTGCTCATTCCAGAAAGCAGGCTGCAGCTGAAGGCATCCTTTGCACTGTTTTGTTCCTTGTTTTTTTTTTTTCATCTGTGTGGCTTTCTGTGCCTGAACACCCACCATGTATTCTGTTAAGGGAAATGCAGCCTTCAAGGAGGGGAGTTTGAAAAAGCTCCACAAGCTCTTTGGTTTTGCTTGGCCAGGTGTGTGGCACTGCTTTACCAGTGAGTTCATCCCTCCCCGTCTGTTCTTTAAGGGTAAGTGTTGTCACTCGACAACAGATGTAACATTACTGAGGAAATGAAACCATTAAAAATTGTACAATTCTGGTTTGGTTTTGCCCTTCACTTTCAGAAGACTCAAGGCCAGGCCCCAGTGGACTTACACTGGTGCTACTCCATCAGTGTCTCCACAGACGTGTCTATCAGTGCCAGCCATGGATCCAGGACTGGAATGGGTTTTTTTGCACTGCCAAGATGAACCTCCCTCCAGCAGCCACAAAACCACAAAATCTGTGCTATTCAAAGTAAAGCAAAGTAAAACCCTGAACCTTTCACATTGGTCCCCTTTAATAGTCGCCATCTCTGCCATCAGAGTCTCTTTGAACAGCCCCGCTGCAAGACTGTGCTGCAATTGACCCTGGTATATATAGGCTGTGGTCAATAAGATTTTAATTAAAAAAGAAGAAGGTCCTTTGGTATAATTAAAATTGATGGGTGAGGGGAAATTATTACCAACATTACCTGCAACCTCCTGTAGTAAAATTCAGGAGAGTAATCTGGAGTGCAGAAAAAGCCACCAACATAACGTATGAGTGATTAAGCAGGCTCATGAGGATAAATCAGCAAGTAAGAAAAGTAGATGTTTAATGAAGGAAGCCAAAAAAAGTATGGGAAGTCAGTGGCAAATAGGTCAGGGCTGGTTAGACCGAAGGCTTTACATATATCCTAATAAATACTGTCATGGCAAAGCTAAGTCTGATATTAGACAGGCCCAGCACAGTGATTGTTCACAGTACATTGAAAACCCAACAAATAGTCTTGTTTTGTATTTGAAAGCAGTTGAAGGAGGGAGGCAAATTGCCCATTGAAATGTAATTCCTCCTACTCCATCAGTAATTATGGGTAATATTAAGCAGCAACTATCCAAACATAATTTAAAATTTGTAGAATCATTAGCTGAATCCAAAAGTGAAGGAAAACCTGACTAGGACTCTTCAAAACCAGAAAGCATAAAAGAAGCTTCAAATGACACCAAAACCACAATAATCGAAAGAATGAGAGGTTTGATCCAGAAAACTGTAGGCTCATTATCTTCCTATCAGTCTTAGGCAAAATCATGGAAAAGTTGATACAGCATGATCATTAAAGCAATTAAAACTTGATAAACCCCTCCAAATTATTTTTATAGAATTGTATCATGCCAAATAATTTGCTATCATTTTTTGTGTTATCAAAGTCTTGTTGAGAAAAGAAGCTCTGTTGGCATACTATACTTAGCCTCCTATAGAGCATTTGATTCTGATAAAGAACAAAAATAGCACAATGCAAAATCAATATCACCCATATTAAGTGGATTAAAACTGATTACAGGCTAGATCACAAAAAAATAGCAGTAAATATGAAATTATCCTCAGCTAGACTATTTCTGATGAGGTCCTCCCAAGGTATGCTTTATTTTCAGTATATCTCCCAGGGAAAGAGAAAATTACTGTTGGGAACAGCCAGAGATGACAAAAACAGAGATGCAGTAAATAATAATATGGGCAAGTTAGTGGTGGAGAGTAACCTGGAGGACAGAAAAGTCAGAAATCTGGGAAATATGGCATCAAGTCCCATTTAGAAGCCTGGGGATTATATCTGAAATAATACAGTGGCTGCAAAGGTGCAGTAAGTAATCCATTCTTCATCAGCCCCAGAGATGCTCTTGCCAGCTGGGATGTAGGACCTGGCAGTAGTGACGCTATTCCAGTTCATTTGGTTACTGTCAGTCGTTCAAAGAGGGTATTGACAACTTGGAAAGATTATTTTCAATAGCTCCCAGTGTCATCCAAGGGCAGGAAAACAGGTCTTATTATAGTGTCAGACTAATGAAGCTCAAGCTATTAATTTATCAGAGGCAATTTGAAGAGGTGACTTGATCTCCTTCTGCAATCACAATCTTCTACCTGGGCAGGGAAGTGCTGTCTGAGGGCAGGTACCTCTTCTGTTTAGAAGAAAAGGGAATGATGTGCTCTACTGGTTGGAAGCTGATTTCAGGCTAGAAATTAAGTGCAAATACTCAACAGGGAGGATAATTACCCGTGGAGACAACTTACTTAGTTACCTGGCATGTTCTCCATCACATAAAGTCTTTAAATGTATGCAGAGTATTTTTCTAAGTCAATAAGCTCTACCTCAAACTGAAATCCAGGCTCGGTGCAGCAATTACTGGATGAAGTCATTAGGCATGTGTTATGCAAGGATTAGACTAGATCATCAGATGTAATTTCTGAAATAAAAAGACCTTGAAGTTTCCAATATTACAAGAAGGCAGGGCAACCTATATCAGTTTTTGGGTTTTGTGTGTTTTGTTGTTTTGTTTTTGTTTTTGTTTTTCACAAATTCGTCTTAATTTAAACAGCTTTTATGCAAAGCTGTGCTTGCTAACATTTGGTATGAGCATCAGTAGGTCTGCTCACAGTTTTAAGGTTCTGCTGCACATAATTAAAGGAAGAGAACTGGACAAGAAAGGACAACAGAACCCTTGGACACACTGAGAAAGTCTGTTGCCTTTCATTAATAGCAGCCTGGGACAAAACGCTGCATGCAAATGATGGGGCCATGTGGATGTGTAGTCTGAGCAAGCAATAACATCTGTGGGTTTGCCTCTTAAGGAGATAGGATCTTGCTGGCAAGAAACAGATTTTCCTGCCTTCAACAACTGGCAGAGAAGCTGCAGTGCTGATTGAGAGGGCGATTGTATCCCTGTGCAGCTGAGCATGGTACACAAGTTCCTCGCTTCAAACACAGCAAACTGTTCTGCTCTCATGACGAGCCCCATTGGAGCTGGTTAATAAAGCCCTGGAAGTGAAATGACATCAGTGGGATTACCCAGAGTAATGACAGCTGCTCCCAGCAGTGAGTTTTTACAAGATTGGGCCCTGTTACCATCAGCTGGTTTGAATGTTGTACTTTAGAAATAAGCACTGGACTACTCAGTGTCTGATTCAGGTTTCACAAAACTGCTGTCAATAGGTGCAAGTGTGAACCTCTGGAGCATCTTACAAGTTCTTCACCAATCAGTGGGGAAAGGCACGAACAGGGATGTGCAGTCTGAAGAGTAAACAGTTCACACAAACAAGAGAAACTATAAAAGCAATACTTACTGCAGATTGGTATTGAATCAACATCAAGAAGCTAAAACAAGAATGAGCTAGCTACGGCCATAGCTAAGAAGATAAAGATCTTTGGGGATTCTTGCTCTAATCCAGTGTGAAATCCTAAGAAAATGAGTTTGGGCTAGATTTATTGTTTAAAGAACATTGGTACGTGCTTGCTGCCTGTCAAATAAATTCTGAAGAGTCACTGGCTTTGGTGTGTGGTAGCTTGAGTGTCCTCACGCTGCTGAGACACTGTGCAGCTCTGGGGGAGAGTATTCCATAACTGGCATGTCTGGGATCCAGCTGGGCAGGGAAGAAGCTGAACTTGCACATGAGTGGAATTGCCAGCATTATTATAACACAACCAGGCTTAGTCTGAGAATGAGATGAAAATCTTCTTTCTGATACTAATTCCAAATATATCTAAATAGTTTTTCAGAAGAAAAAATCCTCTGTAGCTTCTGTTACATCTCTAATCACATCCTTTCTATTAAGTGACTTGCCTTGAATTTATCTATTTAATATCATAAGTCACTAAATCAAATAGCAAAACACAGGGTGTTTCTTTTTTAAAGCAGGGAGATTGGTATCGCAGCAAAACAGCTTGTAAGCAATAAGAAGCTGTGCAGGGGAGGAAAAAAAACCTATCTTGTCCCATCAGATGCTTAGGGGATTTGACTGGTAGGTTGACTTTGTTTCAATATTGAGAGCAGGGTTTTATATCTAGACAGAGGTTTTCCTTACTGAACCAGACTTTGGTAAAGAAATGTTGGGAGTCCTCTTAGCACTTCTTCTGCATCCCTTGTATTCAAGAGGCTCCTTCTCTGTGCTTCTTTTGAGAAAGGTAGAGAGGAGATTAAGTGACAGCAGAGAAGACACAGAGAGATAGGGGCTTCCAGCCTATGCAAAGCACCACATCACGAGACCAAATCTCACCCTTCTGCCCTGACTCCAACACTGCTGCAGAGGGGAGGAAAGGGGCCATGCTGGGCTAACCTGTGAATGCAGCCTGTCCTGTTCCATCCTGCTCTCTTGCAGCCATTGCAGGAGACATTACCTGGCAGAACTGGACAATGCTCTGGCAATGGGAATGACCAGCGTTTCCACAAAGAGGCTGCATGCTCTGAGAAGTCTCCTTTGCTTTGCACTGAGCTGCTGGGCTGCTTGTCAAGGCTAAAGAGGCGTATTTTTAAATTTCTCAGAGTTATTGCATAATCTGAAAGTGTCAGGGCCATGCTTTGGGATGGGCTTTGCTTTTAGCTTTGCAACTATCTGGACCTACCCCACAATTACTATTTCTTTTTCACAAGTGGGGGTAAGATGGGAGGAGTGCCTGCCTGGCTCTGCGCATCGTAAACCACCAAATGGGCTCTAAATTTGGGGTACTCTGTTTTGGAGAGTTTGATTTAAGGTTGTTTGAATGTGACCCTGAAAAAAGCAGTAACTGACAGCTGGAATTGCAGCCATTCCTGACTTGTCTCCAAAGGTTGCCCTCTAATGAGCAGCCCATGGACAGAATCAGATGCCAGGCTGTGCTGGTGCCTCAGCGTCAGCCGCTGATGATGGACGTGAGCTGCAGGGAGCAAGAGGTGCTGGGATCAAGGTCCTGGGAGACCTGCTCACCTCATCCAGGACAGCTGGATGCAAAAGGCTGACTGCAAGCCCATGGTCATGCTGTCTGGTCAAAACAGTCTCCTGAAGCCAGCAGGTTGTGTCTGGTCCTGCTGCCTTTGGAGTCAGTTCTGGTTTAGATTCACTAAGGAAATATTCTAAGCCCATGATCTCCTTTTAATGTTAACTTGGTTGATAATCTAGGAAGATGCCAGCACTCTAATGCTTAAGAAGTGACACACTGTTATTCCCAGTACATCTATGACTGAACTTTTTAATGATGGAGCCAAATGAGGTGGCATGAAACAAAAGTGTGCCTTTTTGTTTGATGTACTCTGCGTTTCCCCAGGCATCCAAGGTGTTCACCTGCACAGCAGTGCTTTTTTCCCAAAACAGAAATTATCATGCAATCTAATTTTTAGTATATGATGTGGGCATCACTGTTAATTCCACCTTACAGTTTTTATATTTAGTCTTTAATTCCTTCTGTTTTAAAAAATCAACAAGAAATAAAACCCGGGTGGGAGGGAGGAATTCTTTTAACAATAAAATTAAAATCAATATCAAGGGTTTTGGTATCTTTGGGCAGAATCTCTGGAAGCTTTGGGTATCTGCTTTATCATTTTGTATATTTGACAATTTTGTACTCTGCATTGTTTTGACTTCATTTGTGCATGGCGATGTATTAAAACATGGAATTTTTATTATACAGTAAAAGTATTTTGTTTGATTTAAGCAAGGTCAGGGATTGATCCAGTTCACAAACAGAAGAGGAAAAATTCCAGAGGTTTTTGCCAGCATCAGCTCTCACTGGCTAGTCCAACCAGTCTCATTCGGGCGGTTTCCAGCACCTGAAGGTGGGCAGAGCTTTTTGCCCACCTTCAATTCTCCTTCCCAGCTGTGGTCCTTGGGTCTGAGCAGTGGTTTGTAGTGTGGGGTGCAGGTGCTACCTAAATGCAGCACATGACAGATGTTACAGGAGATGTTAACCAAGCAAAGGCCTCTGCTCTGCTGGGCATGGTTTGGGTGTAAATACAGACCAGTTCTACTGATCTTGCCTGATTTACCCCGGATTTAGGGCAGTGTAATGGCAAGCAGGCACTGCACAGGGTGAGGAAGAATTCTCCTTCACTGCCCGTATTTCTTGAGACTCAGGGAATGCCCCTGTCAGCAGTGAAGCATCCTCTAAGGGGACCAAAGTGCCAAAGGAGCAGGCACTAGACTGTTTGTGGTGCAAAGCATTTCACTTCCATCCCACCTGCCCCCATTTATTCTTAGCATTTATGGTATGTGACTGATTTAAAAGTCAGTGGATTGGGTAGTTTTTGGAAAAATGCTGAAGTGCTAGAGTTCCAGCATGATATTATGCTCTCCATGTATGTGGGGTTTTTCATTTTCAAACATAGTTCTGAATGCTCTTGCATTTGTAAGGCAGAGACTGATGACATGCTTTGGTCAAACACAAAATACTTGGCTTAATAAAAAATAATAGAACAAAATTATATAATGTGAGCTATAACTGACAAAGTCAAGCTAAATTGTCTTCTAAAAAAATCATAAATCATGTTTTTTATTGTGATGGGGCTGCAATTTACTAAATTCTGTTTATATCTTTAAAAAGCTTTCTACTCCATAAACTTTGTCAGCGAGAAGAATATGTTAGCAAGGAAAACTCTGGTTTTGATCTGTGCATGTTACTTCTCAGGCTGAAGAAAATTAGAACCATCTTACAAGAAAAGAAAGAGTTTCTATGTCACATACGCTCTTCACCATCGGGGTCTCCGTAGGGGTTACAGTGGCACCATGTTATTATTACACCTCTGTGTGCTGCACACTAAGATTGTTTCCATTATAAACAATATGCCAGCTAAATCAGATGCAATATTCCTCCCTGGAGACAGAGAAAATAGTTACTGAGGCTGTGGAGAAGGAGTTTCCATGTGTGCTTGTATGGGTTTTGCATTACAAATTGCAGTGAATGAAGCACAACCCTAGAAACACGAGTGATATTCACAGTCCCACCACTGATCTGTTTTACGTGAAAAGAACAAGTTCCCTCACATTGTCTCTTCATGTCCCACCTCCTTATCTATAAAACTGGAACTACATTTACCTGTCACTGTTAAACCTTGAAACTCAACAGAGGAACTTACAGAGGAACTGTAAATCTTCCAAGAGGATTGTGTTTCAAGTCGGATTGATTTGAACAGACCAGGCACCTTGGTGCAAAAGAGATGTCTTATTTGGGAGAAAAGAAGATGCCATCCACAGCTCATGCTTATCTGACATTTCTCTCTCACTTCACCCAGGCACTGATCTGTCAGAGCTTCAGTGCATGGCATGACACTTTCACGGGTGAGGTATCGTATCATCCCGGTGTCTGAGACCTCTTCCTCTTTCGTGCACTCCTTCGTCTCATTCACGTCACTGCCTTGTCATTGCCTTCTTGCTTTTCTGCACCTGACATGATTTCTTGCCTTCTCCTGTTATTAGCATCACATGGGAAATACACTGAATTACTGCATGTGAAAAACACGCTGCCAAGTAAAAGAGTTTTCTTAAAATAAATGGCACCAGGGCACTGGCCTTAGGAGATAAAGCAGAGGACAGATTGCTACAGGTTTGTTTTAGGGCAGCATGGGGATTAACCTCATCTCCACATCAGTGTTGGAGTGAGAGACTGAAATGGCAGCAATAAGGATGCACACTGTACTCTAGAAAAAGCTTTCGAGGAAGAGGGATACTGAAGCAGTAGCGACTACTTAAAGAGGTGGAGAACAGTTTTGGCCAGCATCGCTCAGCAATGCTGACTCTGTGGGAGGGCAGGAGGACAGACCTGTTGTTTACCAAAATCTCTTTCTCAGGTCAATATTCCTGCAGGTAAGACTTGAGTGGGAAGCAAAGATTTACCTCTGTTAATTAT
The DNA here is from genome assembly GCA_035583135.1 of Lophotriccus pileatus. Classification (NCBI taxonomy): domain Eukaryota; kingdom Metazoa; phylum Chordata; class Aves; order Passeriformes; family Tyrannidae; genus Lophotriccus; species Lophotriccus pileatus. The sequence goes on along the minus strand of JAWWES010000081.1, from coordinate 137,516,301 downwards.
CATCACTTTACATTTCAAGTTCAACAAGGGAAAGCGTTGGATTCTGCACGGGGGATGGGGCAATCCTGGATGTTCATTTTCTCAGTCTGAGACAATTTGGAGGGGCAGAGACATCAGACAGAAGTCTCCTCCCTCAGATTTAATGACCCTGGTTTCTCCAATACAAAGAGGGACACCAAATACGCCCAGATGTGAGTGAAAAAATAACTCTTTACCAAGAAGAATGCCGATAACAATACTGGTAAAACTGGGTTAAACCAACCGATGAGGAGAAACCCTGCCCACCAGACCCAGTCTTGATGGCAGCTGGCCTTTTCCGCAGGGAGAAAACACACGTGGCCACAGGACAGAGGCAAGATGGCCACCTTTCCACATGGTTTTCCTCCCCCATGCCTGGAAGACCTGGCAGGAACTGTTGGAGAGTCAGCGCTGGCAGGATTAGGTACAGGCAGCACCTTCGTGGCACTGGAGTGAGGCTGCAGTGCTGGTACAGGCAGTCAGAGCGGGGCAGTGCCCCCCTGGCCACTGCAGGGACCCACAAAACCCTGGATTTGAGACTTGGTTCTTATAATTTCAGTGTTCATTGGTCAAAGTGGTGGTCACAGTCCAGATCTATTGAGGTGGTGGCAGAAGCCCCGTCTGGTAAGAAAATCCTGAGGGGTGCAGGAAGAAAACCCCACGTGAAGTGATATTGGTGAAGTCCACGTGTGGCTTAGGCTTGGTGGGAATGCCCCCAGTACCTCCCTTCAGGTGGAGTTCTACACTGGGTGATGTCATGGATCACGGCACATTTCAGGAGTCTGAAGATGGCTTCTAGGATGTTATAGCTGCCTGTTGCATCCCCGCAGGGGGATCCATTACGGCCCATCAGCAGAGATGACTATCTTCAGGCCATGTGTGTGAATTGTACCGGCTCTTCCCTGGAGGGGAGTTATCATAGCTGAGTCATTTGTGTGAGGACAGGATTTGTCTCTCTCCTTATCTCGTTCCAACACCCAGCTTGTAGCCTGAGGTGGCAGGTGTGCAGGCCCTCAGCACCGGGTGGCCACTCTGCACATTGTTAGCAAAGCACACTGTTGCTGATTGAGCCTTTAGCACCAGTAGTCCAGGCTCTGACAGCAGGTGGTCAAACGTTTGAGTCATTAATCATTAGCAGTTCAGCCTCTTTAAAAAAGACAAAATAATAAAAAGCCAGAAAGACATATTTGGAGAAAAAAGAAAAGGAAAGGTGGATACCAGAATTTTTGTGTAACCCAGGTCATTTGTACAGACTGGGGAACAGGAGGCTGGAGAGCAGAGCTGTGGAAAGGGACCTGTGGGTCCTGGTAACCATCAAGTTGAGTATGAGTCAGCAGTGCCCTGGCAGCCAGGAGGGCCAACTGTGTCCGGGGGGGCATCAGGCAAAGCTTCACCAGCCAGTCGAGAGAGGAGATTGTCCTGCTCTGCCCTGCACTGGGGCAGCCTCACCTTGAATATTGTGGCGGTTTTGGGCACAACAATATAAGAAAGATATTAAGCTGTTAAACAGTGTCCAAAAGAAGGCAGCAAAGATGGTGGAGGGCCTTGAGGGAAAGCTGTGTGAGGAGCAGCTGAGGGAACTTGGTCTGTTCAGCCTGGAGAAGAGGAGACTGAGGGGAAGACCTCACTGCAGTTACAACTTCCTTGTGAGGGGAAGAGGAGGGGCAGGCACTGATCTCTTCTTTGTGATGACCAGTGACAGGACCCAATGGAATGGCCTGAAGTTGTGTTAGGTTGGATAGTAGAAGAAGGTTCTTCACCCAGAGGGTTGGGCACTGGAACAGACTCCCCAGGGAAGTGGTCACAGCACCAAGGCTGACAGAGTTCAAGAAGCGTTTGGACGATACTCTCAGGTATTTGGTGTGACTCTCAGGGATGGTCCTGTGCAGGCCAGGAGTTGGACTCGATGATCCTTTTGTGTCCCTTCAAACTTGGCATATTCAGTGAATTTAGCTTTTCTTTTTCTACCTCTTCAAGGCAAAAACCTGCTCTTCTGTAGCCATAAGTCCAGACTCATTTAAGTCAGTACATCTGGCTACCATCTGAGAAACTGCTGTATGTCCCCTGCTGTGGCCAGTCCAGATGCAGAGCCAGAGCCCAGGGTGACAGCAGGGTCCAGGCCCATCTTCTCATCTAAAATCATCACTCTTAGCATAGTTCCTGTGCCGTACAGTGACAAACAGCAGCAGTTGGTGAGACTGAAGAGCACAAAATGGGTGGTGCCCTTCAGGGCCAGGGTCAGCCCGTCTCTGACATCCAGGTTTTCATCTGGTCTTTACTAGATACCAGCAGGGTATTAAGGTTAGGTGGAGAAAAGCCTTGGAATGAGGGTTAAAGCAACAAAAATCATATTGAGCCCAATTATGAGCTGAAGAGAGGCAGCATTTTGTAGCCAGCTGGCAGAAGCCTTGAGAGCTTCATCCAGCCATTACAGAGGGCAGGCTGACGTGGCCACCTCTGGCCTCCACCAACAGCTCTAGGCAGATTAGGAAAACCACTTTTCCTTCACTGGGGAGTTTTATTGCAGAGAAGTGAAGCACTTTAGGACACATCATAAGTCTCAGCTTGAACACTCTGATCTGGCACTTTCCAGGCGAGTTGGGAGAGCGTGGTCGGTGCTGAGCGCCGGATGCTCAGCCCGAGGGGCGCTTTGACTCTCCTCCGTGCTGTGAAATGGGATGGAGCCACAAACCATGTGGGAGGCAAATTGTTTTATGGAAAATATGGGGAACCATTGTACTAAGCTGATTAACTCATTTTAACAATTTTATTTAGCTGCAAGAGTTGCCCCACATGAAAAATGCAGCTGCAAGCATTTGCACAGGAAAACACTCCCATATGCAGGAAAGCCAGATAAGCCTGTCGTCATTACAGCAAGAAATTTTAGTACTTTGGGGACACTGCAGGGTTATTTTTGCCTCTGTTTAAGTTTTATCTCAGAGCATGTAGGGTACTGTTATGCTAACTGGTTTTGTACGTGTTCCTCACATCCAGGACTCAGACTGGTTTAGGCAATCCTTGGCAGGTAAAACTTTGTCAGAAACATGAGAAATTGCAGGAACCAGGGCTCCCACTGCGTAATTCCACCTGGAGACAACAGCTGCTTGTTTTACCCTGAGGCAATATCTCTTCTGCCCTCCTCCACTTCCCTGAGTTGTACAGTATTAGGCAGGGGAAATGAGGCTTTCTTCATGCTTCCCTTCTTTCTCCGTGTTATTAGTCCCATAACAAGCTGCCTCTTAATCCCAAAGTATGGACCTTTTGGACAGTGTTCTGCTAATCCCATGAGGGTCTTGGCAGCCAGCAGGAACACCAAGATTGTCTGGAATATTATCCAAACGTGTCGGACCAAGGACCACCCTCAGCCTTCAGCATTTCTCTTGGGTCACCAGTCACACACCCCTCTGCGTTAAATTAAAACCATTCTAAAAGCAGTGTGGTTTCAAGCACTGGCAGCAGGGCATTTATATGGGATTTTCAGACTCATACTTCTCCACGGGCCAGTTTGGGATCCCCTGAGTGTAGGATATTGTCTCAAAATATTCCCTGAAAGCCATCAAGAAGCACTGGTATCTGAGCACATAAGTAACAGTTCTGCCATCTCTGAAAGAATGAGCTGCAAATCAGTTTTACCCTCTCTAGATGTTTTGGAGCTCATGGCTGGTGCTTTTGCTCCAATTTCCTATGCTCCCCATTATAGACTTGAAGCAGCAGCAGACATCCATCAGGAACAGGAGCTGGGGTGGCTGCACAATCACTCGCTGCCCGCTGAGGCACAGAGCTGCCTGGGCTACAATGCAGTCAGCCAGAAACTGTGGGCACCCATCTCCTTGGAAATAGGTAGTTGGGAAGATCAGAGCAGTGCTGGGGGTTATATTCTGCCATTGGTTTTGTTCTGAATGGTAACACTGTAAAAATCAATGTGGCACTTTTAAAATGGATTAGGAGGCAGTTAAATGACAGGTCTCCCAGGAGGAGTTGCAAATGAAGAGTGATCCCATGGGAGGTTTTATAGAGGGAATATTCAGGAAGCTATTCTTGGCTGTTTACCTAAGAGGTCACAGTAGGTAAACAATTGAATACGAGTTCCACGTGTAATGCTTGTATTAAAGGGGGTAATATGACCCTAGGATGTATAAATGGGAATATTGAGTGGTAGGGGAAACATACTGGCTCTATACATGACATTAACGAGACAAAACCAGTCCAGTTCAGCTGTCAACACTTAAGAATTGTGTTGTAAAACTGAGGATGGTTGGGAGAAGAGCTGTAAGACCGATTGAAAGCATATCTTACAATGACCCAAAGGAGCACAGTCCATTTACATTATCAAAGAGGAGTATAAAAGATGAATTGATCTGTAAGTATTTATACATGGAGGAGGAATGCAGTATCAGAGATTACTTAACCTAGCAGACAAAGGTATATAAACCAGGAAGACGGGAGCTAAAAAAAAATCAAGTTGAAAGTGAGGCACATTTTTCTCCTTAATGGCCTTGTAATTAACCACTGGAGGAGCTGACATGGGATACGATAGGTTCTCCATCACCCCAAAAGATATTTAAATTAAGTGTGGATGTCTTTCTACATGATGTAGCTCATGTATCGGTGTGGGAATTGCTGGGCGAAGCTCCATGGTCTGCATTATGCAGGAGGGCAGAGGAAACCACCGTGGTGGTGCCTTCTGGCTGTGAAATCTGTGAAACTATCAAAGTGATGACATCTGTATATCACATCCCAGCAGCATCCTGCCTGTTTATGCAACACATGTTATGAAAAGACTCTTTGAGGGATATTTAGAGGGCTTTAAATATTTTATTAGAGTTTTTTTTAATTTACTCTGCCTGCAAAACCAGGTAGATGAAATAAAGCTTAAAAAATAATCATTAAAAAAAAATTCATTAAATAGATTTACTGTATCCCCAAATCCTAGTCTTAAAATCAATATCTCAGGATACTCTGGGCCTTCAATGTGATGCTCCAAGGATTCAGCCCTTTATCATAGTTTAAAGCTTCTATTTCACAGATTTATAGATGCTAAACTCAGGAGGTACTACTGTGAACATCTAATCTGGCCTTGTACATAATGGAGGCCACAGGGCATCCCTCAGTTACTTCCAGGCCACGCTGAAGCCTTCCAGACTCTTCCTTCAAAGCATAGCCAAGACAGCCTTCCCCTCCATCCACGTGGCTAAACTTCACATCACCTCATGTCTCACCGCAACATCCTTCCTTCCATCCCTGACAAATTAAATCTTTCCTGGCACATGTCCATTCAAATTGCTGCTACAAAGATCATTTGCCATTCCTTTGTCTCCTTGCTGGCTCTTCCTTTTGCCTTTCCACCAGCACATCTCCTGTTCCTCACAGCTTTGTCTCTACCTCTGCACCCCCATTACATTTGGTATCAGCTCATTCCTGCCTCTTTCGGCACAGTTTGCTAATTCTTGTTATCCCCTTCTTTTTTCCTGAACAAGCCTCACCTGGTGTAGCACCAGTTCATGGGGAGGGACCCTAAGTTACATCAGTGCTGTCCTGCTAAATAAAAATATTCTGGGAGTATTTGCACCCATCAGGGGGATGGGGATGGGGGTTGTGGTCATTTCATCACATGTTGTCTCTGCTGCTTCTGTTCCAGCGTGAGGTCCCCCGTATGGGAGACAGTTCTCCATGAACTTCTCCAACATGAGTGCTTCCCACGGGCTGCAGTTCTTCACACACTGCTCCAGTGTGGATCCCTTGTGGGGTCACAAGTCCTGCCATCAAAGCTTCTCCAGCATAGGCTCCTCTACCCATGGATCTGTAGGTCCTGACAGGAGCCTGATCCAGCACAGTTTTTCCATAGATTCCCTTTGGGCATCCACCTGCTCCAGCAAGGGCTCCTCCAGGGGCTGCAGGTGGATCTCTGCTCCCCTGTGGACTCCATGGGCTGAAGGGGCACAGCTGCCTCACCATGGTCTTCACCATGGGCTCCAGAGGAATCTCTGCTCTGGCACCTGGAGCACCTCCTCCCACTCCTTCCTCACTGACCTTGGTGTCTGCAGAGGTGACATATATTCTCAGTTCTCTTCCACTGCTCTTATTCTGACCTGAACAGGGCTTTTTCCCTTTCTTGAATAAGTTATCCCAGAAGTGCTACCATGGTGGCTGTTGGGCTCGGCCTTGGCCAGCGCTGGGTCCATCTCAGAGCCAGCTCGTGTTGGCTCTGTCAGGCATAGGGAAAGCTTCTGGCAGTTTCTCACAGAAGCCACCCCTGTGGTTTGCCACACAAACCCAATACAGCGTGTCAGAGGCAGAGCTGGATTCTTGTGCAGGGAGAAATCATTCATGTGAATTATTAAATGCCTGTGCATCATTTTAAGACACTGTGGTACAGTTTGCATCTAGAAAAAGCCTGTATTTTAATGCTACTCATCCTTCTAAAAGAACCCAGCTTGATAAACTTGAGCGCAGGAGACTGGCATCATGGAACTGTGAACAAGGGTGAGCTGAGGCAAGGGACAGCAAGGGCCAGGAGAGCAGTGCAGGAGGAAAAGTCGGACCATGGATAAGCTCATCCCAGACTTTGCTTTTTAGAGAAGAGCTTCTTGCCTTCTGTGTGTGAGCAGTGCTCTGTCTGGGGTGACTGGTAAGTGAGGAGAAAGGGTGCACAGAAGCAATCCACTGCCTTCACTGTTTCTGCTCTATGAAAACTGACAAATATCCATTTTACAAAGCCTCAGTGCACAGATTTTTTTTAATCTAATACTGCTCTACACAATTGCACAAGTTTGCCTTACTTTGTGTTACAGCAGAGTTTAATCCTCCTGGAGCCAAACTGCGTAAAATTGCCAAAAGCTGACACACGTCTCCCCTCAGTGTTGCCTATTGACAAGCAGGTACCTCTGGCCAAACCGAGAGGAAAACATCTGTCAGTGGGTGTTAATGAGACCATCACATGTAGCAAGCAAGACCCAACCAGCTCAGCAAGATCCGACAAAATTCATGTTCTCATCGGGTGAGCACAGCTACCTACGGTTGCACTCAGCTGTCAGGGGCCCACTTGGCACACATCCTTCCTCACACAGATATTTTATGAATTTTAGAGATAGCAGGATGCAAATCTGCCCTTTGAGGCTCGTCTATCAAAAGCAGAGCTTTGGCCAGTACCTTGCAGAGGCTTCTGCAGGAAAACAAAGTGATATTAAAGAATGTTGCAAGTGTCCATCTCTCTGAGCCAGCACAGTTGAAGCCTGGGGCGGGAAGTATGTTTTTTAGCAGAGATGTAAAATTAAATGCCCCATTGCTTGTAACTAGTCCGGATACCATGTTGTTTCTGCAGAAAGTCATGGGCAGCTTCAATCTTCGTGTCTGCTAGTGGTCCTGAATGAAATGCTGCTGCTGGAGAAGGTGAGCATCATGTTTTCAGGTTGTCAGGCAATGGCATCATGGCTTTGAACACTGGTGAGTTAAAGCAGAAGGAAGGGAAGGAGGGAGGGGAAGGGAGAGAGGGGAGGCAGTAATTCACAGAGAATATTTTCATTTAATTCACTGATTATTTACTTCTCACTGTACAAATCAGAGCTAAGTATATCCATCCAAGCCAATGTATATGACTCATAGTTTGTCAAATAGATATTCTTCAAGTGAGAAGTTACAGAAATACAAGTCATGAATTATCAGTTGTTCTTTTATGCTTATGGACAGCATCTTTTATTACACATTAATTCCTTTTATAACCATTGCAAACAGGAAAAAATAGCTTAAGTCAAGTTTGCATGAATAGAAAAATGACACAACAAGAAACCGAGTCTAAAGATGGATTCTGCCCTGTTGTGTTAGTGGATCTACCTGACCAGCAGTAAACACCTGCAATGTCTGTTTATGGGTTTTACTTGGGGATTCTCCATCCCAGTCTAAAACAGGCAGCTGCAGTGCCAAAGGACACCCTAAAAGCTGCCGTTTCCCTCTGTTGACCATCAGAGCAAGGTCAGATAGAGACTGTAATTTACTAAAGTTAATAAAACACAGATGGAGCCTACTCGCTAATGCTTCCTGAAAACAAGTTCATAGACAAGTTCCTAAAAATCTTGGGAACTTCCAGTGAGATACCTGGATTGATGCGTGAGCCCTTCTCTGAAGTATGCTGAGCTCTCACCATACTACCAACAAGGATAAAAGCAGCAAATGTCTCTCCACGCACATGTTTAAACACTGCAGAATCTGAGCTGAACAGCCAGAAAAATAGCTCATTTTTAATGTGAGGTCCATGTAAGGTTCACTGTGGGCATAACTCAGCCCTCTCCTCCTCTTGAGAGCCAACATGGACTTTTGCCATGGCTTGGTGGGAGAACACATGGTTCATCTGCAGAAGCAGTAAGTCTATTTCTCAATATTTCTTTGAAATGTCAAGGGTGTGCACAGTGGAAGAAAGAGCTTCATCCCAAAACGTCTCAGGTGAGGCACCCCTGACAAGGCAGCTCCTGCTCCATGTCGCTCTTTTGTAAAGATGGACCAAACAGGAAGATTACACTGTGTACTTCTTTTGTTATCTCTGGAGCACATCTATCAAGTCAACAAATGGGTGGGAATAAAGCTAGCTGTTTAACTGACTCAACTGTTTAGAAGTTTAACAAATGTATGTACCACTAGGTATCTGGAAACTAGTGTTTTCTGTCTGAGGAAGCAAAATGAACAGAGAGCAATATCCAAACACTGAAAGTTAGCAGACTAGGGACGAAAATATATCAGTTGCTAGGAGATGGTATTTAATCAGGAATTTTAGGCAATAAATAAAAATTAAGTTGCAAGAAGAAATATTGTTTAGGGCAGAAATCAACTTGAAGCAAATGGTTGTTTCTGAGAGGGAGCAAAGCAAGGATGCTCCGTCCCCACAACATGCCGTGGGGACGGAGGTGAATGGGAAGGTTATTGACTTGACCGTGGGAACAAAACCCCTGCCAGTGAAAGACAGCAAGGACAAAACTCTTTCCTAGTTGAAGTTGCTGGGAGATGTGGCACTAAGGTAAATAAAGACTGTACTTCAACCTGCAAATATCACCTTTGCCTGCGATGGAAGCCCAAACAGAACCTAAAATCCTGTGAAATCCAACTCCTTACCTCTGGTCATGAAAATTACGGGAAAACCAGGAAAAGTTCATTGCTTGTGAAGTTAGATCCCCAAATCCACCAGAATCTGCTGGTTTCTTTCCCCACTAAAGAAAGCCCTACTTTCTTAGTAGCATTAGAATGATAAATGCTGGTTTTTAAGACTAGAACACCTTGTGAAGCCATACAGGCTTCAACAGCAAGGCCAGCAGGGAGTGGGGCTGGCTGCTCCTTACAGCAGCCTAGCCCTTGGTGGGAATTGTCAAATTGGGATTTTTGTCCTGTTGAAATCAAGGGCAAAGTGGCAACAGATCCCAAAAGGTCATTTTCTGCTACACGCACGCAGGTAAAGGTTTGTGTGTAATGCAGTCCAGCACATGTAATCGCCTACACCTTTTGGTGTAGGCAATCATCTACACCTCTCCTGGTTCCTGTAACTGTGAGTATATGCAGGTGTTAGAAGGACCATTTGCCTCAGCACCACCACTGGGTAATTTCCATCTCAGACATCCCTTTGACCTAGGCTGGTAAGCATTTCTACAACATTTGCTCATGGTGATTGCATTCATTATTCGGATCAAACCACTGGGGTCCCAAGGTCACGATGGAAATTCAGACCTTTGACAGCTTTAATACTACCTGTAATCCCGACACTGGAGCACTACTTGTTTAGACTTGCTTGCTTGCTTAGGACAGTGCTTGTCAAAGTGATTAATAATTTTCTCTGGGCAGCAGCCAAAGATCAGAGTCCATGCTGACGTCTGCAATCTGCCAGAAGGCTTTGATATTGTCAACAAGGGTATGGTCAAGCCTAAATAACTACTGGTTGAGGGGATATATTCTCCTTGTTCAGAAATCCAAAGGACCGTCCTCTCTGCTGACCCAGCTTGTCTTCCAAAGGATAACTGTTGACTGCAGGCATTGCTGGCTGCTTCACTGGCCTCTGCAGGATGAAGGCAGTAACATGTGCTGTTACATCAGCACTGCTGTTGGCACTGGCATCTCCCCTGAATGCAACCTGGGGAGCAGAGATGGTACCATCACATCTGGATCTGCATACTTGCCAGGGTCCTCTGCAGTGTGGGTAGGCTGGACAAGGACTTGTCAGTTGTTGTTCAGTCCCTCTGACTGATCCCACTGGTTGGGTGGGAGAGTATCAGCCAATGAGGATTGGCTCAATTTTTGTCATTACCTGTGGTTAAGAACCCAACCACCACAGGCACTGACTGCATCTCTCTTACTTTATCATCTGTAGATGACTCTGCTTGAGTGGGAGGGCTGGATCAGATGCCCTCCAGAGGTCCTTTTCAACCTCAGTCATCCTGTGATTCTCTGATTTTTATGCCAGCAATGACTGCTGAATTTATGGAGCTCAAAGTAAAGCCCAGTCAACGAGAGACCTCACCTTTGGGAATCTGCTCCTTCCACACCTGTGAAAGGCCCAGCCTGAGCTGTAAGTGCTTTTACATTTGCACTAGAAGGACCTCCAGGAGGTACCTGGAGGATGCTCTAAGGTAAGATAATAATGGTGATGTACCCTACTGCAGGAAAGCATGGGCCCTTACAGCAGTGTGGTGATGCACTGGGGTCACAACAACCCCATGCAATACTCCAGGCCTGGGACAGAGTGGCTGGAAAGCTGTCCAGTGGGAAAGAACTGGGAGTGCTGTTTGATAGCAACTGAGAATGAGACAGCCTAGGTAGCCAGGAAGTCCAATGGCATCCTGGCTTGTATCAGAAATAGTGTGACCAGCAGGACCTGGGCAGTGATTGTCCCCCTGTACTTGGCACTGGTGAGGCTGCACCTCGAATCCTGGGTTCAGTTTTAGCCCCTCATTACAAGAAGGACATTGAGGTGCTGAAGCATGTCCAGAGAAGGGCAAAGAAGCTGGTGAAGGGTCTGTAACACAAGTCTTATAAGGAGCAGCTCAGGTCACTTCCTCTGTTCAGCCTGGAGAAGAGGAGGCTCAGGAGTAATCGTATCGCTCTCTACAACCACCTTCTCCCAAGTGAAAAGTGACAGGACAAGAGGAAATAGCCTCAAGTTGTGCCAAGGTTTACACTGGATATCAGGAAAAATTTCTTCACTGAAAGGATTATCAAACATTGTAACAGGCTACCCAGAGAAGTGGCAGATTCATCAACCCTGGAGGTATTTAAAAGATGTGTAGATGTGGCACTTGGGGACATGGTTTAGTGGTGAACTTGTCAGTGCTCAGTTAACAGTTGCACCTGATGATCTTAGAGGTCTTTTCCAACCTAAATGGTTCTCCAGTTCCATGATGGCATGGCCATTTCTCCCAAAATGACTGGACCAGCCTTTGCTTCTGCTGGCAGCAAGCACAGATCTATCAGCGGGTGATGGAGGCAGTAACCTCCATCCCTGCTGTGTCAGGTGGGAAGGGCCAGCTGCTCACACTGTCCATCTGTCCACACTGTGGTCGTGCCTTGGGCTTCTTTCAGCCCAACATGGGGTTTGAATGAAGATGAGAAAGAAAGAGAAACATAAAAGAGGCTTGTGGGAAGCGCATGATTTCTTCAGTTTATTTTTAAAGGAGTATGTTCCTGGGCTTCCAAGGCCCAGCGAGAGGGTCTTGTCCATATGAGGGTCACAATGTGAAAGAGGATCCCAGAGTATCCTTACTCTTCAGTGTGTCGTTATTTGTAGTGATTACAAGCTGGCAAAGTGTGCCAAAGTAAATCCTATCCTGGGCTACATAACTAATGTGGCCATCAGGTGGTGTAGGAGGCGGTGCTCTCCTTCTATTCCGCTAAGACCTCACCTGGAGTACTGCATCCAGCTCTGAGATCCCAGGTAATGGAAAGGCATGGACCTGTTGGAGAAAGTACAGAGGAGGGCCACAAAGATGAACAGAGGGGTGATGCACCTCTCTTTTGAAGACAGGATGAGAGAGTTGGGCTCTTTAGCCTGGAGAAGGCTCCAGGAAGACCTCTCAGCAGCCTTCCAGTACCTACGGGAGTTTCATAAGAAAGACAGAGACTTTTTACCAGAGCCTATAGTGACAGGAAAGGGTAATGGTTTTAAACTGCAAAATTGGTAGATTCAGATTAGATATGTGGTGATTTGACCTGGGCTGGATGCCAGGTGCCCACCAAAGCCGCTCTATGGTTCTCCTCCTCCCCCGGACAGGGGAGTGAAAATATAATAAAAGGCTCATGGGTTGCATCAGGCAAAGCATCGCCAGCCAGTCAAGGGAGGGGATTGACCCACTCTGCTCTGCACTGGGGTGGCCTCACCTTGAATACTGTGTGCAGTGTTGGTCATCACAATATAAGAAAGATATTAAACTACTAAAGAGCGTCCAAAGGAGGGCAGCAAAGAGGGTGAAGGGCCTTGAGAGGAAGCTGTGTGAGGAGCAGCTGAGGGAACTTGGTCTGTTCAGCCTGGAGAAGAGGAAACTGAGGGGAGACCTCACTGCTTCCTTGTGAGGGGAAGAGGAAGGGCAGGCACTGATCTCTTCTCTGTGGTGACCAGTGACAGGACCCAAGAGAATGGCCTGAAGCTGTGTCAGGGGAAGTTTAGGTTGGATATTAGAAGGAAGGTTCTTCACCCAGAGGGTGGTTGGGCACTGAACAGGCTCCCCAGAGAGGTGATCACAGCACCAAGGCTGACAGAGTTCAAGAAGTGTTTGGAGGACCATCTCAGGCATTTGGTGTGACTCTTGGAGACAGTCCTGTGCAGGGCCAGAAGTTGGACTCGATCCTTCTGAGTCCCTTCCAACTCGGCATATTCTGTGATTCCAGGATTCTGTGAAATAAGAACAGGGAGAGATCATTCAGCAAGTACCATCATGGGCAGAACAGACTCAACCTGGGGAGATTAGTTGAATTTATTGCCACTCAAAATCCGGGCAGGATAATGAGAAGTAAACCAGTTTTTAAAAAACCTTCCCCCACTCCCCCTTCTCAGGCTTAACTTTATTCCCCATTCTCTACCTCCCAGCAATGCAGGGAGATGGAGATGCGGGTTATGGTCCGTTCATCACATGTTTTTTCTGCCACTCCTTCCTCAGGGAAAGGAGTTCTTCTCCTGCTCCAGCATGGGTTCTCTTTCATGGGAGACAGTCTTCCATGAACTTCTCCAATGTGAGTCTTTCCCACGGGCTGCAGTTCTCCACAAACTGCTTCAGTGTGGGTTCCTTCCTTCAGGAACAGGCTGCTCCAATCTGGGGTTCCCACAGGGCTGCAAGTCCTACGAGCAAACCTGCTCCAGCATGGACTCTTCTCTCCATGCAGCCTCTCTCCTGATAGGAACCTGCTCCAGCACAGGCTTTCCGTGGAATCACAGTCTTCTTTGGTCATCCACCTGCTCTGGCACGGGCTTCTCCATGGACTGCAGGTAGATCTCTGCACCCTCATGGACCTCCATGGGCTGCAGGGGTACAACCTGCCTGAACATGGTCTGTAGCACAGGCTGCAGGGGAATCTCTGCACCAGCACCTGCAGCACCTCCTCCCCTCCTTTTTTACTGACCTTGGTGTCTGCAGGGCTGTTTCTCCTACACATTCACACACTTCTGTCTTCTCTGGCTGTAGTTACTTCTGTGCAGTAACTTTTTTGTTGCCCTTCTAAAATATGTTATAACAGAGGCTCATGGGCTCAGCCTTGGCCAGTGGCGGGTCCATCCTAGAGTTGTGTGGCATTGGCTTTGCCAGACATGGGAGAGCTTCCAGCAGCTTCTCAGAGAAGCCACCTCTATAGTCCCCCTGCAAACCCAATACCGATATTGGAAAGGAAGCCTTTACTGTGAGGGTGGTGAGACGGAAGTGGTTGTCTGGAGAAGTTGTGATGCTCTGTCCTTGGAAATGTTTAAAGTCAATTTGGATGGGGCTTTGAGCTTTTGAGCAACCTGATCTAGTGCAAGATGACCCTCCCCACAGCATGGGGTTAGACTAGATATTTGTTGAAGGTCTCTTCCATCCCAAACCAAGATGGCATGATTTTAAGGTTTAGGTTGGATATTAGGAAGAAATTTTTTACAGAGAGAATAATCAGACATTGGAATGGGCTGCCCAGGGAAGTGGTGCATTCACTGTTCCTGGAGGTTTTTAAGATGAGACTGGATGTGACACTTAGTGCCATGGTCTGGTAACCATGGCAGTGCTGGATCAAGGGTTGGACTTGATGTTCCCAGAGGTCTTTTCCAACCTGGCTGGTTCTGTGGTTCCATGATTTGATTTTTAAGCCCTGTGTACTGGGGGATTTGTTTTTTTGTTGATTTAAGTCAACAATACAACTCCTAAGAGGTCTGGGAAGAGACCTCTGTTTCTTTTCTGGTATCTAGGGTTGAAAATAAAAAACCACTTGATGAGATAAGTACTCTCCAAATCCAGGGACTGGCACACAGACCAGTCAGTGAAACCAGCAGTCACAGGACTTCTCTGTTATAGCTCACCTCAGAGCTCACTGCTAAGCAGCAGCTTCCAAACATTAACAGTGATGTCTATCTGCCTTCAGTGAAGCTCACCCAGTGCATGGACTGTGGGCCAGTTGGGCCTGCTTAACTCTGATACCACTGAAATGCAAAGCCTGATACAGTCTGGTGCCCTGTGCGAGCTTAGCAAAGCCAGAGTAAGTGCTGCTGTTCCAGTAACAGCTGAAGAGGGAAGCACAGGGCACTGCCAGGCTCCGATGCCAGCACTGTATGAATTGAAAAAAGTATGAGAGGGGGTTAGATTCTGTTACCATTTTCCTTCAAGTTTCCTATTTCTCTTCTTCTAAGATTGAATGTTGAGAAGATGTGTTCTGTTGTAACCCCAACTGTAAATCAATGTGCAGGTCTGCAGAACTGAGGGGAGAGAGGGAGAGGTTGGTGTGCTTTTCAAGTGTGAAAAAAGAGACAGGAACCCAGGGCAAAATATTTCTGAGGCCAACTCAGGGCTTAGTGGGGATCCCAAACACCACCTATCTCATTGGTTTAATGCCACAGAAGCTAGTTGTGCACACCCTGAAGGGACTGAGGTCATGGCAGTGAGTAGAAGTGAGTGCTAAAGGCTCCCTCTCCACAGCAGCATGGCTCACAGAACCTGGGGAGCCTGGAGAGCTGAGCTTAGCCCAGCCCAGCCCAAGGATTCTCCACTTCTCTGGCTGAGCTTAAAGAATCTTCTTATTTCCTCAGCAGGTGCTTTGGGTTTACACTCACCACCTACCTATGGAAATGGGGATGGGGACTCACACCCATGCAGCAGAGCAGGCTGCGTGGAGAAGATGGATTACTTTCATCTTTGTGATTGCATTTTACCTTTTGATGCTCTGGATGTTTATTCCTTTATCAGGTATTAATTATTGGCATTCTCTAGGCTTCCGTCTGTCTTAATCTGATTTAAAACAGATATTTGCATTTGAAAAGTAGCTACCATGTATAGCAAATCCTTTCCCTTGGTTTGCTGTTAGTGCAGCCAGCTTTGATGTATTATATTAATGCTGTTTGCCATGGGTGAAGTCAGCACACCACCTATGGAGAGGCACTTCATGGTGAACTTAACTGCTTTTACCCACAGGCAAAGCATCTACCTCCCCTGGTGCAAAATCTGGATGCTGACTGCAGCAGCATGGTCCCACAACTGCTCCTCTCCCTGCTACCATCAGCTTGGTTTTGGAAGGCCCAGAGGCTCTGCACTGCATCCATGGCACGGGGTGCCTCATGCAAACCCCAACCTGCTGACTTGCCACCAGAGCAGGGTGAATTTACAGGAGTGGGATTAGACATCCACTGCAATAGAAGAAGTGAGAGGTAACACACTGCAGTGCACCAAACCAGCAGCTGAGGGTTGTGCAGGGAACGAGGCAGGTGAACTGCAGAGGAACTCACGGCAAGAAGAGGACTGGATGAGATCAGAATTTGCCTAACGATCTTCCCAAGGGTTATAAGCATGGAGGCTGAAACATACGTGTGCTTCAAAACTTTTTTGTGCCAACTGAGGAATAGAGTAAATCAGTCCTCTGGTGAGTGAGTTCAGTAACAGTATTTCCTTTTTTTTTTTTTTTTTTTGCACTGTTTCACTTACATAATTTAGGGCTTTTGGTAAGTTGCTCTGAACCTGATCGATCTGTTTGAACTGGTGCAAAGGGCACATGGAGCCACTGCTGTAACCCACTCGACTTGGGTTAACTCCAGTGGGGAGTAGTGGGCACAGGACCAGGTGACCAAAGGTGCCATGCCTGGCTCGCTGATGTGACTGTAGCAGAGCTGGCTCAAGTCACCAACCTCAACCCAGCATGGCTGTTTGTGCAGGCTTTCCCTCTGCTCTGTTGAGGTCTGGGAGTAAAACTACGTAGAACGGCCTCTCTTCACTCTGCTCCAGCACAATATTCCAGATCAGCTGTGACTCCTTGAACAGGAGGGTTTGCTCACCTGGCCCCTGCTGTCAGGACTGGGTGAAAAGCAGTATTTCTGTGTGACAGAGCTGGGGAGGGAATGGCCTTTGGCAAGAGGCAGGGCCAAGCAGCAGGAGCTGGAAACCTGGCTCTCCCAGAACAGCATGTCTATCACAGCGTTAGTTGATGAAGAACAGCTCAAAGTGAACTTGTTTCTTCCTAAATGCTCACATAGAGTTTTGTACCAGGTTGACTTGGTTTCAAAAGCATTTAAGTTAAATTATTACAACTTCTGCTCCTGGACGAGATTTAAAGCAGCTTCCAGAACTCATTTACCAAAGGAGTTGGAAAAGTTATTTCAAGTTAACAGCCTACATTACAGTAGTAGTTATTTGAACAGGTGGGGACTGGGGGAAGTAGGGACATTAGCCAAATCATGAATCATAAGCTAATCAGATTGCCACCCCTGTTTGCACCAAAAGGAAAAAAAGCCATGCACGAAAATACACATACTGCCAGCTACAGAACTGACTTAGCAAGGACCCAAACTTTTGCTGGGGATTTTTGGGGTGAGTGGCTACACTTCCACTTGACAGGGCAGGAGGTCTCCCTGGAAGCCACCAGGGAGGCTGGTTCTCCTCTTACTCTATCAACTCTGGAGGCCTGGGTCTCTTTAGTACTCTTTACTCCTCATAGCATTCCTGCTCTATCCAAGCAGGGAGTTTGGGGCCTTACGCTCTTTACCCTTTACTGGGTCCACTCCTCCAGCCCTCGTATTTGAGGCTCTTTCTACAGGTGAACAGGCAAAACAAAGGCCCCAACTTCAGATGTCCCAAGAGAGCACTTCAAGAACACCCACAGCCTCCACCTCCGCCAGGGAAGCTCTTCTCTGGTGCAACAGGATGTGTTTGGCTGTCTAGGAAGAAGTGGGTCACAGAGCTGTTCCTTGACCTGTCCAAAACCCAGGTGAAGGGCTGTGCAGAACCAGGACATGGCCCAGCTATGCTGGGCAGCCAGGGCTGCAGCAGATCTGCACTACTCATGCAGTGGGGTAGGGGTTTGTCTCCTGAAGCGCAGTCACTGAGAAGTCCCTGGGGTAAACAAAATATGGAGATTTAACTGTATTTAAAATAAAATAAACTACACTATTGGAACTCTGTTGATGTTAGTGAAATTCCTTGTGTCTTACACCAGCAGGCAGAAAATCAGATCTAAAGTGCTGAGGCTGCTGGCAGATACTTGCCTGTTTGTGTGTGCAGTGGAGAAAAGTGCTTGTTTGGTGCTGATTGCAGACTACGGAATAAGAGCAATTTCTCATCCCACCTCCACAGAAGCTATTTAAATAGTTCTACACCCACTTTGAAATATGCTCAGTTAAAAAGGGAGTAAATCTGGAAGTTATTACTCCTCAAAGAAAGAAGCACCAATAAACAGGCTTTGCTAAGACTGCCGGTGCTCTCGGGGATAGCACCCGCCTAAGAGCTTTCCCTCCACCAGCCTGCCTTTGCTGTGAAACAGTTTTTATTAGGCAGCCTGCAGAGAAAACACACGCTGCAGGAAAGAGCCCTGTGGCTCGTGTCTGAGGAGCCCTTGGAGCCGACCCTTTGTCCCAGTGAGGCTTGGGGCCAAAGCCCAGCTGGCTACATGCAGACGCCTTGCAGGCTGTTCCAGCCCCCACGTGCTCCCCATCCAGCACAGGAGGGGAGGGAACAACCAGCAAAACACAGGGACATGCCAGGGAAAGCAATAGGCAGAGCACTAATTAAAAAAAGCCCTTAGGAAATACTGGGGATAGAGCGGCATCACATGCAGTCATTCAATGCCTCCCTTTCCCCTCCTTGGGGACTCCCAGCCACAAATTCACTCACAAGGTAAAAGTATTTGCCAACTCTTTCCCAAAACTGGTGGTGGAGATTTAAGCCACAGCACAGAATCTCTGCAGGGCTTCTGGCAGGATGCTGCCCACCACCTGGCCATCCTTCCAGTGCCCATGTCCCACGTCTCACTCCCTCTTTGACAGCCCTCCTGCCCAGCAGGGCAGTGTGGGGTGACTCCCTTCCCCAGAGCAGTTGCTGGCCAAGTGTCTTCCCAGGGACTATGAAGCAAAAAGCTGAACTCAGATGTGGAACTGGGCCACCAGCTCTGTGGAGGGAGAGCCAGCTGGGACCTGGGCACCTTGCTGCTGGCCACCCCCAAGCCACCTGCAATGCTGGTCACACCTGAGAGCAGGTATTCAGGCAGCCCGGGAGCTTTCCCAACCCAACCACATTAGATGTTCTTGGATTTTAGGTGTTTTCAAATTAGGCTGCACCCAAAGAGAGAGTTTTATGAACTGATTGCACTCAAAATAGCCACAGTCCTCTGATGAATCTCATACAAAGCTACTGTCAGAGCCAGCTGCTTGTATTCAGACCTACTCAGCACACTCATCCTGTGTCTGTAACACAGCACACCGGGACACCGACCCTAGAGCGAGTTACAGGCAAAGCCTTGTTTGTCTCTGGCTTTCCCCAGCAGAGCTCTGCTGTGAGATTAAGATCTTAATATTTATAAGTCTCTGGTTTTACTATTTGTTTAATGTCACAGTAAATCAGGTGCCTACACTGCTATCCCTCCATCCCACCTGAAACTTTCACCTTCTTAGCAAAGGGCAGTTATGTTTTTGCTTAAAAATAAACTAATTATAAACCCACTGATTTTCTCACACTTAAACAGCCTCTGTAACAGCCAGTTATTTGAGGACATGAGAAACAGCTGTTGCAATGTCAAAGCTTGAACAGTTACATGTCTGCTATTTCAATGGATAAGACTTGATATTTTTATTCCCATGTGATATTACCAAGACATGATAAACAATCACAGTGTTAGTCTTAATTTGTGAAGCAAAGATCATTTTAATTTGCTCCAAGATGAGGAATAATTTTAATAGAGTATTACCATTCCACAAACAACTATTTGAAGGCCTGTTCTGTCTTTTCCTCCTTTCCTCTTCCTCTTTTTTTTTTTTTTTTTTTTTTTTTATGATAAAGCAACAAATCTGGCCAAGGGCTATTTGAAGGCAAAGACAGTAAGCCAGCCTTAAGTCTTTCCAGACTGATGAGTGGGCTTCAAAAAATGCTTTCCAAAGTTTAACTTGGCCTTGTCATTACCAAATAGAAGGAGAACACTGACTTTTCTCACCTTCTGGTGGGAGCCAGGAAGGTGCCCGGGAGGCAAACATCACACAGGATTTGGATCCTCTCCCCCAGCCTTTAGGTGGTGACTTCTGTTAAAAGCTTTACTCTTCAATCTGCGTATAATCACCCAAACCAAAGTGGCATCTGCAGGTCCTCAGTGGAAACCAGGCTCACAAACATAGAGCCGAGCCTGGAGCTCCAGGCTGCCAGCGCTGCAAGATTTTGCTAAGTTCTTTGGAAACCTTGTTGCACTTCACCATAGTAAAACACACTGTGGCACAAAGAATGGTGGTTTGAGCTAATTAAGCAACAGAGTAACAATTTTTAACTGCACATGGGCCTGTCAATAAGTCCTTCCAAACATCTTAGCTACACTCTTGTTTTTACGCAGCTTTTTTCCGTAGGATCATGACACACTTGACAATGGTGATAAGTCAGCTCTCCAGCTGTCCTATTAGCCAGGAAAGCATTATCAAGCCCATTCAGTTGGAAATGTGAGGCCCACAGGTAATCTAATAGGGTGATTGCCCGAAGTAGTTACCTATAACAAGCCGGTTTCGAGAGGGGGAGTCCTACTTCATCCATTCTGGGAGGATGCTCTCCTGGAAGGCATGTGGGTTATTCTAGGTCCCCTACTTGGGAAAACTCTTTAAACACAGAGTTAGCAGAAGTTAAGAAAAAAAAAAAGGGGGGGGGGGGTTGGGACAGGAGAGCAAGTAACAGCATTTTAGCATTTTCTTCTTATGTTTTGAATGTATTTCAATCCAAGGGGCAAGTTTTTACCTTCAGGTTTGAGCCTGATAGAGAAATATCCAACATCTGGTCAAGGGCATTACTCAACAGCATCAAAACTAACACTAATCCAAGTGGGCCAAAGAGCAGGAAGTTTTTCACATTAAAAAAGAGGAAGGTACTACAAGATTTAGGTGGCAACTGAGCCAGGAACTCTGAGGATTAAGTTCTGAAAGCATATAAAACTACAGCTGGACACCAAGAGAAAGACTCAAAATGAGGAGTACACACTAACCCACCTCTCTAAGAATTTGGCCCCAGGTGACTTGCCACAGATTGGGCAGGTGTTAAGTTGCAAAGCCAG
This sequence comes from Lophotriccus pileatus, assembly GCA_035583135.1. NCBI lineage: Eukaryota > Metazoa > Chordata > Aves > Passeriformes > Tyrannidae > Lophotriccus > Lophotriccus pileatus. The sequence continues at coordinate 137,495,586 of JAWWES010000081.1, read as the reverse complement.
AAATAGAAAACCAATTCCCTCTCCTGGCCTTTCATCTGAAGGCTTGGACAGGTTCCCAGACAACTGCCAGACATATAAAGATATAAATTATTTGGAAGAGTGCAAAGGGTAATGAACCAGGGTCAAAAGGCACCTGCAACCTTGCAGATCCTTAGCAGGCAGCATTGACCAGAGCAAACCTGTGGGTTGTGACTTGTGTACTTGCCACGTGGATACACTGAAATATCCTTTCACCACAGAATCTTCCTTTTCTCCAGGCATGATACGCATTATACACTGGTTTGTGCTCCACCATCCACCTGCCTGGTAGCAGATGCAGACATATTTATAACCACAGAGAAAGGTAGGCTTCAATTCTGGAGTGCTCTGCCTCCAGCTCCTGCCCAGGCTGTGGATAACTATCCAGCTGAAGAGCCAAAGGCAGGCTGTGTGATTCCTGCCGCCTGCCACATTGCCCACGGGGCCCAAGCAGCCACAATGAAATGGGCTGGAGCCAGGCTGATTTCAGTTTGTTACACAGGAAAATTACAAATAGTGGGTGATGGCTTAGAAAGGTCTTCAAAAAGGCAAGTGATCCCTACAACCACTCTCTACCCAGTTACAGGCATGCACACACCTCCCTAAGTAGGTCTTGCCTGCCACAACAGGATCCAGATCTCTCTGGGGCAATCATGCTGTAAACTGAGGAATCCTATGGATAAAGCCTGGCAGCAGTGATCTGCAGAGATTTATTTCTCTGTGGTCTAAAATGACAAGCTCACTGCCTTTTTCCAGATCCAAATATTTTAAAGCTGAAGCATTCACTGGTGGTGTGAAGTGGGCAACAGCCCAGGTACCTCAAGTGCAGCGCAGTTCAGCTGGAAACCCAACAGCTTTCACTTCCCTATTGGGGGAAGGAGTGCTTTGGTATCATAGGTTCATGATCACCCCATCCTCAAAACCTATTTGTAACAGCTACTGTCCTTGGCACAGGCAGCAAAGCTCACAGCCTTCCTTTTCTGCTTGAAACTGGTCCCTAGTGGCTTAATTTGCAGACAGTAATGGGATTCTACCTTCCTGCGCCTGACAGAAGGTGCCTCTGTGAGCAGCCTTGGTTCACCTTTCAAGAAGCTGACCTCTTTTTCCTGAACAGCATCCCAGTTCTTGTATGTGGGCTGTGACAAATGTTTCAGAGAAGGATTACAGGGTTAACAAATAGATGAATATTTAATCCCACTTCCCCACTTAGGTCATTGTCCAAAACGATCCCCTGTATCTAAATCTACATTGGCCATACATATGATTTTCTTCTCAGAGTCTGACTTTTTTATTATTAGTTATTCCCAACTTCTTCCTTCAACAGTCCTCCTTTGGAAGGGAATTGTCTTCTGTTGGCTCCAAGTACAGGATTGACCCTCATTTTCTATCAGTAATACACCCTTCCGTAGTAGGCTCTCACCTCTTTCACCAAAGAGGTACACTGTTTTCACACACATTACCTCACATTTCTCCTCAATTCAGCCTTAAGAGCAGGGAGAAGAGGAACGGACACAACAGGAACCTCAGCTCATTACTGGGACATGCATAGGAGAGCACAGATATGGGGAAGCTTTTGGCCAATATGGAGTTTCTGTCCCTCAGGCGGAGTAAGACCCCTCTGTATCTGGCAGCAGGAGAGGGGGATTGCAACCCAGAAAAGGTAAATCTGTTACAGTTTTAGTGCTGGATATAAGCAACAAGGAAAGGACGTTGGGACAGGTTGGGATAGTTTCTTGGTATCCAGGATCTTGTGCAAGCACCTTGAAGCCCATCACAGTTAATTTCCCCACTATTATTTGCTGAGCTAGCAGGACTGCAACACATACACTCACTCGCTGTACAATCACCCCTTACAGCAATTTGGGACTCCCAGCTGCACTCCTGCTACCCTCTCCAGCCTAAGTTCACCAGACAGACCAGTCTGAGAGATGAGGGCTCTCCTAGGAACAGAGGCTGCTGTCGATGAACTGAACGCCAAGGAGCGGGTGAGGCTTGGCACAAACACGTCGCTGCGGGGACAGTTGGGTGCTGAGGCAGCTCCTTACAGACCCCTCGCTCATCAGCATCGTTTCACCGCCTGCCAGCCCCGAGGAGCCGCCCCAGGGGAGCGCAGGGCCTGCTCCGGGGGACACCGACCCAACTCACCCCGGCCAGGGCCGGCGACAGCGGGAGCCCCGGCAGCCCCAGCACGGGCAGCGGAGCCGCGTCACCCCCTCTCCCTGCTTTCCCCGCCGGGGAGAGCGGCCGCGCCACACAGGGCGGCTGTTCCCAGGCCCCTCGCGACTGGGTGTCTGGGTCTCAGCCACGGTTTCGTGCCCGCTCCCCCAGCGCGCAGCCGAGCCCCGGCCCGGCTCCAGCACAGCGGCGGCGCCGCGCTCGGCAGGGGGCGGCAGCAGCGGCGCCGGCACCGCTGGCGGAGAGCGGGGCCGGGCCGCCCCCGGCCAGGGGCTGCACCGGCGGGGAGGCGGAGCGGACCGGGAGCGAAGGGCGGCCCTAGCGCTGTGCCGGGGCCCGGTGGGTGCCGTCCCGCGGAGCGCTCCGGTCCCGGCGCCCCCCGCACTGACCCCAGTCGGCGAAGCCGCCCCGGCAGCGGCGCCCCCCGCCCGCGGGTTATGAATGGGCGCGGCGGAAGCCCCGCCCCCCCGGACGTGACGCCCGCCAATGGGGGCGCGGGGAGCGCGGCGGGGTGCGGTCAGCGCGCGGGGCGGGGGCGGCGCGGGCCGGGCGCGGCGGGCGGGGGTCGCGGCCCCGGGCGGGCGGAGCGG
>JAWWES010000081.1:137449905-137492543 GCA_035583135.1 Lophotriccus pileatus | reverse complement strand
CGGGCCGGGCCGGGCTGGGCTGGGCTGGGCTGGCGGGGCGGGGAGGGGCGGGCGGGAGCGTGGCGGAGCCGAGCGCCGGCAGCGGCGGGAAGGCGGGAGCGGGGCTGCCCGGTGCCCGCCCCGCGCGGGGGGCCGGCCCTGAGTGCATGCGGGGCGCCCCGCCGGGCCGCCGCCCGGCCGCCGCCCGCCGCCCCTGAGACACCGGCGGCGAGAAAGTTGCGGCGGTCGCCCACATGCGCGGCCGCGGCCGGCGGCTTGGGGAACGGCGCCGAGCGGAGGTGGGCGAAGAGAGTTTGAAGCGCTCGCCGGCGGGAAGATGGCGGAGCGGAGCTGAGAGCGGCGCCCGGCGAGCTCGGGCCGCCCCCGCCTTCCTCCGCAGCCCCCCGGACCCCCGCCGGACACATGCAGGCCAAAAAACGCTACCTGACGCTGCTCTCCGCCGGCACCTGTCTCGCCCTGCTGCTCTACCTGGGAGGCGTGCGGCTGCGGGCGGCCCGGCACCCGCCGCCCGGTAGCCGGCATGGCCCGCGCCCCGGCGGTGCCGAGCGGCCCTGGCCCCGCTTCCCCGATGCCCTGCGGCCCTTCGCGCCCGCCGAACGCCCGGGCCCCGAGGGCGGCGGGCGCGTCTCCCCCCGGCAGCGGCGGGACGCCAGCGCCGGCCTCTACCGCGGGCGCCGCTGCCGCATGGAGTCCTGCTTCGACTTCGCCCAGTGCCGGAAAAACGGCTTCAAGGTCTACGTGTACCCGCAGCAGAAGGGGGAGAAGATCGCCGAGAGCTACCAGAACGTCCTGGCCGCTATCGAGGGCTCCCGCTTCTACACCTCGGACCCCGGGCAGGCCTGCCTCTTCGTCCTTAGCCTGGACACGCTGGACCGGGACCAGCTCTCCCCCCAGTATGTGCACAACCTCCGCTCCAAGGTGCAGAGCCTCCACCTGTGGAACAACGGCAGAAACCACCTGATTTTTAATTTATACTCTGGCACCTGGCCCGACTACACCGAGGATGTGGGGTTCGACATTGGCCAGGCCATGCTGGCCAAAGCCAGCATCAGTACTGAAAACTTCAGACCCAACTTTGACGTTTCTATCCCACTCTTTTCTAAGGATCATCCTAGGACAGGAGGGGAGAAGGGATTTTTGAGGTTTAACACCATCCCTCCTCTCAGGAAGTACATGTTGGTATTCAAGGGGAAAAGGTACCTGACGGGGATAGGGTCAGACACCAGGAATGCCTTATATCACGTCCATAACGGAGAGGATGTTGTCCTCCTGACCACCTGCAAGCATGGCAAAGACTGGCAAAAGCACAAGGATTCGCGCTGCGATCGAGACAACGCCGAATACGAAAAGTAAGTGAGCGGTGCCCCTTTTCCCGTGCTTGTGTCCCCAGGGACATGCCGGCGTACCCGGCACTGCAGGCGGCCCCGGCCACCGGGGAGATGTGTGCAGATAGGTGCCGATGCGCATTCAGTGGCCAGACGAAAGCCTTCTTTGAGGCTCAAAGCTTTCCTCTGAGCAGGTCGGTGGCTTCCCCCGTCCCCTTTGGGGCTGCCGGCTGGCTCGGTGCTGCCTTGGCCGGGGGAGCCGGTGGGAAGGCGTTGAAGGGCGATGCGGTGTCCTGCAGCCGTGGCGTTGCTTGCCCGGGAACTGATGACCTGCATCCGCAGCCCGCTGGCTTTCGAAACGTGGCTAGCGGCGGAGATGCTGCTGGAGGATGCGCTGGCACTTGGCACTGCCCCTTCTCTCCCCAGCGCCTCTTAGATGCCCTGTGCCCTCCCTGCCCCGAGACGAAGTTTGTACGACTCCTCAGCCCTCTCCAGGTCGCGTGTGATCCTGGCTCCCGTAGAGGGTTGGTTGCTGAGGGCGATGGCTGGGATGCTTTCTCCAAAAAGCGCTGCCCGGCGTCTACCTGGTGGTGTGTGTCTCCACAGACAAGCCAGGAACTTGCCTAGCCGTATTTTTCCCCTCGGTTCAAACCAGCGCAGCATCAGTAAAGAAAGGAGGAGAAAGGAATGCTGACTGTGTTCGCGTCCTGTGTCCGAGTTTCTGTCTTTTACATGTGAGGATACACCGGTGATGCGAGCACATCGTGTGCTTGCTGGGTTCCTTGACTTTCCCGGACTTTTGTTTTTATTCGTTGGTAATGTTACAGCTTAGCCACATTTTGTCTCTCTGTGCTGCTGCCCTTGTATTCCAGTCTGCTTTTCAGGTTTGTATATATAGCTGCCGGGAAAATCGCTTCCTGGGAATTACCTTCAGGACTGCGATGCTGACTAAGCCGTTTGCAACTGATTAGTTCATTTAAATGCCGACCATCACTGTGCTTGCTGCAGAGTAGGTGCCTATATGTGAAGTTTTTCACGTGAGAATGTTTCCTGGGTAGCAGGAATTAGACACTGAATTAAAACAGACTGGCTGTACAGCACCGGGTGTACAGCAGTGGAGCTGCACCCGAAGCTGCCAACGGCTGGAGGGTTTTGTGGTGCACAGGGGAACGTAGGTGGAAAAATACTTCTGGAGAGCAGTTGGGAAGAAACTACGTTGGCATTAATACTGATGAAAATTTCTGACTGGCTGCCTGTTTCTGCACCGAAACTATCCCCAGGGGGTTGGGAGAGATGTGGAAGGTCAGCGCTGCAAAGCCGAGAAGCCTGTGTGTGCCTGGGTGAACTCTGCTCACCTTTTGGTTACTGTAATTCTGCTGCAGAGGGGGTGGAAACAGCAGTGCAAACACTCAGCGGACTTTTAATCCCATTCACTTTCAGGAAACTGATGGGCGAATGCTGAAACGATGCACACGTGGAAGCCATACAGCGCCAGTGATGGGTGATCAGTAGAGATACTAAGCTAAGCTCATGATTTGTCACCCAGGAGTCCCTTTGGTTTCTGATCTCCTTCAGGGAATATTTTTTTGTGGGGAAAAAGGGAGATCTGACAGTTGCAGCCTTGCTGGCTGTGCTGGTTTTTGGTTTTTAGATCTCAGCACTGGAGCTAATTTAGAGATGGGAAAAGTCCTGATTATTTGCTGCACAGTATAGCATGTGTGCTGTCAAGTTGTCATAAAAGCAAACATACCCACCTGTGGTTTGATGTGAGTCAGTTTTTTTACAGCTATGCCAGTTGGTCTAATAAAAAATAGACCTCTCCCCATGAGTTCTGCTCCTCCCCAAGTGTCTTTACCACTTATTTTTTAGTGAGAGGTGTACATAACAACCCTCAGGGATACAATAGCATGCACCTAACTGGTATGCCATACTATTCATACAAAAATTGTATGAGCTGCAAACGTGCAGCCGTATCTGAGGTGGTGGTGGTGGGGCTTCAACATTTGTTGCAATGCTGCTGTTAAGAGACAGGAACTAAAAAAGGATGTTGACAAGAAAACAAGATTACTTCAAGAACCGAGGCAGGCTAAATCTGTGGTCGAGCTGCTGAGGTGAATGGGCTTTGCTTTGCTGAACAACTGCAAATGCTGAAGCTCTTTGACCCAGCATCTTACCAGAGCGAGTGCACCTGCCAGAGTGTGCTGCTGCCCCTTCACTCTCCTGCTTTGGTGCCAATGCACAGCAAAGTATGCCATCTGCTGATCTCCCAGCACCGCGTCCTGCCGTGGCCTGTGTCCTCTGGCTCCTCCGTGCAAATAGGGACCGTGCCTGATGCTCCACTCCCTTTATAAAATGTGATAGGGTCACATCCCCAGGGTGGCATAATGCAGCCAGGCTGTTGAAATGCTTCTGTGCTGATCTGTAACCCAGGTGTGAAAGCCGTAGGAGGGACTCCGTTGTTCATCCTACCTAAAGCAGCATCTGATAATCAATGAGGCTGTAGTTGCTTGGGAAAGAAATGTCTCTAAATATGTCTGGGCCTTGAAAACTGCACACAGAGGGGCTCTTGTGAGGCATTTTGGGCTTGGATTCAACAATACATCCTCAAGGTTTTAATCAAAAAGAAGAAAAAACATACTCTTCAGGATACATGTATTTGCATATCCATGTGGAGTTGGGAGTTGCATATTGTGGTTTTCTGTGCTGGTTTTCCCATCTTCTGCTGTGATCCTTACACTGTGTCACTTCACGTGAAGGACAGGAGTGTGGGTGCCCCGGCCATGGGGAACTGGCCCTGAGATACCAGTCCTTGCCAGGGTGAAATGTGAATGATTTCCTCTAGGGGCTTTGCCGAGTTGGGTAAATTAGGTGGCCAGATTTTAAAACATGCAAACCTCGTGTCATCAGGGGGGTGGCGTTATGTCGTGTTAAGCTTGGGGTCATCACACACTGCAAGTTATTTGTGGTGGGGTTTCATCTATGACATACTTGGTTGTGTTTGCATGAGGTCGACCTGTCTGCATGATATGGTGTTTCCCCTCTAGGAGGTTGAAGATACCAACAAAAGTGACTTCTTGACCTGTGGAAGAACTCGTAGAATGTCTTACTTCACCTGGGGGAAGGAGGGCTGGGCGTGTGTGTATTTGACTCTGTCTCTGTGAATTGTATTGAAAGATCCATCTGTATGTCACAGCTAATTAATTTGCATCCTAGTTATGCATCTCAGCAGATAAAGTTAATGCAGACTAAAATGAATTACATTATCATGATTAGACTACTAGCAAACAGGATATAAAGGAAAACAAAGAAAACCTCTGGTTGCTTTACAGTGTCCTTGGCTGTCAAAGTTGGCCTTTGTCACCCAGCATTAGGGCAGCTGGGCTTTCTGAATTCCTCCAGAATAGGATTTCAGCCTCAAGCTTTCAGTTTCACAAAGGGTTAAGCGAATAAACACTGCTGCTGCTGAAGTTTGAAGACAGCCTCCTAAATATTTAATGAGAGTCTAAATATATACATATGTACAATGTGTTTTAAACAAAGGCAGAATTCATATACAGGCTTAACTGGTTCCAAATAATTACTTTTTGGAAGGTAATATAAATGACTACGAATACTGAAAGAGATGGAGAAATGCAATGTTCTAGTAAAGCCAGATGCAGAGAAGAGATTTGCACCAAAGTGAGGATCTTTCTAGGAAAGTAAGTAATGTCGGTGTCATATTCTCTTATCTACAGCAACTCTGTCCTTGGAAGATGGAGAGGGTAGTGGTGATGATATCCAAAAACATAAGGTCTCATCAGAAGCTCATTCAAGGAGGTTTTTTCCTCATCCATGGAGGACACCTGAAGTTAATGATGATAATGAAGGAAAGGGGAAAAAATGAATCGTGTTGAAGAGAGTAAAATGGGGAAGGGGAAGTGAGGAAAAAAATGTCTTTTTGGAGAAATGTGAACTATGGTGGAGGGCAAGTAGTAGTGAGGTGTTTGTTACAGACTTAAGTTTTTTGACTAGTCAATGCTCAAAAAGCTTGGATGATCATGACTGAACTGAGAAAGGCAGGCAAAGCACACAGACCCTCATGAAGCGGGACTAGTTTTGCCAGAGCAGATTGGAGGCATGTGGTGGAGGAACCTATGGAAGGATCCGCTCAGAGATCTGACTGCTGGATGCTGACAGAAGAGGGAGAGAGCAGCAGCACACTCTATGCTTGTACCTGTGAGACATCTTTGCAGGACACATGATAGCACTAGGCAGGGTCGTGTGTGTACTTTTACAGGTGAGTATATCCAGCTGAACATTTTCACTGATGCCTGGTATCTGGTACCTGGTGTGCACTCTACTGGTGGAATGTGTGTCAATCATCCCTGAACCTCCCACCCTTGAAAATCCTGAGCAAAGGTCACGGTCGAGCAATAGGCACAGAATGGGAAGAGATGCAAGTTTTAGTTTCGTTTCCTTCCCACCAGGAATAAAATACACGTATTGAAAAAAGAGAAGGGGTAGACATAGACACTAGGGATGAGTTTGCCATTCACAAGACCGGCAGAAGAATGTGAACTAAGGCTTAGGCTTGCCCGCCCAACATGTGATGATAATCTGGGTGCTGCACGCGCATGTATGTGCATGTTTCAAACAAAGGCGAAATTCTTGTATTTTCAACATACTGAGCTTCCGTGTATTTTATTAAAATACTAATGTGAATGCTACACTTCATCACTCACTGGATTATTTTTTGAATCATGTAAAAGCCTTCACAAGTCAGCTCATTTGCAGCTATTTAGGACGGGTTTGAAAAATCAGCCAAGTTCTGGATGGCTGTTGTTCAGGACGCCTGAACTGCAGTGGGAACCAGTCTGTGCATCTTGTATGTCACCAGGCTGCTTTGGGAGCTTGGATAAAACTCAAAAACCACTGAGGGAGCCTGGGCATTTTCCCAGAGTATCTTGGCTCCTGCAGAGACCTATCACCAGCAGACTACTTTTTTAATATCAGTTTTCAAGAAACTGGAAATTTGCCTGGTTTACAATACGTTTATTCCAAAATGCAGTAAGCAGGTAAATAACAAAGCATTAATGTATGTCTGAGAAATACAGGACTTGCTCTATTGTTTTCCTCCTCTTTCCCTCTGTATGTATTGTGGAGTGTCCTTTTGTGCCCGTTGATGCTGATTTAATGCAGGCAGGGCCCTGGTAGGAGCTGGGAGCAGGGGTGACAGGAGCATCCCTGAACTCACACCCAGCCGTGCAATCCTCATCCTGACCATTTGCACCAGGCTCTTCCCTCTCAGCAGAGGTGTGGGAGCAGGTGGATGTGTGTGAATGGCAGTGTTTCCCTGTGTGAGTGGTGCTGGGCACTGCCGCGTGTGTGGCCGGGTGTGTGGAATTAGCCCCGGCAGCGGAGCCCACCCTGCCCATGGGCATTAAACCAGGCGCCCTTCTAACCTCAAGTAATTAAGTTTTCTTGTGGGGCGAGTTATTATTGTAATTGCTTGCCCCAGGCCTTTCTGCATCTTTCTATGAAGCACCTCATACAAGGCTCTGTGGTGACAAAGTATTACAGTAATCGGTGATCTGGTCCGCAGCAGGTGTGTTCTGCATGCAGAATGTAGGTGAACGCTGCTTTCATGGCTAGAGGGGTCTGCTTTAATTTTTCCTGCCCAGGAAAATTGTTCTTGGATAGTTTATCGATAAGTACTTGTCACTGAAGAGACACTTGACGGTAGAACAAAACCCAAATAAAAAAATTATCTGAGTCATCATTTTAATTTCAAGTAGAATTAATCTTGAAACAAGTAGTTTGAAGGGCTTGTTGAACCCAGATCAGAACGGAGCTAAAAGTAACATTTCCAGCTACTCTGGAAGATAAAGCCCTCCTATGCCCCCAGCGAGGTGCCCTCAGCAAGAAGTTGCTGCAGAGCATCCCACAGTGCTCCTGCCTTCTTGCCCTCCATGGGTGGGTGTCTCACAGAGTAAACTCCGACTTCAGCAGGACATTTTGTAGTGGCCTAAGGTAAGCTTCACTGAAATTGCTCCTAAGGGAGAGGGATGGCTGAATTTGGAGTTCTCCCTGGGGGGCTGTGTGCACCTTCCTGCTGCTCCCTGCTGCATTGAGAGTGTTCCCAGTGGTGGACCTCTTTGCATCCGTGCAGCTCTGAAGTAGAGCATCTTGCTGGGAGGATGGGATTAAATGAGAGGAGTTTCAGCTCAAGACAAACCTGAGCAGAAAAGACTGCTGGTTTGACTCTGCTGGAAGTAATCCTTTTGCCCCAAATACAGCCCTGGAACAGCCCACTGGAAAGTAAAGCAGCAGCCGCTCGCGGGAGAGGGAAGTAAATGAAACTGGTCGACACGAAGCACTTATTTACTCAACAGATGTGAGTCAAGAGAATGTGCTGTAATCTGATGATTTCTGGAGTATTATCTGTGATTGTTTTCTTTTTCTCTCTGAGGGGTTTCTTTCAGAAAATCCACAGAGTTTTGTGGTCTTGGGTAAACAAACTGTTTTTCTAACCAGAGAAAAATAATCAGTAGGTACGTGGATAACTGTCTGGCCTGTGAATGGAGTTAAATGCTGTATTCTGAGCTGCTGAGGGGACTGACTTCTCCAGGACTTGGCTATATCTAGATGATGATGCAAGATTTATACTCCTGTCCTGTGTTGTGTGGAGATTAGTTTAGCCTGTGGGAATGTGTGAGTATAACTTCAGGTTATATTTAAGGTTCTGCAGCTTTCCACATTGCCAAGTATTTTGAGACGTATACTTTTCAAAACCTTCTCATGGTTTACACAGAGCAGTAGATTTTTTCCTCTTCCTCTGTTCATCCAGCTATGCTGTGCTTTTATATGAGGTGTTGTGTTGCTCTTTTCTCAATCCAAATTTCAGGAGGAAACAGGACATGTATCATTACTGTTTTACCCTTAATTTAGGAGCCTCCTCAGTCAACTGCTGGAAGCATCAATGCTAGGTAATGCTAATCCAACTCATCCCCACATCTCTAGAGCAGGCAGAGCAGGGTGGAGCTGAGGCAGGAGGTGCTTGTGACACCAGGTGTGCACAGAGGTGATTACAGATCTAACCCAGAGGATGGTGGGAATCCTTCTACTTATAGAGCAAATTATAAATTATAACAATTGTCAGCTGTGCGTTGGAAGAAACTGTCCTGATATTGTAGCATGGGCACCACAAAACCTTGGAGAGTGTTTAGAGGCTGAGAGGTTGGAGATCAGAACACTGCAGTGGTGCAGAAGAAACAAGTTAAGGAAATGAATTCCAAATGACAACAGAAGAGAGGAGATTTTCACATGAGAAGAGTGAAAACCATTTTCACAAGTTTTAAGAAATACAGGTCTATCTCAGCAAAATGCTGTGCCTTGCTGCTTTGCTGGTAAAGAACTGGCATGAGTGCTGCCAGTCTGATGGCTTTCCAAATGCAATCTAACTTCCTGTAATGCTATCATTTCTAAGAATAAGAAAACATAACTGTAAGCCAGTCAGGAGGTTTAGGCCTCTTTAATAACAGGAGAAAAAAGATACCATTTTCTTTAAACATCTTGTGTTTTCCCCACTTGTCTTTTCCTTGACCTCTCGCTGAGATTTAACCTTAGTTTTTCGAGTGGTGTAGTGCTGCCTCCTCAGCCAGGATGCAGACAGGAGGCTAGGTGGGTGTTCTCTGAAGGGTAGTAGATGTTCGTCTTGGCTAAATCAGGTTCCCATTTTGTACTCCACTGAGACAGACTTCTCTGTGCTCCTGCAGTCCTTGGGTGAGGTTTAGTGCTGGCAGGACTGTTGTAGGACCTCCTGTCTTCTCCTTCCTGTAGCACATGTGGTTTTGAGATTGTACTTGGACAGCCAGGATTGCTGCTGGCCACCATGGTTACATTTCCATATGCTTTTAAAATGGGAAGAACACTTTGCCTTCCCTAAGCATTTTCTTGGATTACTTTAGTGCTTTGCAATGTTTAGAGAAAGCACTGTAAAGCTGAGATACTACTCATTCATGTTTTCTGTATCCCTGTTCCAGGAAACATCAGCAAGTGAAGGTCTAAACTGATTTTCCCATGAAAGGTGGCAGTTGTCAGAAGCAGTATAAAGCAGCTCTTCTCTGTGTATCTAGCAGGGGGAAATCCCCACAAAAACTCTTCTGGGGTTTGACATTTGTCCTGGGTCAGGATGTCTGGTCACATTAGTATATGAGCCTTTTAACTCTCCTTGCTTCGCTCAGCTCCTACCAAAGGCCACTGCCTTTCCAGGCACTGCAGCACTGTTGTTCCCAGTCACTCCTCCAAGGACTCTCACCATGCTGTTAGCAAATTCAGCAAAGCTCTTCTGCTGGAAGTCGACTTTTTTCCTCCATGATGGTTTCTAGTCCAGAAATACATGAAAACAAAATAATTCCTGGGTTCCTAAGTGAATTTCCCATTTGCTCACTTTTTCCCCCTCTAATATCCTCTTTGTGTTTGTGAATGAAACGGAATTAGGGCTAATTTAGTTGATTGGCTGCAAAACAAAAGTATTCAATGCTAAGAATGGGAAATGAGAAGGCCTTTCTGAAATGTTACGTCTTTGCATAATTGTAATAGATTATAATTATACAGTTGGGTGTTTAGCAGTGGATTTGCTGTAAATATGGTCATGGGAAATGCCTCGTTGCTCACTGGTGTCGGTTCAAGTCCCAGTGCGGTCCCGTCGGTGGCTGTACCAGGATCTCTAACAGCATTTTCTCTTTGGGCAGGATGGCGTGCTACAGAGAATGCTATCTCCAGTTCCCTTCCCAGCTCCTCCTACAAAATTACTGCCGGTCGATACGGCCATGTCAGACCGTTGACACAAATCAATAAGATCAATCATTCTTCAGCTCCTAAACAAAATTGAGAGCGTGATGCTGATGGCCTGTGCGTAGCAGTAGATTCCTAAAGGGAAAATGCATGCCATAGTGTTTGCCAAATGTACATGGGGGATCCTGTCCTGTTAATAATTAGTTCTCTGAAGCTGTAAAACAGAGCATGGTATAAATAGTTTCCTAGAGCGGCAGTGTGCATTTTGACCCCTGCAGCTCTCAGTCTGATGGAGAACATCACCTGACCAACAGCAGAGCTGGAGACAGGGAAGCGTGGCAGTGTTGGTTAGGAATCCTGTTTTTCTTCATTCTCCTAGAAGATCTTGACTTCTGATACTGGTTTTTGCCTCGGAAATAATTGCAGACATTTTATCACAATATTGAAATTCCTGGTGCAGTCAGGTAGTTCAGTGTTTTAGTATCAGAAAGCTCATCAAAACTGTGGTTGTAGTCTGCAAGAATAAAATCAGAGGCTGCTTCTAAAAATCAGAATCTTTGTCTGAAGGGAGGGACAAATTTTTGTTTGTAATGTCTCAGTTTATATCTCTGAAGGCTTGTTTGGGTGTGTTGGCTTATAGACTCAATCAGCTGTTTCAGGAAGATAAACACATGAATGTTTCATCTTCTGAATTTGCCACCAACCATTGTGCTGGGTGCTAGCAGATTTTTCTTTTAATTAAATGTAATTTATCTAATCCTAATGGGAAACATAATTATAGGATTTACTTTTTAATAGTGTGATTTCGGAATTATTTTATAAAGAAGAGTAACATTTCCCCTTCAGGGCTGTTTAAAAATGAGCAAACAAAATAAAAAAACAAAGTACACTTTGCTAAAAGTAATAAATCTCAGACAAGATGCAAAAAAAAAAAAGCATCTGATATGTTGGAGCTGCAATAAAGCTGAAAATTAATGATCAGTAAGTTGCTGCTGCGAGAGACTGAATGCATTATGGGTTTGAGGAGACGCCTATAGCTTATTAAATGTCAGCAAATTTTTGCATAAGCAGTAGAAAACACTGATCAGAAATTTAAAGCGATGCGTCCTGCAGCTGGAAGATCCAGGGCCACAAAAGATGTGTGCACTGTGTGTATTGTTGAAACGTAAGAAAGTGCTTTGTAAGATAAGGGTCTGAAGTTTCATGGTAAACTCCTTTAGTTCCTGATTGGAGAGATTTAAATGTTTCAGTAAGGCATGACTCTAGTCTCAGGGAGGGATTTATCATACTTTGCATAAGAAGGTATGTATGACTGTTTAAAATAATTTAAAACAAATAACATCCCTTCACCCTCCTACACTCCCTCATGCTTTTTTTTGCCCTAAAACCAAAAGCTAAGGCTACTACTTGAATTGTAATGGAATAATATATCAAGTGAGTGATCACATCAGGCATGGACACTTACCAAATCACAGCGAGATAACTGTGAATAACTCTCTAGTTTCAACAATTTGCATGGCCATTAACAATTGATGGGTTTCCCTTAGAACTGCATTATCTATGGCAGCAGGATCTATTCCTGCGCACTGCTCCTGCATACTAAGTGCCAGACAAATCCTCAAAAGAGAGGGTAATAAAAAAATCTGATAGCAGCAAGGTGAATGAAGCAGGTAGGAATTTCAAGGCGACACTTTTTGAAGATGGGAAAATATTTCAGGCAGTCATGCATTTTCATAACTGCTCTCCATCTCCCTTCCCTGCCTACTTTTTTTACTACAGTTCTGCAAGTTTTAATTCAAGCTGGTTCTCTTCACTGTTTGGCATCTCTTCAGGCTTGATGGTCAATCTGGCCTGTGGATCAGTTTAAGCAAGATTTTAAAATACTTCTTTTTATTGTTTTGGATTAGACACATGTCTTGAGAAGCTTTTATGCATATTTGACAAAAGATAAAAATGGTGCTAAATTTAGCTGTCCTAGATTGTTGGGTGGCTCTTTCATTGGAGTGATTTCAAGCAGGTGCCAAAGATGTGCTTTCCTTATGAGAGTCATGCCACCATTTTAATAAGCGTGCAACACATCCCTTATTTCTGGTGCTTTTATCTCTGCCCGACGGCGAGTCAGTTCTTTCCAGATTCCTCCATCAAGTTGATTTTTCCAGGCCCAAATCTCTTTTCTCTCTCTCTTTTTATTTCTCTTTCTCACCCTCTTCCCTCTCCCCCTTTCTTTTCACGGCGCTGTTGTTGTGGCAAGATGAAAGCAGCTGAGGGAAGCGGTGGCGGGGAAGGTTCTGGTAATCAAAGCGTGCAAGCGGCTGGGGCTGTGTGAAGGCAGGTGGGTGGCACATCAAAGGGGGGGGTGTGGGTGCATGCTGCTCTCATCTCTGCTTGTAAATGACCCCCCTGCCATAAAGAGAGCTCCTGGGGTTAGTTTGTGAGCTCACTCGCACACAAATGCGATTGCTTTTCTATGGCCTTCCCAAAATTTGCTTGCGGAGGGTGGTAATAGAGTCTTACCTTTGTTCCTTGGAAGATGGCTTCGGCAGATGTGGCGTGTAAGGAGACAAGTGCCTGAGTTGTTAATTAGCAAGAGGTGGTCGTTCACCTTCATCTGAGAACAACCCACCATCTTGTGGTCTGGTCTGCCTGTAAGTGTTGTTTCTGGGTTGCCATGGGCAGGATGAGGAGAACTGGGAGGTCTGAGCAGCACCTGGTTGTCCCTGGATGAGTCTTGCACGGTCAGAGACCCAGCATGTCCCGTCTTGGCAAGAGGTGCTGTGGCTGGGGCAGGCAGCACTCGTTGCTCGGCCACACAAGCTGCTCCCCAAGCTCTGCACCCAGCGTGAGGGCTTCAGGTCCCCTCAGCTCAGTGGAAGCCCCAAATTCCTATTCATCTCTAAATTCTCTGTGCATTTTCTCAGCTGCTTCCTCTCCTCAGATCCTGGCTTGTCTTTGCTGTGGAGCTTGGGAGTGTAGGACCCCATGGTCTGGACTGACTCTTGCTCTGTGTTTGTGCAAGGGGAACTGGTCCTTGTCTAAACCATTTGCCTTGAAGGTGTCAAAAAATCGTTGCACTCTGCACCTGCCAACTTTCACAGGACTCATTTCTGTTGCTATTGCCGAGAAACAAAATAACCAGTGGAGCCATTAGGACGCTTGTCTCTTCCCTTTCTGCATCACAGCATTAGTGAATTGCTGTGAAAACAGGTTTTCAGCTTTTGTTTTATTAGCTATTTCTGGCAGCCTGTAATAATAGCCCTTTCTAGAAAAAAGGGTTTTTATTCTTTCATTTTTCATGAAAATTCTCTCTGACAGAAGTCGTAGTAAAATAATTCACAGTGAAGTTGTCTGTGTTGTTTGGGTATAACACTAGAGATCTAAGAATTTAGAGATAGTGTTGGGATCCTGGGTTGCCCTGTTGGTGCAGTTACTGGTTATAGCAATAGTTCTTATTTACTTTACTTTAGTCTCAGGGTAACTGTGTTTCACAATAATCAATGCACTGATTACTGTAATTGCAGCTTGTGGTACCATGGTCTTACAGTTAAATGACTGGGCCAATAAAGCATGGAATTTAATGAATATTTGTAAACAAACTTGATTAGGAAGTAGGTTGAGGATATGCACTGGTGGAGGGTAATAGGAGAGACCCATCCTCAGCTTTCATAATTAGAACATATGGAAACCAGAAAATGAGCAGCAAAGCATGGAAACCATCCCACTGCTACTTACCTTGCGTTTATTGCTGCACCCTGTCTTAAAAATATCTCTTAAAATAAAAAAAAAGTTGTCTCCACACTGCAGAGAGATTCTGTGTACACAATTTGTCTCTTTTGCGGAACTTTAAAGCATTATTAGACATGATGTTGAAAACTGGATTTACAATGTAGGGCTGGTATCAGCCTTAAGTAAGAAGTGTCTATTGTCACCCCATGATTGAATCTTAATGCAATTAAAGTGAAAAAGGAAACCACCATTGAAAATGGGAAATACATTTTCTAGTGCTGCCTCTGGGAGAGTGGATGGCTGACATTTGGCAGTTGCTGGAAAGTTGGCTACATTTTAGTGTCATTGAGGATCTGTGTCCCGTTTTTGCTTGCTATTGGTCATACTTTTGTGTGCCTCCCTCTGGTTGTGTTCCCTTGTTTCTGATGCATGTCCCTCCTCTCAGGCATGGGGTCCTGTCCTGCACACTCTGTCAGGCCATTTGGGAGCATGTTATCTAAGTCTGGCAAGTTAACAGTTAAAGGATTCATCCTGTTTTGGTTGGTTGCTTTATTTTAAGGTTGCCAGAAATCCCTTTACACCTCCGTTTCTTGTCTTTTCTTTCCTCTTTCCCCATCTTTAAGCTACTTGGCTCTTACTCACAGGTTTTCCTGGCTAAGTACCTGTGTGTCTCTTCAACAACAGTAGCATTCAATCCTTCTGTCTTCCCCCTCTCCTGCATTTTTCTTTAAGCTTTTGGTTACCCAAAAAGTTTGGTACTAATTTTTCAGGGAAATGCATGAGCAATAGGATGGTGAGTGGCTGCTCTTGCCACAGGAGCTTGGAGGGGAGAGTTCAACAATTACAGTTCATCCATTTGCTTCCTACCTGCTGGTTTCCAACAGTATTAATTTTTATGCATTTATTGTGTTTAATTAAAAGCAGGGCTTCTTACAGCAGTGCTCGTGGAGATTCCTTCTCCCCCCCAAATGCAACAAATAGGCATCTGGTATTTGTTTTGTATAGCACAATCCTCATAAAATGAAGAGTAATAAAACATAATTATCTGTAAAGGCTTGTTTTGTAAGCCTAGGAATGAGCTTGTTCCTGCCTTGTTTTGGTCTAGTTGTAAGAGAAAGATGCCTTTGTGTGGTTTTAGCCCCTCTCCAAATTAGTAGGGAATCAGTTATTACAGTTTTTTAAATCCTGTTGCGCAAAGGTATGTTCTGTAAGGTGGTATGAGTGCATACACTGATGGGTCTCTAGGGGTGAGAAGAGACCTTTTCTATTCTTTTTGGAAATTTTTTCCTTACAAACAATGGGTTTTATTTGAAAGTTTTGGTGAAGTAAGAGGGTGGAAAATCTGTCGGCTACTTGAACAATTCAGCATTTCTGAGCTGTGAGCCTTGAAGTTGGGTTTGAGCCCTTTCTGCATGTTGCTTGTCCTTGGCAGCATGAGGGACAGTGGTCCATCTTTGTGCTTGGATGTGTGTGAGGATTCCTTGATTTGGCCCGTGTTGCGTTTTTGCCAGACATTAACTGCTGTGTATCTCTATGGAGTGTCTCTGGCTTGATCCACCTCCAGTTTAGGTCATCAGAACTCCCAGCACAGGATTCAGCAGTTCTGAAGAGCTAATTGTACTCATTTCACCTTAGATTTGCTGCTTGCTCTTTGTTTGTAGGGCAGTATGCCATTTTGCTTCCCTTTGGCTTGCTCTTACCCTGCAAAAAGCTCTTCCTGTCACTACATGCTAGCGGCATATTTTTCCGTGAAAAAGTGAATCTAGATCATTTAAACCAATTAGACAATAAAGCGAGACATGCGAGTGGCTTATGGCTGTCTGGAGATAAAGTGTGAAAACCAAATCCTTTTAGAAAACTCACAGTCTAAACTTACTGCCTTCTTATTTTCTTTAAATAAGTAATAAGCAAGTAATAAGCAGGAATCCACTTTTTTTGTTAGAAAGAGAAACCTGTAAATCTGCACCTTCAATTCAGCATGCTTTGGAATATGTTTGCTTCAACACTGTTCTTCTCTGCTCAATTAATTAAAGTGATAGAAGAGGAAATACACCTGTACTCAGCTGCTCTGTGAACTGTAGCCTTTCAAAAGCAGATATGACTTAGGTATTGCTTTCTCTCTGCAAGGCAAGCCTTGTAATTTTGAATCTTGATGAGCAGTTGCTTTTGTTCTGTGAGTCTCAGAAACAATGGGGTTGGGAGCACGTAACAAATTGACAAATGATAACATCGTAGAGAAAACTCTCCTTGAAGTGCCTCATTCCCTGCATCTTTCCTTCTTCAAAGAGTGATGCAGTGACACAGTTCTGGTGCAGGGACCCACTGCTGGGGCAGGGGGATCCTCCCCCAGCAAATACTGCTTTCTGGGCAGCAGCAGTGCCTGCACACAGGAGCGTGCCAAGCTGCTGCTGCCCTGTGTTGGAGTAATTTCCTTGAAATGCATTTTCCTTGAAATACGCTTTTCTTTCATCTTATCTGGGGATACTGCTGTAATCTGCACATTGCTGACTTTAGTTGTTTAACAGCTCTGTTGTGGCTGCTCTCAGTCCCCAGCCAGCGGATGGCCAGCAGCAGCAGGGAAGGTGTTAGGAGGCACCCGGCTGCCTTATGTGATCTTACATTGTTTTCCATGGCCAGAAGTCTTTGATCTATTTAAACAGAAGCCTGAGAAGAGGAAGATGGATGCCACATGGCAGGCTGATGTGTGAATATGTCCTTTTGCACTGAAATCTTATGCCACATGTAAGCTAAATGTGTCAAGTATGTCAGAGGCTGCAGAGTCCAGCTACAAGTCAAATTGAGATGTTTTTCATCCCCACACAGTATATAATGTTCCACTTTTTCATGCAAGGTCTGGAATGCATCTCTTATTTTTTTGTCTGGGATATTGCTTCACCTATGTGTAGAGTTGGGAGATAACTCCCTGGAAAGTTTACTAATCCTTGATTCATTAATTCTCCAGAACATTGCTTTGCATTCACAGAATTGTATTTAAAAGTTTGGGTGGTTCTGATTCAGACTTCTGATTTCTCCAGAATAATTGGGTTTCACTTTACCAGTGTAAATGAATTGAAGCCTTTAGCTTCAGTCCTGCTATGTGTGGCATGGACTCATTATTTGTTCTCTTTCCCATTGTGTGCAAAGTGGTGGCTTTAGGTACATCTTCTGTTAAATGCCACATAAAGTAAAATCCTGTTATTTCCACATTCTGTGGCACGCCTCTTCAAAGTATCTAGGCAACCTTTATGTAGATGATGCTTTTGACTCAAACTTTTCTATCATTATGAGTATGGTCCCGTGAAAAGGAGCAGGATGAAAAAGGGAGTTAAAAAAGAGCTGGCTTGAACTTACTTTGGGCTGCTTGAGTTAGTTGTAAGAAGACTCTTTGTAGGAAATACAACACACTGAAGATCTCTGCTCCCTTACTCTTAAAGGGTCTACTTCAAACTATTCCATGTCTTTGCTTTAAGCTTGGACAGGTAGAGAATCTCCTGGCCCTGCTGGAGCTGAAAGTAGAACTGGCAGGAAAGGGGGATTTCAGTGCTTCTGTAATCAGGCCCTAAGCAGTGGACTTTCTTGTGTGGTTCTCTGCTCCAGGATCAGGATGAGTGGTCCAGAATGTCTGCAGCTGGACGGAGCCCTGGGAGGTATGACAGATTTTGAGTTCAGCCGTGCTTCTCAGAAAACAAGGGCTGAACAGGAGGCTTGAAAGATTTGAAGGGGAAGCTGCTCATTTAGTTTGCTTTCAGCCCCTGCAAGGAAGAAGTAAAGCTTATTCAGAGGAGATGCTTTGAATTAAAGCATGTCTGTGGGGTTAGGTGTGACCATGATTCCTCAAGAGTGCAGATGGAGCAGCCATCACTACCACATCAGGGTGATAAGTTGGGAATTGGTCTCCAAAGCCAAAGTCACTCAGATATGCTGCCCAAGGGGGTGTTATGGCCTCAGACTTTGTGACAAGGTGGATGTAATCTCTTAGAGCAGTTCTGATTTTGTTAGATGAAACAAGCATCCTCAGGTGGGAGGCAGGGCCAGTGTAAATGTCACACCATAAGCTGTGGCTGCTTTGGCAGAAATGTGATCGGTGTCCTCATGCTTGATAATTGTTGAATTGGGGCTACCTGATCATCAGGGTGCATGTTGGTATTAAGGAGCACGTTGGTGATGTAGGTCAGTGTACACAACAAAACAGTCACCCCAGCTCCTCAACAGGCAGCATAAACAAATCTCACTTTGCCCCCCTTGCCCTGGCCTGGTGCTGGGGAACATGATGTGTTCCCCATCCAACTCTAAGAGGATGGGGTATTCATAGGACTGATGCCAGAAGCTGGGACTGTGGTTTGGGGAGGTAAAATGTTGGGTGTCTGTAATTTACATTTGGTGGGAGGTGGTTCCTTTGGGCTCTCATTGCATTCATGCTGTCAGCCCAAATACGAGTGACCGTGATGGCATCTTCCCACATGCAGTTGGGTTGGCCCAAAGGAGGAGGCTGAGCTGGTGGTGGAAGGGATGGGAGGCACTGTATGCCACTGTTGCCCCAGGTGCTGGATTTTGGGAAGTGGCAGCCCCAGGCAGCTCACTGAGGTTTCCCTGGAAGCCAATGCAGAACATAAAATGAAGCTCAGGTTTCTCAAGACTCCTGTTGCCAGATCCACTTCTCCATTCTCTTGTTGCCCTTCTGGTCTTTATCAATAGCTGAGCCTGAGTGTTTAGCAGTATCAGGGCAGGGAGGGTAGCTGTTTCTTAGGGAATGATGAAGGGGAAAAATTGGGAATGGGATGGACAAATATTTAAAGCATGAGGAGGAAGAAACCAGATTTTTGTGTTTGAATGCTTAGAGCAGTAAACGAAAGCTTCCTGTTGCAAGGCAAGGCAACTATGTATGCAGCCAGAAGTTTTTTGGTTTTTTATTGTTGTTTTTTTTTTTTTTTCCTAGTATTAAAGGGCCAGCTGTATCATGACTTAATCTTGGGTTAATTTCTGTACTACAAAAGGCTAAAATCATGATCTTGGACCTCATGATTAATGTCCAGTTTGCCTGTAAATGAGGATGCTGCTGGTAAGTATCCCCACGTAGTGATACTTCTTTATTTGACCTCATGTCCGTGGATTGCTCATGAAGGCTGAGATGGATATTGACTGCTCTAATCCTGACTATATGCTTAATTACAGGGCAGTAAGAGTCAAGTGGGATAGCATTTCGGGTGGTTGGTGTGGAAATAAAGCGACGTGGTAAAGTGAGCCCTGGCAGTTCACTTGGGACAGCGCGGTGGGTTGGTATTACATTATGGTGGGAGGCGCTGCCAAAGGAATACTACAGTGTGGTTAAGTGGGTCTGTTAATGGCATGACTGAGCCAATTCATTAGTGGCAATGGTGTGCTCTTGTGTCTGCTTTCCCTTACAGCTACTGGATGAAGATACTCAGGTAAAACAAGACCAGTGGAGGTAGGGGAGGAGGAAAAGAGGCTCCAAAGATCTGGTACAAATGGAGTGACTGTCTTTAAGCCTTGGTTTCCAGAGCCATCTGAAATGCAGCTGGTTCTGGGATGGGTTTTATGGAAACCCGTCAGTTTGCTGTCAGAGCAATGTACTGCTGATGAAACATCTTCATGTAGATGCTGCTTCTGTGCATCTGTTTGTTGGATGGGTTGGAAACAAGTGGAGGAAAGGACAGACTTACTCCTGTCTGGTGGAGGTTTCTGTGCAAAAGGACCAAACCAAGGCAACAGCTGCCCTTTGCAGAGGATATTCTCAGTTACTGGTGTTTGCACAGGCAAGTAGCAGTAAAATGGGGGTGTTTGAGATAAAAAAATGCATAGACAAAGGTGCCATCTTTGGCATTCCAAGGGAAAGCCAAAATAAAGAGCTGGTGGCTGCAGGCAGTGCAGTATTTTCTTAAGTATAGACAAAGCTGTTGTCTGACCCATTTCTGTTTATCAGTGTCTTTGTTAGGAATTAGTCTGCTGGACCTTGTAATTTTTGGAGTTAGGGGAAGATAAAGATTACCCTAAAATGGGAGTAGCTTTGAAAAAAGACAACACACATTTTGTTTTAAACAGTAAAATACACCCCTGTAGTAGAGGGTATACTCACAATCAAGGGCATGAAAGTCTATACTTCAGTCTATTACACAAAAAAAAGGGTCTCTGGTTGAGCTGTGCCAGGGTGTATGAGATGGCCTCTGCCCTGCTGGGGTGGCCCAGTGCCAGGGCTGATGTGTACAGGGTGGGATGTCCTGGCCATTAAGAGAAGCAGGGTGAGCTTCAAAGAGCTATCAAGGAGATAAACGTCGTGTGTGAAAGCCCAAGGGTGGAATGAGGGGGAGAATTAAGAATTTGAAAAGCAGCGCTATGTCATTTAGTACTACAGCTTTTTCTTCCCTCTCAGCTGTTCCTCTTGTATTTGCTCAAAGTAGGGTTACACTGTTTGGTAGTGAGGAGGTGAGAAGGTTACTCTCTCAATTTTTAATGTGAGATATAAACTGTAAACCACATGGGCAACCATGTAGTTGAAACAAACACACGTGCATCAGAGATGCTCATCATGGCTTGAAACACCTGCACGTTGACCTGGAGAGCTTTTTGGTGTAAGGGCATTTGTGTCTGGCACCTTGATTCACAAACAAACCAAATCTGAGAACTGACAGTGCTGGATGGTGCACCACAAGCATGTGATTTCAAAGCACAGACTTTGTGTGAACTCACTCCACTGCTCCCAATTTCCTTAGAGACCAAACCAAAACACCCAAGTGTGATGATTTGGGGTAGGATTTGTGCTGAGCCAGCTGTACACCGAGGTATCCAACTTGGATCAGGTGCCATCTCATCTGAAACTGGTGTGAAACCAGCATGGAGGCAGAGGGGGCACACTGGTGGGGGGAGATGTCTTCTCCACCACAGGCTCTTCGGGTATTGCAGCCAGGTCTTGGGGAAAGCCCAGGGCTGGCAGGGCCCTGGACTTAGCAAATGACTCTGGTTTAAAGAGTGTGATTATCTTTTAAACATGGTAAAGTGATGTACAAGATGTATTTTTAAACAGAGTATGTTTGTTTTGTGTCCCTTTGGCAGAGAGTTTGTCTGTGTAATCACTTTAGTTAAATTGTCTTATTTTCTGTCTCACTCTCATTATGCAAATTTTATATTGCAGGCTTATGTGTTTTAGTTTTGCTTTTTATTTTGCACAAAGAATCAGGCACAGTTGCATTGGGAAGCAGATATTGCAGTGATATTTGAGGCACTTTACTGCTCCATGAGAAGGGGGATACAGGCAGGGGAGGAGAGGCAGCGCTGCCCGGGGGGTGGGGGCTTTTGTCACCTGTTTGGAAGAATTTCTCAGCCTGCTATTCAGTGGCTACACTGAGAGTTTAATGGTGGTTGAAGCTTTGCCATAAGTGGTAACTTTGGAGGGAAGATGTAGAAGATGAGGCACTGCCTGCTTTCAGTCCTTGTGCGGGGCATCAGGTCAAGCAGCTGCCTGAGCCTCAGCTTCTGGAGACAGAAACATCCAAAGGATGTCAAAATGCAGTGCTGAAAGTGTCTCACAACACCAAGGTTTGTTAAACATCACTTTTGGAGGACACTGGGAAGTGCTGAAGTGGCTCTAGGTGTGTGGTTGGATAACAGAGCACAAATAAGATGCTTTATACGTTATTTTTCTCCCCCTGCTTTCATTTATGAGGCCTATGTGTGTGTCTAAGTACTTGTTAATGAAATAAACTCTGAAGCATGTTTGGGTGCCACATCTGACAAAAGCTGTTTTTTTTTTCTTCCTAATTACAGATGCTGCCTGTGTCCTTGCCCCAATTTTTTTGTAATATCAGAAAAGCTGATCCAACATGCCATGCACGTTTTCCCTGTTACATTAGGCCCTGGAAATTTTGACCTCTAGCATTTTATAGTAGTTTGTAAATTATGTATGGAAATGTTCCGTATTGTTATTGCATGAACTCCATGGAGATGGGGCGTCTTGACTTGCTTGGTTTGGTACTGAGCTTGGGAATGTTTCCATGTGCCTTCCCAAACTCAAAGCACGCTATTTTACACTCAGTTATTGTATTGAAGATAACTTTTGTCTGTGCATGCAGAAAACCTGGAGTTGCTCTTAGCCAGTTTAAAATAATGGATCACTTGAAAGTATATTGCCTAGTATTTATTGCTGCTCACCAGAGGATAATTTCAATAAGAGTTTATCATATTTATTCAGCAGCAGACTAATAAATTCAGATTTGTTTAAACAAAGACTCAGGGAAGAACCTGCTAAATGCTTACGGTTATATTCATTGCAGGCATAAGCTACTCCATTTCACTCAATGTACTTGTACCTGCTTATGTCACCAATTAATTTGGCTCTTAATATCTTATTTTCAGCACTTTTTTTCCTCTGGGTACTGCAGTCATGTTCATCCCTGATGTAAGTCTATTGTGGATAATGGCATCTCTGATGCTTTTTGTCTGTGGATGAGTTTGACTTGTTGTGGCAAACTGTAGATAATGAAAAATGCTATTGCACGAAGGAATGATCTAATATTCTGAACGTGAGTCCGGGAAGGTCTTGCATACAAATTCTCCTGTGCTGTCTTCATGGCTTTGAATAGTTCACTCAATCTGTCTTTTCTCCTCATATTTAAGTACAAGAAAATACACATTTGTGTACGGAAAATATATGCAAGTACATTTGTAGTTTGAGATTTTTGTTGGGAGTTAATCTAAAAATGAACCAGGAGGGAAATGAGTGGTCAGACGGTTACTGGGAGCACAGGGGGAATGGATGCGGGGTACATTTTGACATAATACCAGCATAAAGCTGCGTGTTCATTTGGTATGACGTGCTCAGCTTGTCTTGGGCATTGCTTCGGGAAGCCAAATGGATATTACCAAAAAGCTTTCACCCAAACTGAAATTTTTGCACCAAAGTTAAATTTGCAAATTTGCAAATTTGGGAAGGGAAATACTCTGAGTCAGTGGAGTATGTTATGTCTGGTGTTGTCCAAATGTTTCTCTCTTATGGGGTATGTGGGATTTAGGTGTTTCTTTGTTTGTTCGAACTGATATATAGATCATGGTTTTCATTTACACATCCTCACATGCTCATACACACACATTTTAAATAGAATTGCATACACAGTGACTTTCTCTGTTTTGCTGGTCATCATCCCACCAACTTGCCCTTCTTTTTTTGCTTTTAATCATCTTTACTATTAGGCCACTGCAAACTCTAAAATAATGTGCACCACATATGTTAGCTGTGAAAATCAAAGTCTCACAGGTTAAACAGTTGATCTTACAGAGCACAGGCACCACCAACTCAGCACATGAAATTGGTGGGGTTTGCAGGCTTTATTCCTAACTGCTTGATAAATGAATTTGTCAGACCTATCCAGAGCAGTGGGGAGAGCAGCACAACCTGACCCAAGAGTCCTTCGCCCCTTTCTATGCAGGGCAGGGTTTAACCAGTGGTCATGCTCCACAAGAGATTTTGGCATTCACACGAGACATCTTGGGAAGCTCTGTCACAGGGAGAGTCTGGTGTTTGGACCTGCAGAATATGGAGGGTTAATAATAATGCAGGAGGAAAATGTGGTGGATGGTGACCTTTTCTATGTAAAATTAAGCCAAGGAATATCATGGATATTAACCTAAACAGGCCCATTAGCAGTTGTTGGCTTTCTAGGAAATGTTTCCCTATGTTGGTGGTCTCTATTCCATTACAAATGGATTTTTCTGTGTCTTGAGAGTGATTCACAATATTTTTTCCACTCTGTTTTTAATTAAAAAGTAAAAGAGTGGAAACCTTTTTATACAAGTGGTTGGAAAGCTGAGCAAGCCATAGGAGATAAATAAACTGGTAAAGATTAATGGAACCAAGTAATGGAAGTGACAGATTCCTGTGCTTTCCAATCCTTGACAAAAAATTTATTAATATGACTAATATGTTGGTTCCTCATGTGACCTACTCTTGCACTGCAAACAAATTTTATGCAGGCACAATACTTTCTGAAATCCAGAGTAAAACAAAGCAACTGGTGTCTACATCTTCACCATTAACTGTATCATTAAAAGACCAGTGCTGGTGCAGCAGGAGCAGCATATGGATTAAAATTATTGGTCAACAGGGAGTAAGAGAAATCTGTACAACTTTTTATACTTGAAGTCTTACATGATACATATAAAACACCTGGGCATGCTTGTCTCTGCAACCTCTGGGCTGTAAGAGGTTCGTGCCTGGTGACCTTCTGCAGGCAGCACTTACCTGGCAGCCTTGAAGTTACCCTTGCAGTTTGTATTTATTTCATAGATATTACAGAGTTTTAATTGCTTTTGTGTCTGGACTGGTGATAGGGCTCTGTGATTGCTACTTGGGTGGAATTAATGCTGGAAGGGGGATGTCAGAACTCTAAATGCTGTTGTGCTGGAGCTCGTGAACGGGTAGGTGGTATGAGATGGAGCTGCTAATAGAAAGCTGCTGTTATTGGATGCATCTGCCCTTCTGCTGGAAAGAAGGAGAGGCAAGAGTCAGCATGCAGTGTCAGGACTGGTGCTTTTTATTCCAGCTGATGTGATCCTGCAGGACCTCTCTATTAAAATAGCTGGAAATGGTTTTAAATGGTGTTCTCCTGTGTTCCTAACACCAAGTTGTCTGGAAAGACACACTATCTCTGTCTGTGCTGCTGTGGCACCAGGTGGGTGTGTGATGGGAGAAGCTGGCATTTGACTGGCACTGCTTCAGCTCCTGCTGTGCCCAGAAAACCCCAGTGTTCCCCTGCATGGCCTCCAGTGGGGTGGGAAGTTGAACTTCAATGCTGTTCAGAATAAAGCACTGATGGAAGCTGCAAAAGTCAGAGTTTGCAACTGTCAGTTTGGAGTAACTGATTTATTTTGAGGATAAGGGCAAGGAAGAGAACTGGGTATTTTGGCAAATTGCAGTTGTGCTGGTCTTGGAGTATCATATGTTTTGCTCTCTCTCGTAAAAGCACAGGGACATTGAAATCTGTATGTGGCTACGTTGAGAAATGGAGATAACAAAGACAAGTGACCTGCATGGTGTTTCTGTAGAGAAGTTTTGTGCACTAACCTACATCAGAGCCTCACTGCAGGGTGGAGATTACTGGACTATGTGGAGTATGGTCCTTACCTCTTAGCATGGGAAAGGGGAAGGTGGCGCTGCAGTTATGGAACACTGTTCTTGGGCCTGGGAGCCTCCTGTCTGCCAACAATTGAAATCTGGTGTCAGGTAAGGAGAGGTTTTAATGGCTGTGCAGCTGGGAGGCAGCTACCAGAAATAGTGTTAATGAGCGTTTATGACCCTTCCTGGTGCCTTCAGTGGTTTTGGTGCAATAAATGGATATCTTTTTAGTGCTAGTTTGAAAAGGGACAAACTATTTTTGTTCAATTGCTCCCAATCTGCACCAAGTGAGCTGTGACCTCTGCCAGTCTCTGTGCATTAACAAACTTCTTAAAGGTTTTACGGACACTTTCCATTAGCCGCACCGTAGCTGTTTCCATGAATATTTAATGTCAAGAGCAGTACTTTTTGTTATTATTATGCTTTTTTTGTTCTCTCTACTTTGACAAAAGTGGTTATTTGCTCTCAGAGACCAGGCAGCAGCCAGCATGCCCTGCACACCTCACTTGTACCTTTCTCTTCACTTTTTATCTGCTGTTAAGCTTCTCCTCCTCCCCCTGACCCTCCTCTGTAGCCCTCAGGGAGCGGTGCCATTTCCAACAGGATTTGCAGTTGAACTTCACTGGAGCACAATGGCTGTCCCAATGGCTGTCCCGTGCCTTGCCTGGGTGCCAGGGGATGAATTCCCCACACTTCATGGGTCACTGGCCCCTCTTTATCTGCAAAACAGATAAATGAAACAGAGGAATGCCTGCAAGGCAGAGCCATTTCTGAGTGTGCACATGGATCCAGTGTCTGGGGCACCCCCTGAACATTTTATTTCTTTGCTGAAGGAAACACATTCTTCTGATTTGTAATCTGATTCTTCTTTCTTGGTAATTTGTTTGATTAATACTTTTCCTCTTGTAATGTTTTGGTGTATATGTTGTCTCTTGCTCCCCACTTCTTGTGTGCATCCATAGTCTGTGGTCCACCTTTTGCTCTCAAGGAAGGCTCTCTTACTTTTTTCCAGGAGGAAGAGAAATGAATGCCCAGGATACCCAGCTGCATGGGGCAAAGCTGGTGCTGTTCTGGCATTAGGATAAGTTTTGCTAAATGTGTGTGATGTCTGCTTGGGTACATTTGAACATTTCTTAGTCACTAATGCAGAACAGCCCTGCTGTAGGGGAGGGGTTTGTGTTCCCAGCTGGCCCAGTGGGGTTGCAGGATGAGTGTTGGAATTTGTCCAAACATTGCAACGGCTCCATGGCAGAGAGCAGGACACAGGACACGGGCCCCCTCAGTGGCCATCTGTATATCTCCTTTAATGCAAGTTTGGGGGTGAACCTCTTGAACTTAAGCGAGCCGTGGTCACTAATTAATTGATTCCCAGCATGTGCTGGTGCTGGTAAATGTGTAGGTGCCCAAATCTGTTGGAAAACCCCAGCAAGGTCTTTGTGCAGAAGGGGGTTCCCACCCCCCCTGTGCTGTGGTGGTGTGCTTTAGCATGCTGTGTCACACATTTGGGTTTCTGAAGTTTGAGAGAAACTGAAAGGCATGCTGTAGTAATCTCAACCGTGGCCCACACCGGCAAGAGCAGGAGTAGAATGCTACATGTATTGTCTTTTTGGAGGAGCCTTGTGCTGGCTGAAAGCATCTTCCTGCAAGGGATTTTATCAGTAGGCCTCTTTCTAATTGTTAATCTAGGTGTAACTTGGCTTCTGGTCAACCAAGTTATAACCACATGTCCCAGATAGGTTTGTGTGCCAGCTCTTAGGATGAGACTGAGTCGTTAAAATATATTTGTCTGATGGTACAAGAAAGGTTTGGAGGCAAGAGGCTTCTTCACCCTCAT
The DNA here is from genome assembly GCA_035583135.1 of Lophotriccus pileatus. NCBI lineage: Eukaryota > Metazoa > Chordata > Aves > Passeriformes > Tyrannidae > Lophotriccus > Lophotriccus pileatus. The sequence goes on along the minus strand of JAWWES010000081.1, from coordinate 137,465,764 downwards.
CTCAGTGAGTGGAGCAGCCAAAATGCTTTGTTCTCCAAAGCCTCCTGCAAACCCTCTTCCTTTGGTCCCTGTATGTCTGAAACCAAACTCAACTTGATCCAGAGACAGTTTGAAAACTCCTGCTTTGCAAATTAGTTCCTGTAGCCTGTGGTCACAGTTGTGCCATTGCAGGTATCATAACTGCAGGGATCCCATCTGCCCAATGTCTCTTCTGGGTCACTTTTCTGGAATGTGGAAATTGAAATGCTCAGTTCTGGATGCAGGTGCTGAGTGGTGGTTGGGAATGGAGGGCTGGGGCTTGAGAGGCCAAAGTTCTTCTCTTTGCAGCCTCCCTGGGGTGGTGCTGGATTATGATGAAAGTGAGATAGGGCTTTGCAAAACATTTTTAAAATTTCACGATTTGCTCTACAGGTAAGTAATGCATTTGTTCTGTCTCCCTGGGATCCAAGTTAGCTCCTGTCTGCACACACCTACCAGTCTACCAGCCAGCAGCTGCTCACTGCAGCTCACTGCAGCAGTTGCAGACACGTAGGGGTGAGGGAAGGGGGCTGCTGGTGTGCTGCTCTGCCTGACCCCCTGCACCTTTAGCTGGGGAAGGAGGGAGACATGGTGTCCACAAGACTCAGGAGGGAAGGGAAATGCCACTGGTGTCCTGCATGCATAGAGAAGCACACAGAAGGCAGGAGGAGTATAAGCTGTACTGTTGGTGAATATTTAATTGTGGCTTCAGGTTTTTCTTTCTAAGAATAAAGAAAATATTTCTTGGATGGAGAATTGTTAAGAAGTGTGAAGTGTTATTGGAAAGCAAGAGGTGACTATACTGAGATTGCTTTCTTTCCCATGCAAAAAGCATGTGTCTCCTTGCAGGTAACCTCCATCACCTCTGGTATCCTTTCATGCGAGATTAAACTAATGTAAGTAATTTTATTTCCTTTGGATTTAGAGAGTGAGAACCTATGCTTGATCTCTTTGCCTCCCTGTCTGTGCTGAGGAAGGGACCAGGGTGTGTTTTTTTTGCAGGTGAGCCCGGCTGCCACCTTGTCAGCAAAGGGCTGTTAACCTGCAGCCTCTGAATTGGACATGCATAACAAAAAGGTACTAATAAGCTCCTCTCTTTTTAATTACCTTGATATGACATGCACTGGAGACAGCCGGGCTTCCCCAGTCTTCCCTGTCCTGTCCCCAGGGGAAAAACGTCTCCAGTTGCTTAAACTTGGATTTCCCTAAATGAGAGTTTACAAGCAATTGTAAACTTCCATCATTGCTCTAGCCTTTTATTCAAGATAATATTAAGGGACATCATAACATCACAGTGTCAGAACAAACAAAGCACTATGTAATTTTATCCCATATTAATGCAGAGTGTTGCAGATGGTGCTATCATTAGACAGCAATCTATAAAAATGGCCCATGAGACAAAGCCCTGGCACAATTATTTATTCTTCAATTATTTATTCAGCCCTTTAGGATGTGTAATACTGACAGACAGCACAGAATGTGCTGCCTACCAATTTGCAGATTTTGACTGAGTCCTCCGTCATCGATGGAATAAAACATGTACAGGGGGAGGGTGATGTCGCATGGCTTTGGATTTTATTTTTTTACTTGTTTTGCTGTTTATTACACGTCTTGAAGGCTACTGCTTTTAAGCAACCTCATTCACCCTGTTGTTCATCTATTTATTTCAGTTAATTGCAAGGAAGACTTAGTGATCTCAACCCGAGGTTTTTAATCCCTTGTGTGCTCAGAGCCAGGGGTTGGTTTCCCTGCGAGGTTAACATGGCTGGCCAGCCTTGTGGGGCAGACTAATTGGGTGTGCGACTCCTCTCCTGCCAACCCTGTCAATCCAGGGAGCTCTGCTCTCCTCAGCAGTTGATGGTGCTGTGGATTCTGAATGGACCCTGTGGGAAGCAGGATGGGACCCGCTGGTTTCCAGTTGGATTAATGGCTGAAGATGCAGGTTTGTTTGGTTAAGACTCTCTGGCCCAAGACATGACCTGCTCCTGGCAGCTGTTACTGCTGCAGCGGCATTTTTGGAAAGGAATTTATTGCCTGAGAAATTTTTACTGTTGCTTTACTGTCAAAATGATGTCACTGCCATGGAAAGGAGCACATCTGCCTCTGACTGTACTTTTGCCTCCCCTGTGGTAAGACAAATGTTTCCGTGGTTGCCCATGGAACTGGAACTGGGAGCTGATCTGGTTTAAAGCTAAGAACTGGTTTAGGTTTAGGCTTTGAGTGACTAATTAAATGTAAGTGTCGTTGTCCAAAATAATTCATATTAATCTGGAAAAATCCTCATAGGTAGCTATATTATATTAACAGTAGTGTTAATTCTGTAGGATTTTAGAGTCCCAATAAAATACAAATTTATCTGTCACCAGTTTCTCTTTCTCTTTCCAGTGTATATTGGTTAAGTTCATCTCTTTGACATCCATATTGTTAAAGTCCCTGTCTTTTACTGAAGCACACCTGAAACTACTGCCCCAAAGGTATCCTTCTCTATTGTTGGATTTTTTTTTTTTTTTAAATAGATCTATAACGTTCAGTTGGAAAACCTCCCCTGCCTTCCCCATAGCACTTCTCTTCATATCCGTGATAAAAATGAACAATGGCCCTTTCACTCAGAAACCCTATTTCAGTTATTTATAGATTATATTAACTACATGTCTTTAAAACTGTAAAATCCAACCATGCCCTTTTATTTGATATTGAGTCATTCTGGCAATTCCTTTGTATGAAGCTGGTAATTTTTGGGCAAGTGTAGGTAACGTCCTAATTTTTTAATGTAGTGATAAATCTATAACAAATGCTTTGTAACCAATGAGATAAACTCTAATTTGATTAGTTTGCGATTTCTAGAGTGCCTGTTTAGAGAGCCAAGTTAGCTAATTTTGTTCTTGGTGAGATATCTTGGTCATTTGCTGTCACTTAAGTAATTTCTTAAATTTGCCTTAAATCTTGGTCTGGATTTTAAAAGTAGATGAAGAAAAATGAGGATGTGGGCTGTATTGTACCCTTCTGGATCTCAGCCCTACAGGCAGCCAGAGCTTCTCTTGCTTGGCAGAACATTTAAATTGTGTGGAAAGGAGCAAGCTTTGGTTCAGAGTTGGGGACTGCTATGCTGTCACTTGTTTAACCTGGGCAAACTCCTCTGGCTCCTCGCTTCAACTCGAGTCCCCTTTCCTTTTCTCACTGCCATGGCTGAGACTTCACCTGCTTCAGGATTTCTAAGTTAGCAGGTCCTGATGCAGGTTGTGGATGTGTGGGGCTGGTCTGTGTCCCATATGTGGGATGTTTTGTGTGTGCTGGACTCCGGAGACCAACCAGTGTGTCCAGGTGAGCTGTTCTGCAGGAGTGGAATCACACATTGGTGCAGTTTCACAATTTAACCGATTTTCAGCCATCCCCCATTGTGTAGCTCCTAGCTACAAGCAGAAATGGGAGAAACCTCACCTCTTTATTGCTCTGGGTTTTTTTTCCCACTCTGCCATGTTGTATTTTTAGATTAGAGAAGCCCCTAGAGGGGCTGGGGCAGCAGGGTAGAGGGGTGGGTAGCTGTGGCTGTGCCCATCTGCAGCCAGCCCAGGTCTCCTGCCATTGGGATGGAGAATTTCCCCTTTCTGGGAAGTCACTTCCAAGTAAAGTCCCCCAAAGCTTCCTATCCTCACCCCCCTATTTAAAGAACGACTAAATGAATTCACCAAGGGTAACTAGAAGAGCCAAGACTCAGTTCCCCCAGCCTCCTTTTTGGCCTCTCTGCCCCTGAGGAGAGCTATGCCATGGCTAATCCCCAGGGTCCTCGTCCCGCCCACCTTCCCGGGTTTGGGAGGGAAGCCAAAGCCGGATCCTTGAGATGTGACGCTGCTCTGAAATACCAATTGCTACGGTTGCCCAGGTCTGTTTGTCAGCACTATTCAGCACTGCTTAATCCCCTTTTGTGTCCATTTTGGAAGGACAGCTGGGATTTTGCGGGTTTGTTCATGCTGCATTCACAGCCCTTGGGGAGAAGGAAGGTGAAACCACACATGGAAAGGTGTGAGTTGTGGGGGTGTGTGTGCATAGGGGCTTCATCTTCATGAGGTGTTCATGTAATGTTAAGAAGAATATATCTGAGTGATGCTAGCAACTTAAGCAAAGAAATCGGTGGCAAAGTCTGAAAAATCTTTGCTGACACGCAGGCTTTAACCCAGGTCGTTGTGCCAAAAGATCCAGAAAAGGCTTAATGGCAGGAGATAATGCTGCTGTGTCAGCACACATTTTCAGCCCTGGCTGTGAATTTCCTGGCTTTTGTGTACTTGAGTTAAACCCCGATGTTAGTAGCCCATCACCCCCTCCAAATAAGTACCCTCAAACAAAGGGAGAACCAAATCCCAGCAGTTTGCTACTTAGTGGGGGAGACTGGTGGATAATAACGTGTTCAGAGGCATGAACCTGATGAACACGGAGAGTGATGTTACAGTCCATGGGCGACCTATTAAACCTGCAGTAGTTTGGGTCGGCATGAACATTCCCGGCCAGAAATTCCCAGAAAAATATATTTAGTTTGTGGATCAATAGCAAGAGCTAACGAGTCCTTGAGAGTCAGAGGTGTGACCACCAGTAATTTGTGTGCTGTTGCTGATAGTGAAACGTGTGCTAAAAAAAAAATCTTTCTTAAGCAATTGTTTGTACTTTTAATGAATACAGCTGCACCCAAACACTTTCATATTCATGATGACTGTATAATCTAATTGCTGTAGAAACTTATCTATGGCTTTTTGTATTAGTTGTTTAGTCCTTGCACTCTGCGAGTTCCCAGGAAGAAGCATGTGCTGCAATAATCCCTGTTATGTCCTAGGCACTGGAAATGCCACTTGAGCTCTGGGAGCACGGTAACGGTGGCACCCAGGGCATTCACTGTCTAAGGAAACACAATCATTCTGACAGCACCAAAACAACAAGACAGATACTGGAAAGAATAACAAAGATACCTAGCAACATTTCAGCGACAGCAGGATTTGATTTTGAGACTCAGATTCTGTGCTGGAATCCATTAGGTCTGATCCCCAGGTGTCCTACTCCCTCAATCTCCTCTAACAAGAAACATTCAAGAGAAAGGAAAGGGAAATCTCTTTCTTGAACTTGAAGCTGTAACTGGTGTGTGAGTGAATCTGTCTAATCCAGCAAAGCAGGGACAGAGGGAAGGGTTTATCTGCTGCCTCAGTCAAGCCCTTTTGAGTATCTGCAGCGAGGAAATGTACAAAAGCGTAATGTTCTTGGTAATCCCTGCTGTGCGTGTGCCTTGAGGTAGTGCTGGGACAGCCATGCACTGGGTGTGGTGTGCCCACACTGTTGGCAGCCCATCTGAGCGCAGCCATCCTGCGGGCCCCTTCCCTGAGTGCTGGCACTGCTGTGTCTGAGGGACTGAAGCCAAATGGGCTGAGGCCAGTGTTATCTGTACCAGTTATACCCCAGGTGGATACTTACTGTGACTGCTGTAAAGACTTAGCGTGGTTGGAAGCACGGCCTTGAGTATCAGTTCTGCAGGTAAGCTGGACACATAGAATAAAATGTAGAGGTGTTTTGTGCAATGTGGGTTGTCTGGTTTTGTGTGATAGTTGCTGGAGAGAAATGTGCAGTCCAGGGTGCAATTCTTCTCCTCCTGGCGTGGCATTAAAAGTAGGTCAGATGACTCTTGCCCTAAAGCTTGACCATGAGCTCTTGCAGATGACTACCTCAGATTGTAGTTACTTGATGAGGATATGACTTGTACCTGGCTTAGTTGAATATGGGCTTGGACTTGTGCTTAAAACCAGTCTTAGCAGAGTAGTAGTAGTAGTAGTGCTTTCATGGAAGAAAAAGTATTTTTATTTCCGCAACCTGTGGAAAAGCTGCATACTCAGTTTGTGTGGAAAATGGACAGCTTTCCCTGTTGTTTGTTTTGGATGTTGTACTATGGCAGAATTCAGTGGTACATGCATTCTTTTGGCATTGGAAGTTTCCCCAGGTGTGTTTGCCTTTGTCCTTCCCTCACAGCAAGCTCCCACATGGACCTGTACGACCACTCATTTGTCCTCTCCCTTGGAACTGTCATGGTGCCCTTGCTACTAAATGGTTTTGTGGCAAGTGGTCTGTGGGAATAAGAGTGAGGTCATTCATCAGTTTTAAGTCCTGGGTTTTATGAGCGTGTTTGGTTTGCAGAGCTGATCTCTAAAAAAACCCGATCACTCTGGTTGCAGTCCACAGTGAGGAATACAGTACAGGGCCCATGAAATTACAGCTTAGGTAGTGATTCTGCCTTGGTTTAGTAGGGTTTGAATGGCATGTGGAATATCTATACTGTGATGACTGGAGATACGAGGAGGAAATATCTCCATAGGCCAGTTGTTCTTCTTTTAAATCACCTTTGCCCTCTGTATCCAGATTGCTGAACAGAGTGTTTGGTCCTACTTCCCTCTTCCATCTTCAGTGAAAAATTTTGCCTCACAGCATTGTACATGGGTTCAGATAACACCAAGTGTGCACATAAAGTAATTACCACATTTTAATACTGAAACTGCTTCCTAAAAGCTCCTTTTCTGTGCAAGGCAGTGCCTCTGTGTATATTTTTCGGTATTTTATGGGTGTACTCCTCATTCAGATGTGCAGTTTGGACAGGGACGGATGGGGCTGACCCAGCTGTTCAGAGGCTGCTGCAGCTGCATGTGGGATTTTGGTCTGGAAATCTTCAGCTGCATTTCACCCAAGGAGTTCAAAAGTCCATAAACTAGCAGCATTGACAAGTGGGAAGAAGGAAATGGAACATCTTCAACAAATCCATTCCCCCCCGAAAAACCCCACCAACTCCCCCAAAAAACAGGAGCAGCAAAATAAAATGAAATCTTAAAGAGGGCAGGAGAGGGGGCCAGAATGAGGATGCTCTTGTCTCAGTTTCTCCTTCTCCACAAGGTTGTTTTGGATTGTGCAACCTGATGAAAACGAAGATATAGGAACCTTGTAGTAGTGCCCCCGTGTAGCTCTTCTGCATTGGGCCACAGGTATTAGAAATTATCAGACTGACAGACCTGGAGAAAATTGTAGCTTCTTGTAACTCCTTGGGCTGCTTGGAAAAAAAGTACCATTTCATGGATACAATATTTCAGAGCCTTAAGGGTGAGCCGCAGTGTGCTGTTCAGTAGCTGACTTCTGTCAGACAGATGCAAGTCTTCATTTTGGAGAGCAGTGCTTCCAGGCCATACAGAGAAACATCCAATAAAGGTTTTAATCTCTGGGAAGCTGAATTTCCTTCATGTTGTGTGACACCTAGGGGCACTTAAATCACATGTATCTGTCAAAATACTTCATAGGTGAATTGAAGTAGCATCTTGGCTTCGTGGTGACCCCATGTTTTGGGGACAGTTTCCTCCCTGGGAATACCCCAAGGAAAACTAAAGGGAGCAGAGGTGTCAGGTGTCTTTGTTGGACTTGGTCAGTCACCCGCCTTTCAGTAGGATCTCTTTTTCCAGGCATCTATGCTAAATCAAGAAAAAACAATCTAGCTAGCCTCTCATGGGCTGGCCCCATGCAGAGCCTGTGTGCTATAAGAATCATAGAATAGAATATGAAGTTGACAGGGACCTCCAGGATCATCTGGTCCAGCCTTTCTTGGAGGAGGATCCACCCCCTTCCCCGGGGAGATTATTCTGGTGGCTGATTGTTCTCATTGTGACAAATTTTCCTCTTGTGCCCAGTCGGAATCTCTCCAGAAGTAATTTGTAACCCATCACCCCTCATCTTTTCCATGTGGCAGAATGGTCTTCAGTAGCTGGGGGCAGTGAGGTGATGTGGGCTTTGAGCCACTGAGTACTGAGCTGGGGCTTGTTCAGCTGATGTGGCTTGGAGCCTGAGCTCGCTCCATGCACAGACCTCTGCCAGGGACAGGACAGCTCTCCTGGGTCTTGGCACCGTATCTGGCCTGTGGGCATGTTGCAGCCACTCCAGGCACACATCTCCTCTTGCCCCTGTGTTGGCAAAAAGGCTCAAGTTACCCATCTACTTGAAAGGGGTCTGCAGAATGCTTTGAAACCAGTCACGAGAGTTTAATTTTGGGGAAAATCAGGATATGACAGAAGAGGTGGCTGCAAACAGGGGGAGTGGGGTGGAAAAGGGAAGCAGGCCAGGCTGTCTGTGTAACCCCTGCTTGGAATTTTGTTGTGGGCTCGAGTGATGTGGTGCTTGTGGGAAGATTAGAGCAATGAGGGCTTCAGTATCTCTGAAGCAAGAAAAGAGTCTGGTGTATTGTGCTCACGTTCCTGAATGAAACTATTTTACAGTGATTCTGGTAAAAGGTTTTAGGGCCAAAGAGAAAATGGGAATGTTTCAATTCTCTTTACAAGGATGGTCTATTTGCATTAATTCTTTTGTGTTACATTGAAGGAAATGTCCTGGCAAAATGTCATTTGTAAGGATTATTTTAGAGTTTAAATGTGTCTTGCCAATCCCTTCTTTCTTTTCTTCCCTTCACCTCCAAGCAGAGCAGGGAAATGTACACTAAAATAGATTTTGGCTCTGTAGCTATTTGGGGGTGTATGAGTAAAATTTAAAATTTGAAAGAACTTAAGGCTTACAGAATGGGAAACATTTGCTTCTGCAGTTCATTGCAGCTGAAGGAATTTGTTATATTTACATCCCACTTTTCAGTTTTGGTGTGAAGTGCTAGGACATAGATTTACAGCCTGAAAGGGGTATAAGCTTGGCTTGGATGGTCATGCTTATTTTACAGTCTTGTCCAGGTCTCCTTTCTCTCCTTGTCTACAACCCTTGTGAAGTTGTTTTTATTGAGATTTCGATGTATGTAAATTCTGGAAAGCAGTGATGAATTGAAAGTGAGTAATAATTTAGCACTTGAGTTTGAGTAGTACTCTTGACACAGTGAAATTAGACTTTTATTGCATTCTAATTTTAATATATTTTAAAAAGAAAGGAAGATAATTGACTGTTTCTCACAGAATTTTATAAATGGATTTGTAACTGGTTAGTGGTTCCAAAAAGAAATAAACTTCAATGAGGCATAAGAGGATCTGCTCTATGACTTTTAGCAGAAGATAAGCAATGCTGCAAGATGTACTTTTCACAGATACTGCAGCCTGAACAAAACTTTGCCATAGGCCATTCCTAATTTCTTAGCCACTTGTGACCATGTTGTGTTGTTATTATGATTGCTTATGAAAAGATGGAACAGTCAAGAATATTAGTATTTTCTCCTGTGACTTAGCAGGTAAGCTTAGTGGGGATTGAATACCACCTGTCCTGCTCTGTAAACCTAAACCTGTAGTTTGGGAGCTGTATATTCACAGTCAACTGGCTTTCCACTCTCTCCGTGTTCCCCTGCTGATCTTGCAAAGTTGATTGTTGTTTTTGCCACTTCCCTCCTTTGCTATGTGCAGTAATCACAGACTGAGGGCTTGCTTGTAGCACATTTCATTCTTAAAAAGTATTTAAAACTTGTTTTTTTCTTGGTGTTCATCTCTGATACCTTTTGACCTTACAGTGGAAGAGCAACAGGGGCCAACAGCAATTCTGATGAGAGAAGCGATAGCACAGAACCCTTGCACTAGTTAAGATCACAAGGTCCTTGAAACAGAGGGGAAGCTTCTGTCCTACCAAAAAAGGTCTGGTAGGTAAGCATAAGTTTGCGGTTCTGAGATAAAACATATACTGTCCTCTGTGTGTCCGTGCTCATAAAAGGTTTTCCTTGTGGGAAACTGCCTGAGATTTTACATCTCGTTCTGTCGTTCAGGTAAGATGTCTCATATAGCATGAACAGACCTCTACATTGCCAAAACAGATCACTTTGGAACTATAAGCTGGTTGACAGAACAGTTATTTTTGATAATTTCTTTTTAAAAAAGTGTTTTCTTCTGATGCAATACGTCATAATTTTCTTCCCAAAATAAGGACATCAACACAGGGACAAAGATGCACTTTTTACGAATAGAGATGGAATATTGATAGCATGCTGTCCATTTTGCTTGTGATGTTCAGGAAATATTTCCTCAATAGGAGGGAAAAGAGTAAAAATGTAGCTTGGAAAGCCTGGGAACCACTCTGACATGCTGCTGGCCCAGCAGCCACCTTGCCTAAGCACAAGGCCAAGATTTCTCGACTTCTCGGTCAGGTCCGTGTGGAGTGTGCCGGGATCCATAAATTAAGGTTATTCAGCAACATGGTTGTTAAACTCCATTTGCCTTTCATTCTGCATTTATCTGAAAGAACCATGTAGAACTGAATATACAAACAACAACAAAAAAAATCCTTAATTTTAGGAGCAATTATTCTCCAAAAAAGCCCCACAGAATCCAGAGGAAACTGTGCAAAGTAAATTTTTGTTTCCAAGGGAAACAGTACTGAGAAAGAGTTAGGTCACTGTGGAAAAAAATACCCACATAAAAGATATTTTTTAGCAAGGACATGGAAACAGAGCTTATCTTCATGGACAGCTTTGCCTAGTAGATAAGGCCCTGGTCTGGAAACGGGTTCAAATCCCAGCTCTGCTGGAGCATTTTTGTCAACTTAGACCTCTCAGTTTGTGCCCTTGTAGTTTTTTTTTGCAAAAAGAGAAAACAGTGCAGTTAGTCCTCAGTTCAGAGTAGAGATGAGGGGCTTCTGTGGTCCCCTGGTGTGGTACCGTGCACGTACCCACCTGTGCAGGGACTTAGGACCCAAGGGTTCAGTGTGACAGGTTGTACTGCTCACATGTATGTCCTGACTGAGACACTTTCACTCTCCCTTAGCAGACTGTTGTTATCAACCAATGGCAGCGCTTTCAGAGACCTTGTACAGTATAAACCACCTCCCTTTCTCACCCCTATTTTCAGAGAGACTGAGTGACTGTATTGGTCACTTCAGTTCCTTTGAGCCAAGGCCCAGATGCTGGTTAATTAAGCCTTGTAGCAGGCTTCTGGAGTGTCCCAGCTTTTCAGGTGGTGAATGAAGCATGGGGAGGTTGACTGGTGTGCTCAGGATTATACAGCCTTGTGAACAACCCAGTCTCTTTGTATTCCTTCCTGTGTCTGAGGATGAGGTTTAATGTTTTTCATGCTACCAAACCCAACCTGTAAGGACTGGGTCAGTGTTAGAAAAAATGTTACCGAAGAGCTGGAGAATTGGAAGAGATACTGAGACTTTGCTTGCTGAATCAGGAGTCTTCAAGAGCACAGGAAATGAAATCCTGCATGCTTGGTGTTATAAAACACAGACTTGCTAACCCAGTGCTGAAGCGAATCCAAAGTGATGAGTAGCAATGCTCAGTTTTCAGTATAACGTTGCCGTCTTTGTTTCCCCTTTTCCTGGTACTCAGTGTTTTCTGTAAGCAGCAGAACAGCTTTGGTGTTGTTGACAGTGTCATGAGTACAAGGCCTTGAAGCCCATGGCAATGCTGGGAGATGTAGTGGAGAAGGTGTTAGAGATGGACCAAACTGTGGGAGGATAAAAACAATTGAATGAGTGTCTTTAAGTTTTTATAAAGCAAATTTAATTCAGCATCTAATGGATTTTCACAAGGAGTGAGCTCAAAGAAGCGGAATACCTTAAAGCCTTCAGTTAAAACAAAGGTGTCTTTAAGACTCACATTTCAGTGTCCCACTGGGGAAAACCAGATTCCATATATGCCAAGGTAAAAATTGACTATGAAGCCCAGTGCTGCTTCCCTAACCTCCAGCTTTCCAGGCCTACTTTAAATCTCCAAAAGAAGCAGAGAACTATGGGCAATCTGTTGGGGAAAAGACCCAACCCAAAAACCAACAAAAGCAAACTACCAAACAATTGCTAGAAAAATTGCTAGAAAAAGCTTCCTTTTTAGATATCATTAAGGTGGTGATTTGGTCCACCAGTATTTGTAGCATCAAAAGCACCTGCCACAGCGTTATCCCCAACCCTACAGCCTCACATTCTCTTCACACATCTCTGCTTAACAAAGAAACCTTCAAAGGGTGTCCATGTTCCTCCTGGCATTTTAGCTGTTGGTAAGTCAAAGTCAAGTAGAGGCTTTTTGAGTCTTCTGTATAAGCATCTTTTAATTTTCAAGTGGTGGTGCTAGATTGTTGATAGTTATTTTTTGCTGATGCTTTTTTTTTCCAAGTGTAATCATAGTTTAATTAGTTTCTAAGTGAGGGAAGTAGTTGAAATATGCCTGTTCTGAAGAGAAGGAGGAGAATATTGTGGGTTCATCTGTCGGTGAAAACTGACAAAAATTATGTAGATTTAAGAGGCTGTTAACTCCTTGGTTAACCAGCACAGTCCCAAGCAAACATGACCATAGCCTGTGTGTTCATATTGACCACAACTTTTGGTATCATCAGAGTATGGAAAGAAATATTTCTTATTGACCCTTGTGCAAAAGCCAATGGTTAAGTTGCAGGCAACTTCAAAATGCAGTTACTCCCTACATAAAAAATGTACAGTAGAAAATAACAGCTTAACCATGTGGAGAAATAAAGCCAGAAGAGAGAGTATATTTTCAGTAGCAATTTAGTGCATGATTGATCTTACTGATAGCAGTAGTGTAGCATTCATAGCTGAGTAAGCCCACCAGCAACAACTTGCATGTAATGTGTGTCAGTGTTGGGAAAATGCAAAGAAAAATAAAATAAGTTTTAAGTAAAATTTACATTTTTATTAGTAAATCAACGTGTTAGAGTTTAGCATGCTTAATTCCTTTTCCAAAACTCCTGTTTATGTGTTTGTTTTGCCATTTCCTCTGACTGTCTTCTGTGTCTGTTTGTCTTGATATCTCTAGTATATCTGTTTTTTATAAAGTTAACAACTGAAAGGGAAAACCAGCATTTCCAGATGCAGTTGACTTTGCTCCTGTGTGCTCATTTTCTCATTAAATTCCTTGTAATGCTTCCTACCCTCCCACAGCCTCTCTGATAAGACAGCTGATAAAGTCATGCAGCATTTTTGCCTGTGAGCATCCCAAAGCCGTTGTCCACTGCTGGGGTTGTGAGAACAAGAAACCTGAGGGGCACAGGCAAAGCATGGGGTGGTGTGAAAGACTGGTCGGTGACCCCTTGAAGGCACAGTGTCTCTGCAGCAGGGCAGCTCTGAAGGCCAGTTTCGGTTTAAGATCATGCAGGTGCTTGTTGTGGGTTGGGTACCCAGGGCATGGTTTTGCTCTAGTCATGCTTTGTGGTTGAGTTATGACTTGAGTGTTTGTGAGCAAAAGCTTCTTCCCCCTCATGATATGATGGGAAGCTTGTAAGCTGAAGACTCCACTCTCCCTGTGGAGATTTGAATATGAAAATTGTCAAAACCACCTGGCAGAGGGTGGGAGAGATTTTTCACCCAGGCCGCTCTTGAACAGTAACTGCACTTTCATGTGTGTCTGAACAGCCACGGTAATCATAAGGATGGCTTCAGAAAGGCTCTGGCAGAGGTGGGGAGTCTTGATGGATGCCTTCTCTTTTCATCTCTCCCTTCAGTGCTTCCCTTTATAATGAGGGAAGTAACTCAGAGTAACTGGCATGCTTCAGCATTGTAAAATCAGCATCTTTATATTGATTTACTTCCAGTGCACAGCATTTTTTCCCATCCAAAACAAAGCAGTGGCTCTTACCTTCCTTTCCGTCACCTGGCAAGAGTTGATTTGGGAACAGTTCTGGTAATAGGACTGATTCCTGCATTGAGGCAGCAGTGATGCTTTTCCTCAAGCTCCTTGTGCTGCTCTGGCAGTTCTGTGCTCCTTGTCTACAGACTTTCAGAAATAAGGTCACTGGGCTAAATTCCAGGTCCTAGCTGTTGGCACCTGTGTTCACAAACCTTAACATAGTCTGGCAGGTTGATGTCTACAAAACCTGGCTTGTCTTTTGGTTTATCAGTGTTTCTGTGTGGCTGAAGGCATGCTGGTGGTTATAATTTGCTCCCTCATTGAATTATTTTGTGCCACTGAAACTACCACTTTCTGCAGCCTTTTAAGAGGCTGCTGCTGACAGCTGTTTATAGATTGGCTTGTAGTAGAGTCATTTTGTCCCCAAACCCAGATAGTAGGATGGTGAGGTTTAGGCCTTCCCTTCTACTGGGAGTGCACACATGTTCAGGTGTGCAGTTTGGCTCAAGTCTGGAGCACCTGGAAAAAAAAAAAGTCCTGCTGCCTTATATGTCTTCGTGGGATCTGGTAGAGATAAGACTGAGCTCTTCCTAAGGAGTGAGACTGGTAAGAACTGGATGTGCAGCTGGGATATGGCAGGCAACAAGGACAGAAGGTGTTCAGGTAGATGGATGAAAGACATGCTTGAGCCTGATCTTCACTTGTAGGTACAAAAAACTCAAATGCTGGAATATTAATGACAGTATCTTAGAGCACAGAATGGACCCAGTGTTACCTAGATTCAGACAGCCTTAACTTTGAAACAACCTTCTACATTTTCCCCCATTTGGTTATATCCAGATATTGTTTATCTTTTTAAACTTTAGTTTTGATCTGTGTTGTATCAGGACTGAGTTGTTACTGAGTTTGGTTTTTTGGAATGCCTGCAGTAGTTATGCCAGGATCTCTAGATTAATAACACTGGTTCAGTGTTTGCATATATATTTCAGTTCCACTTGGGAGGAAGTGGGTATCTAGCTTTTGAGAATGTATTAGACTGTCATTGTGGGTCATAAATTGTTGTTGTAGACTGTTCACAAAGTGCCTTAAGATTTGCATTCTCTGAACTGATAAATAAAATGACTGATTATGTTCTGAGTAAATTCAAGCTTTCTATCTTACTGCTATTCCTTTGAGGAACAGCAGACCTGATGTTGCATGTTGGATTTTGAATGCATGGTGTGTGAAGCTGATCTCATTTTATAAGAACTTACTCCACAGCCCTTTATTGTGGGGTGTTACCCTGTGGCCTGGAAACAGCAGGTTGTTTCAGCTTAGTCCAGTGGCAGCAGTTCTTCACGACAGCGCTCTCAGGTCCAAAGTCCATGGTTTGCATAAAGGGCTTTAGACTGTTTTCAGTTCTTTTTGTGTTATTTCCTCTCCCTTTTACCCATTCATGAGTGCCACTGCAATTTTGCTCTGGGAAGAAGAAAGTGAGTTATTTCCTTTGGGAGGAATATAAAGATGTGGCTTTCAGTACTTCTGTTTCCTGCTGCTACACTTCCATCACTACATAAGCTTCTGTTTTGTTATGCAGCCTCTGCTTTCAGATTTGCCAAACAGGGCCGTGGTGAGCTGTACAGGCAGTTACAGGACATGCTCATCTATGCCTGTTCTGGTGTATTGTGTAGACTTAAAGCTGCAGCATCTGGCTGACAGGCCTGGATGAATGGTGGTTGTGTGTCACAGCAGTAGGGTGCTCTGGTGTATGCTACTTCCATCAGTAATTTCTTTCTAATATCTGTATACAAGACATGCTGAGATCTGTACTTGAAAGTGTATAACATCTCTGAGATGTATAAAGTACCTCCTATTAAAGAGGAGTTTGTAGAACTCTGAATTCACCTTATAAAACATAAATACCTCATCCAGGATGGGCAACCAATCTTGTGTTCTAGACAATGAAAAGAGAGAGCAGCTCCAGAGGCTGGTGTTGCCCTACTCAGGTTGGAATTCACATTGTTTAGATCCATGTCACTTTAGCAGATGGAATGAACTGGCTTTTGGGGAAACCCATCTATTTCTCTTGACTCAGGGGGCTTGTATAGCTGACTTACAGTGCCTGGCTTTCAGGTGGCTGAAGTTAGGTGTCAGGAGACCTATCCTAAATGTCTGACACCAGCAGTGGGTTCTGAATTAAGTTTGAGAACTTTACTTAACTTTGTCTCTCGTCAGATTATTTTAATGTATAACCTGTGGATATTGTGGTTGTGCCTTATTTTGAGGTAATTTTAAGTACCTTCCTTTTGCCCA
>JAWWES010000081.1:137414184-137449805 GCA_035583135.1 Lophotriccus pileatus | reverse complement strand
TATTAAAGAGGAGTTTGTAGAACTCTGAATTCACCTTATAAAACATAAATACCTCATCCAGGATGGGCAACCAATCTCATGTTCTAGACAGTGAAAAGAGAGAGCAGCTCCAGAGGCTGCTGTTGCCCTACTCAGGTTGGAATCCACATTGTTTAGATCCATGTCACTTTAGCAGATGGAATGAACTGGCTTTTGGGGAAACCCATCTAATTCTCTTGACTCAGGGAGCTTGTATAGCTGACTTACAGTGCCTGGCTTTCAGGTGGCTGAAGTTAGGTGTCAGAAGACCTATCCTAAATGTCTCACACCAGCAGTGGGTTCTGAATTAAGTTTGAGAACTTAACAACTTTGTCTCTCGTCAGGTTATTTTAATGTATAACCTGTGGATATTGTGGTTGTGCCTTATTTTGAGGTAATTTTAAGTACCTTCCTTTTGCCCAGCCTAGTTGTGTCTACATGTGTTTACCCTGTTTAGTGGAGCTCTTCTTAGAGGAGCACATCTAGAAAATGTGGAGCTTCTCAGAAAACAAACAGAAGGAGATTTCTGAAATGTCTGTTGTGAAGGGAAAGAGGAGCATTTTCTGTGAAGAATGTAGCAAAAATTAACAGGCATAAAGCAAATTGCCATTCGAAATGTTGAGCTTTTGGGAGGCTTCAAAAGACCAAAGGAGATCATGGAAAACAAATCACTAATGTAGGACACAGCTTAGTCCATGAAAGTTACTAGGTTTTGGAAACTTTTTGTAATCATGTCAAACTCCTTACTAAACCATCTGGACTTTTTTCCTTTTTGGCTGGGTTAGTATGCAGAGCCTCTTTTATTTGGCATGAATAGCATGGGGGCTGAAACAAAAAACTCCAGACAAGGCCAAGAAGACCTTTTCCAAAGATCAATTCTATTAAGAGATCATGTGAGGCAGAGTTTTGCCCCACTTTGGGAAATTGCAGAATCTCAAGGAGCTGATGTGGCAAGCAGCGAAGAAGCAAGAAACAGTCGTGCTTAATTGAGTGCAGGTGCAAGGAGAGAGCTGAACTCTGCCCAGAGTCATTCAGTGAGTCATATGTATGTGTCTGCCTCCCAACAGCACAAACTAAAGAACTTCAAAAACTCGATTATCTAATTAAGATAACAAGGCATTTGAGGAAGGATCTTTCCCATCTGGATTATTTTATTGGATCAACTAAATTGTATGACTTTGTTAGCTGTAGTCTGCCTCGATTGAAAGCTTCTTGTGGAGGAGGGTGGAAGAGGTGGCCTGGAGTGAGCTCCAAACTGCAAAATTCAAATCCAGATCTCTTGCACCTCTGAAATTACAGGGGTTTGGGCACATGTCCGGTCAAGGTTTTTGGCCTATTTGGAACTGTGGTTTTTTTTTTCCTCCAATGTTGTTGAGTTGTTCAAGATTCAACTTGCTTTGAAATAGCTGGTCTCCTGCAGTTGTGAAATGTCAGGGTAAGAATATTGGAGGGGAGCTATTGTGTCTTGAGCCTATATAGATCAAATATGTGTGCATGTATGTGAGTGTGCGTGGTTTTTCTTTTCTCCTGAGATGTCAGATTTTGTGTCACAGGGCATAGGAGTGGGGAAGAGATACCTCTGGGGGATGAGAGAGGCAGCAGGTATCAATATGTCCAAATACATATTGACAAATGCATTCGAAGTGCCTGTCAGAATAGAGCCTTTTCCCTGAGACAGAGGGCAGCTGTCTGCTGCTGGCTTGAGAAATGTTTATGAGCAAATAAATCTTTGTTGTCTTTCCATCTGCTAATGTGGATGTGCTAGATCGGTGGAAGGAAGCAGGAGGGAGGGACAGGTGCCTACCTGCCAGTGACAGTGTTTTGCCCAGTCACTTTTCTCTTAAAACAGCTGCCGTCAGAACTGTTTCTCTTACCACTTCTAAAATGTTGTTAAAGTACCTGGAAAGAGAAGAGATGTATTACTAGACTGAGTCAAAGTATGATCTGTGTAGAATGTTTTTATAGTGATAAGCCTAGTGTGGTCCTAGACACCAATGGAAAGGCAGACACACTTGCCAAAGAAGCTTTTCCCATGTTTGTCCTGTGGTTTGTGGTCTGCTAATTAGGTCAGTTGGTTTATTTGAACTCTACAGAGATATGTTGAAGTGTGCGCTTTCTAAAGAAAGCATGGCTGTCTCCCTGCAACAAGATGGCAGTTGTGAACAAAAGTATTGTTCTTTCTTGATTCCTGGTTGTATTTTTACAAGGTGCTGTGATGCATGCCAGTTCCCTTCTTACAAACCTCTGTTACTTCTAATAAATGTCAGAAGTCTGGTGTAGAAAACTGGAAATTAAGATATTCACAAGTTTGCAACTGTTTATGAATGGAATGAGGATCACTGCTTTCAATGAGAGAGAGACTGCATATATAATTTATAAGAGATGACTCCAATTAAAATACTTCTTGTTTTGCTTTTCGTTTTATATTGGAAAAGGCAGAGCCTGTTCTGAAGAAGCTCCCCATTTGTACTTCAGCACAGATATATCTATAGTTTTTCCCTCTTCATAGCTCTTCAGCACCACTTATAAATCACTGGATCACCAGTGTCTGACTCTTTCTGCAGTTAAGAATTTTATCTGTATTATTCTGGAACTTCTTCTTTTTCCCCAAGGTCTAAACTGGCCCCAGCTTCATTACATTAGATGGAAAAAGAAAACTTACCCTCATTACGTAGGTCTAAGTTGAGGACTAGGGGCCATGATCTGGCTACTTTCTCTTATTTGTTTTTTCCCCCTAAACCTAAAACAAAAATTGGTGCATTCTTGCCGACAGGCAGATTTAATTCCTTGGCACTCCACAAGGTTCCTTCCTCCCACTGCCAGCTGTTCAAAAAGTATCTTGCTATTAGGGATGTTCAGGCTATTAAAGACGTTTGTGTTACATGGTCCTTCGTTGTGTTCCTTATTTCCCATTATCTCTAAGGACCAGTATTGTTGGATTTGGGATCCATTGCTTAAAAAGCTGTTCCCTCCAGAGCTGCGCAAGAGGGAAAGTGCTGTGCCCAATGGTTAGGGTTTATAGGGTTGGTACTTTGCTGTCAGTGCAAATCTTTGGAAGCTACTTTTGTGAGTACTTTACTATTTAAATCCATCTATTATTCTTAAAAACACATAAAGAATTTTTCTCATGCTAATTAAAAGCTTATTACATGGTTTTAGACCAAGACGACTAATGCAAGGTTTTTAAAACAGAATATTTTAGAAATTATTTTCAGTTGTTTTCAGGAAAGAAAATGGTTTAAAAGGAATTATTCTTTTTTTTGTTGCTTTTTTCACCCTCATCTCATAACTTTGACTATAGATATTGAAACGTTTTTTTTTTTTTAAGAAAAAAAATCTACTTTTGTCTTGTTCCAAAAGATTAGTCTATTGTAATCACTCAGCAGACATTTGTACAGCAAAAATGTTAAACCATGAGATAATGTATTTGGAGATGCTGGGAAGGAATTTGTCTTGCTCTACATCTTCTAGAAACCACAGGCAATAGTAAAGGTTGTTTTATGCCTCTTAAACTCGTTTTCATGGTCTTTAATTTAACGTTAATTCTTTGTTTTCTGTTGGTACCTTGAAAGATGGATTTTAATGAACCACTTTGATACATAAAAAAAACCAAAACACCAAATTTTGTAGTATTGGCAGTAGATTGCAGGTGTGCTCTTAAATAAAAATGCCAAAGTTAATGGAAGTTTAAAGTTCTTGTCACCCCTTAGCCCTTGGTGAATTTGAATTTATACTCCAACTATGCTGTATATCCTTGTTTCAAATTAATTTCCGATATACACATTTTTCTAGGCCATCCATTTGAGTCTGTTACAGCTTACTGAGGGTTCAGCCCTGAGTGAAGTGACCGTAACAAAATCCATCCTCTGGGGTTGGGGGTGGGAAGGAGCCTGGACTCCTTGTGCAATGAAAGGGAATTTAGTGAGAGGTTCCGATTTCTCTCCAAAGAGTTCGTTACATTTCCTAGCAAAGGCCAGATACTTGTTACAAAAAACTGTTAATTGGATTGAATATGCTTGCAAACAATCATGGGGATAGTAACAAAGAGCTGTCAGAGCGGATGGACAATGCCTTGTTCTGAGCTTCAGGATAAATGACAGTCCCGTGCTCATTATGAACTGATGGGGTGTTTCTCTATGGTTAAGGTTGCAACTACTTTCCCATTGTATTTTGTTTCATCAGGTTATTTGTTTGTTGTATGAGAAAACTTGGATTTGAGGATGTCTTTTGTCAGCTAACTCTATTTTTGACAAAGCTTTTCTTGTGTCTTTCCAGTGCTAATTGAGGTCCGTCAGTGGCTATATGATTTAGTGGCCTTAATAGGAATCTATGAGCACAAACAAAACAGAATGCTATAAATCACAGCATGTGCAGAGAAATGTAATTCTCTTTCTGTGGAGAGGTAAAGAGCGAAATTACTGAGCTGTATTATATTGCATACCCTGCAGGTCATCTGAAGAACTGGAATTTCAGTAGAATAATGTCACATAAACAGAGTAAAGCACAAATATCAGTGACTTCTTTGTTTCCTTTGTGTGGCCATAACCAGTGCTGCTGTTGTCAGAGAGTTACAGCAGCTCACTGTGGTTTGGCGTGCTCGTGCACAGGTACACTGACCATAATTTATTTGGGCACGTTTGGTGGCAAACATTGTTGTAAAATAATTGAAGATAAGTTGTTTTTCAACTATCCTACTGCCTGTGATTCTGGTAACCAAGGCACCTTGCTCATGATATTATATGGAGATGCCTTACTTTTACTGAGATAATATCTGTTTTTAAAAAAATATTTATTTATTTATTTATTTATTGTTAAGTAGGTGGCAACTGTGCAGAAATTTTTATGTGAAAATGATGAGAACTGATATGCAATTGCCGGTCTTCCTGAGGCATGTGGAATATTGTTTTTCAACATGCTATATTTTAGTGTATGGACTGTAAAATCAATCTTTTTCTCCATTTGCTAGCAAGACAAGTTTAAATTTAAAAAAGAAATACAGCTAACATTTGCAGACAAATGCCAGTAAAGACTGCAGTTGAATAGGTGTGATTTCCCATCTTTTCTCTCTTGACCTTGTTAGCTAGAAAATCTAGGATGTCATCTCAGACTAATTGTGCTGCTGGAGTGTATGCATTTTACTGGGCTGAGGCATGTCTTTTGATGTACATGGAGATTTAATTATCAATATATCTCTTGACAGCATTTCAAGAATGGTAGAGAATAGAACTAGCGTGCTATTTTTTAAGATATCATTGACATCTTCAAACTCCACAGGATGTTGACAATGCATAATGTTATATAAAATTCCATGGTGGGATATTGAGAGCTACTGTCAAGGCTCCGAATTTAAAAAAAAATGCAGAAGGAAGGAAAGAAGCTGAGGATGGCAGGTTATTTCTTCTTGAAATAATGTGTCAAGAAATGTGTATTTTATTGCTGCTCTTCCCATCCTCCTGATACCTTGTATGCAGAACTACTGACTGTATCCTCTGTGTTACCCCTTTCAGAAGGGAACCCATGCCTGGTGCAAAGATCAGCTGCTGAAGCTTGTAAGCTGCTAACCTATGTTAGTCCATGTGCTGTTTCCTGCTCTGCACTTGGAATTTATGGAAAAGGAAGTCAGTAAGTTGCTCTAATGGGAAGCATGCAGAGAGTCTCAGTGTGGGGTGGATGCAACCAAACATCTAAAGAGCAGAGCAGTTCTGGCTGCTGGCTGGGATCATCTCTGAAGAGCAGGAGGTTCACAGGAGGTGAGCAGGGTTTCCTGTAACAAAAAACGAAACAGCATTTCATCTTCAAGTAGATTGCAAGATTTTATCTTGGGTTTGTATTGGTAGTAGGAAGAAGAGAAACTTATGATGTTACAAACTCATATTTGGAATACTTGGGATGGGATGGTAGGGAAGAAACAAGTTTACAATACAACTACAAAATAAATTAGGACGTTTCTAGTTACACATGCAAAACCAGAGCCTAGCACTTGAAAACAAAAGAGTTACAATTGCACTCACTTAACTGCTCTTACCTTTTGATATGGTATAATGCCGCATGTACAGTCCTTGAAACAAAGTGCAATAAACCTTCTGCCCTTTTTCTTTTGTTCCAATACTGCTGTAAACCATTTAGGATTAGCATTTCTAATCTGGTGCTACTTCCTGAATTGAAGTGTTACCGTGTAAAGTGTTCATGTGTGTTTACTGTCCTTCCTCATCACTTACGTGCCAGTGTCCTCTGCAGTGCAGCTCTGCCTCGCTCATGCTGCCTTGGTGTGGACAGGCAGGCCCTCTGCCTCAGTTGCAAATATTTCAGTTTTAGATCACAAAATCATAACCCATTTTTTTCCACTGAAATGGTTTGATATGGTAATGATCAAAATACGGTGTGATTCCAAAAGAGGTATACAAACTTTTTTGTTCTTGGCATGAAAATATTACTCTCTGGAAACACCTTCTGTGTCAAACGATGAATGTGTTCCTGTGATTTATGTAAGTGATTGTCAGGAGGTTTTGTGGCTCATCCAATTTTAGCAGTCAAGTACTCTTTCCCTGTCAGTTATGACATACTTGATGAATTTTCATGATTAGCTAATCTGCTTGGTAATTGTCAAAACTTTGCAATGGTATTCCTTGGAAATATGGAGGAGGGGGAAGTCAGCTCTCCCTCCCAATTTTTCTGTACAGCCAATTTTTCAGTTCTCTTTTATTTACACTGTCCAGAAACCCCTCAGTTAGCTTTGGTTAACTTACTCAGATTCATGCTTTATTTGTTCTTTAGCAAACTACTCTGCTGTTCTTGGATTGGGTGCAGGAATACCTCAGTGCAGGAATATTTTAGTTGTATTTAACGGGGTGGTTTTGGTAGTAAGACACAGTGCTGCTGAGAATGTGACTCTTGTATTTTCCATCCCATGTTTTATCACTTGTGTTTTCTAGAGAAATGCCAATAAAAGTGGGTTTTTTTCCCCCTACACACAACCTTTTTAGATGCCCTTGGTATCTCTTTGAGTTGGCATGCACCTCATTGCCTTTCTGTTGCCATCGTTAGTTTGGACACTCCAGAGACCTGTCAAGTACGTCCTTCCTGTCACCAGAGGGATGGAGTTGTTTATGGTGCCTTTTATAAATCTTTTAATCTGTGATTCTGTGATTTCTGGCTTGGTGACAGGTGAGGCCCCTAATGGCCAACCTCCAGGGAAGGACCCCACCATTACAGGCAGCAAGGCCAGCACCTCCCTCCTGCTCTCTCTGCCCCCGTCACTTATCTGTCTGCTGTGGCCTGCGATAATTACAGTGCAGGAAACCGGGAAGGGAGGGAAAATGCAAAGAAGCCTCGTGGCCCTGCTTTGGGTCTCCTGCGCTCTGGGGAAAGGCAGAGAGGGCACCGCAGGGTTTGCCTGGCTGTCTCCAGGCCCGTGGACAAGCGGCTGTGCCCCTGCTTGATGGGCACCTGTGGTTTCACCCCTCTGGGGAAAGCTGGGCCCAGCTTTTGCAGGCAGTGCAAGGGGTACTCCCGCCTCTGCTCTGAGGTCTGCCTGCCTATTCTTTAAGCTAAGCTCCCTCTCAGAGTGCAGGATAGCTCCCTGAAAGGCAGAGGGATCAAGTTAACCTGCTGTGTCCCAAGGGCTGGCCAGGTGTACCAGCTGGGTCCCCCAACATCCCTCCCCAGCACTGGGTGTGCCCCTCTGCCAGGCTCAGCTGGCTGCTGTGCATGTACCGGGCTGTCACCCAAAGCTCCTGAGGGCAGGTGTTTAGAGATCCTTGTTTGATACATGACTGGTGTTTGAGGGGTCTGAAGATGTATTTTTTTGGTTGTTTTCCCTCCCATTAATTTGCCTGAAGGAAACAAAAGTCTGCTGTTCTTGAATCTCATTATTGACATCTTCTGGAGACAGGGCCTCAGGGTGCTGGGAGGAGGATCCCAGGCCACGCCAGCAGCACAGCAACCATGAGGAGTGCTGGGGAAGCAAGATCAAACAGTCAGTGCTGCCATCATCACATGTCTGACCTGGGCCCTTCTACGTGGCAGGGACACCAAGGACTTACTGATGGTACCAACTGGTGCAGCATTTCTTGTCACTAAAAAAGTGTAATGGGGTTTTCATCCCTCCCCCTTGCCCCCTTTTTTTTTTTTTTTTTGCTTTTTCCTTTCCTGGCTAAAGTTTAGGAATTGAAGCCTTTGTCCTTGAAAAGTCCCCACAAAAATAAAGTCTCTCTGAGAAGAGAAACTGGTGGATGTGCTTTCTGAATTGCTTACATAAATAACTAGAAAACTCATTTTCTTGTCTCTTCCAAGTATTGCAGGTCAGTATATGTGATGGGGTGCAGTGTTCCGGGCTTTTCTTCTGGGATGTGCAAAGGCCAGTGTGTTATTACACCAGTCTTTTTTGCAGAAAAGTTGCAATGGTGAGACCTATTAGAACCTTTCATGAATGTAAGAAAATATTTCTTCTGCTGGGCTCTCTATTACTCCTCCCTCTACAACATTTAGTCTGCTTCTTTGTGTCTTCTTCACCAAAACCCACTTGATTTTATGTTCTTGAAATCTAGACCCACCAAACCCTCTGAACCTCATGGTGAAGTTGCTTGGTTTGTGAAGAAGGGGCGCTAAAATATTTTTAAAACTTAGAAAATGAATACTCAGAGTGAAATTTGAAAATAAGTGTTCATAGTGGAAGTTCCTCAGCACAGGTATTACTAGGTGACCACTGTTCAAAGGCTTTGACATTTTTACTGTTGGTTAAAGTGGGGATAAATTTGTGCCAGAGCTGGCTCCTTCTGAAAATCTGACCCATTTGATGTTATAGGAGACATAACATAAAATGGAAGATCAATGGGGAGTATTTTAAAGAATGCAAAGCAAGTAGCAGTGAACATTAACTGAAAGCTTTCTAAAATCCTATAAACTGAATTTTGGTTTTGATGCACGTTACTGCAGATGCTGTTTTAAAAGCTGTCATTTTAGCAAAGGAAGGAGCCAAGCCCTCTGTAGGTGCATTCAGCATCAGAGGCTGTTCGAATAGAACTTGAAATTAAAAAATTAAAATTTTTATTAAAGAGATTTTCTGATTTTTCTATTTAAAGGCTTGGCTGCATTAACAAAGTGGTCTGTCGGCTCTGTAGCAGTCAGTAGATACTGACATGTACACCCGTGCACTGCATCAAAGCCTTTCTGTTCTTCCCTGCCCAGGAGCCCTTCCAAGGCCGGGAGGTGAGGACAGGCTGCCTGATTGCAGGCATCCCTCATCTTAGCATTCAGGCAGGTCACTTGCTGCAAGGAGACTTCAGAGGGAACTTTCTGTTTGCCTCTGCATTCCTGGGTAATTCCTGAAAAGCCCAATACCCCAGCAATTGATCACAGAGCTGCTATCAAGCAAATTCCTGGATGACAGCCCGGTGTCGGGTTCCAGTCTGTGTTTTTCCTCTTCCTGCCCCTGCAGGAAGGTGTCCAGGGCTGTGCCTGTGTGGGCATGCTGAGCTCCATCTGTGGCCAGTCCCTCCTGGCCAGGGGGAAGGGGTGACCGTGGCTGTCATGTGGTTTGTTGCTAACACGGAGCTGACAGCAATATTGATGAGTGGCGGTTGTGTCATGCTGGAATAGCTGAGACTGGTAATATTTATGGCTGCATTAAACCTCACAGCCTGAATGCTCTACATCCTGGCTTTCCACCTGCTTCAGATGTGTTTCCAGCAGAGGATTTCCGATATGTTAGTGCGTGTGTGTACATGTGTGCATGTGCAAAGATTAACCTACAAAGTGGTAATTTCAAGTGGAGTCTTAATCTGCAGTTTCCTTTGTAAGGAGCTGTCTGTCTGGAGAGTAGATTTGAGTCCTTATTCCAGTGGGTCACATGCAGGGCAGTCAGCCAGCATGGATTTTCCTAGTCCTGCTATGCAGGAGACGTAAATCTTTTTACCTGACTGGGTTTTCCTTCTCAGCAATGACACATCTGTGATCTCTCCCTGCTCAAGCCTAGATTTCTCCCTTGAACAGGCATTACCCAATTTGTCTGTGTAGCTTATGCTTTTTTATGCTGGTACCTGTTCTGTGGCTTAGACCTTACAGCTCCTCAAGGACTGAGCTGAGATCAGCAGTTCTGCCTTTATTTATTGTCCTCCCTCCCTCCAGCAAAGCACCATGGATGATGTTTAATCTACAGCTGTTCCTCCACTTAGCTGCCCCTGTTCTTCTCCCATTCCTTACTGATTTTGGTCTTGTATTACATGAATTGCAGCATATATTAAAATATCTGAGTACTTCATGCTGGCAAACAGTGCGTTATGGGCCATGACCACATGGGTAGTTGGAAGTTTCCCTGGTGAATTTGGCCCTGGAGCATTGTTTTGCCTGTCGTGACTACCAAAGCAGCTGATAGAACTCTGGTGCAAAATTTCATGAAGATGATAACATTGAGAAGGGTAGGGCTATTGCAGAATGTTCTTTTTCTCAATTACTTGATACAAAGTGAGATTAAAGCTAAATGAAATCTCTGGCCAGTACCAGAGGAATGTCAAACGAAAAAGAGTCAGTGACCGGCTTTTAAGAGCAAGCTTTGTTGCTGGAAAATCTGGATAAGCAAAGCCAGCTAATGCTTATGAAAGAAATTAGATTTTTGTAATGCAGATGAAATTAATTTGATTTTTCTAATGCTTACAAAGTCAGCTTCCTAAATGATATTAATCGACATTGCATAGGAGAACCACTCGATTTTCCCAGTAACTAGAGCAGCTGTGCCCTGGGCCATGGCCCTAAGGTCTCTAGTTAAGGGATGTTGTAAGGGATGTGATGTGGAGAAAGATAAGGGCAGTGCTCTGCTCTTTGGGTGAG
The DNA here is from genome assembly GCA_035583135.1 of Lophotriccus pileatus. NCBI lineage: Eukaryota > Metazoa > Chordata > Aves > Passeriformes > Tyrannidae > Lophotriccus > Lophotriccus pileatus. The sequence continues at coordinate 137,438,963 of JAWWES010000081.1, read as the reverse complement.
AGCAGTTTTGTTCTTTGTTGGGAGCCGCGATTTAAGGGGAGAGGTACCTTCTGAGAATACTTACAAATAATATCAGGGTTTTATTGATAATTATAGTCCCTCTCCTTCCCTTACCTTCTGTTATCTTTTGAGTTATCTACCAGTGTGCAGGTGCAGAGGGCACATGTGAAAGTTGATGCATACAACTCTGTCCATATTTTGAACAACTGTTGGGTTCAGAAAGGAATATTTTTCTCACCTTTTTATTGTTCAGATGGATTGAAGGAATCTTTTGGATTTTCCCACCAAAGTAGATTTTTTTCTTGGATATGTTGAAATGGTCTCTTCCAGTGTCATTGTCTTCTCTTCATAAGAACTTTTGAATTCCGTGGTTCAATGTGGTTTTCAACATGTATGTCTTTCGACTCTCACTTGCAAAACTCCTTCTGGCAAACCGGATGGTGTCTCTGGATTCGGCCTGGGGATCCTTGCATGTGAAAGGATCCTTACTGGGTCCCTTGCTGGGCAGTGTCAATGTGCATTAGGTCTTCTCCAGGTGGAGCAGCCAGGAAAGGGGAGGCAAATCAACATCTCTAGGTGAAGTCAAAGTACTTACATTATAATGTGAATGTTTTCCTCCAGGTGTGAAAAGGCCTTTAGAAGTACTGGCATGGAAGGAAGTGGTGGGATTTTGTTTCACGTTTTGTAGCACTGTCAGCTCGTGCCTTTTTGATATCTCTCTTAGATCTTATTTTGCATGAAGACAGTTTAAATGTTAACAGGCAATTGTTAACATCAGTGAGTTTAACAAATGCCTATTTACATCACGAAGATAAACCTGATCTGAAGAACATACACTAGAGAAAAATCCGAGTAATTGATATTCAGTGGTTCCCTTCATAGTCACCAGGCACTGAAATGCTGAATTTCAGGCTGGGAGCAGCAGGATGGGCTGGTCCCCTGGGTGATGAAGGTGGTCTGTGCTGCTGAAGTGGCTGCAGAGGTCTTGAGCTGGCTGGGGGTCTCTGGCCCATCAGCAGGGTTGCTGAGGCAGTACAGCAGAGCCAGATGATTTGGGCTGTCAGTGTCCATTCTACTGCAAGTTAATGATGCTTAACTATAAGAAAGGCACAAGAGGTGGTATCCAGAGTGACAGTTTACATTCAGGAAGTTCTCAGCAATGAAGCACTTTCTTTTTAATGAAAGTTTGCTTTTGCACAGTGAATGATTTATGGCAGGGTTTTAAAATGTATTGCTTTGACTATGCCTACACACTTTAAACACTGTAAATAAAATCAGAAACCTTTGAAACAAACTCGTAAATATTGTCTGAGCATTCAGAATATATTGCCTTCTGGAGGATGTGTAATGTAGTTTATCACCAATCAGTTACAGAAAGATATTTAGACTACTTAGAAATTTTGCTTAAACCTCTAATAATATAATAATTATTCCATTGGTTATCAAGGCCTGAAATAACCCCAAACCACTGGGATTTGAGGTAGTTGATGCCAGGGGGAATATGTTGTATTTTAAACAAAGCAAGCTATTTTAAACAAGGATTTGTCTTTTGTCAAAGATTTAAAGATTTAAACTTGTCTTTTGTCTAATGCTTAGCAGTTGTATATTTGAAAAGAAGATTCATATTTTCTGTCTGCTCAAATAATACGGTGAAATTTTCTTACTGGATTCTGGAACATAGTATTTCCTAATGACACACGGATAAGGAGAAGCTCTCCCCTCCCCCTAAGTCGTTTGAAGTCCTCAGCCCATTTGTCACAGAGAGATATATCACCCTAAAACAAATCTGGTATGCAACAGAGCAATCAGTCAGTGCTCTCGGGTAGAAAACCAGGACTGGTCACCTAACTGGTGGATCAGTAGATAGCAAGTCATCAGGAGTGTCCACACAAACCAGATTTATGTACCTAAAACGGATTAGTAGTTGGAGGATGTGTGCCCTGCAAAGCCAGGTTCTCAGGATGTGGAGGGAATTATTTTTTTTAAACAGATGGGAAGATGGATAAGGTTATCAGTATAGGAGGAGTGGGTGGATACTCTGTTGCTGTAAGTGCCAGTGGGTGTTTTTTCTCAGCTGTCACAAATGCTTTCCTGGTGTTTTGTATGGAGCAGGGGTCCATAGGTGGGGAGCCTGTGCAGGTGTTCCTGTTCACAGCATCAGTACTGCTGCACTAGTGAGTGTGACATCCTTAAACACCCGCATGGGTCCCCCGCGTGGTTTTGGTAATCAGGCATTTAGGTGCTTAAATCCTCATTCGTGTCCCTGGGAGAATTTGGGCACACAGCCCAGGTGGCTGGAATATGTCAGACCAGCTGACCTGCTCTGGCCCCAGGGTGGCTGTGTGACCCCATGAATGATTTTTGAAGCTGTTGGAGTGTGTCTGCACATGCTGCAGAACTGGGCCCTCCAGACTTGGCTCCTTCAGTTTGTATATACAGGGGCATGTGACTGGGCCAAAAAACAGGCTGGAAATAGTAGCCAGGTAATTTTCTTAGTTCTCCTTTGACTTGATTCTTTGTTTTCCATGCTGGTCCTATGAGGGTATAAATATGCTAGAGGAGTCTGATCAAAGGCTTGGAGCTGAGGTATTTTCAGGCTTGTATTTAAAAGATACTTTTTATATTGGGTAATGACAAAATGGTATCCTTCATGGGAGTCCTTCCATTGTTTCATCCTCTAGCCCAAATTAATTATTGATGTGAAAGGAGGGGCAAGAGTAAGACAGGGCTTATTTCATACAAGAGTCATCATCTTAAATATTCTTATTGTAGATCATAATTTTCCTTTGAACACTGTCTAAGTAAGTTTATATCAAGCATTGATCCTATTTGTTGAAATATTTGCATGGTCCATTGCTTTTGATTTGTTAAATAGCACATTTGAAGTCCTGTGAAGCACACCCATTCAGGAGAGCTATGCCAGCCAGCCATAATTTTACTTGATATTAAATTGTACATGATGGCTTTGAAAACAAGCAGCTTGTAGGACTGTGTTCTCTCTGTTTGAATCTCTTCCATAACTACAGTTTAACTGTATTTCTGGTTTTACCTGAAATTTTAACTGTGGCATTTGTGTTCAAAATACTTCTGGTGAGGAAAGGGTCCATGTGCTACCAAAGATCCTGAAGCTAAAGAGTTAACAGTACAGCTCTGTTTCCCTCTAAACTTATGTATCTTTGGGCATTTGGATACATTTTTATTAATCAGTGCTGACAAGAGATTGAAAACTTCCCAATAGCCAAGGAGTTGGTGTCAGTAATTAACATTTTTGTGTGAGTAATTTAACTGATTTATTTTTATTTTACTTTTAAAGGGAAACAATCTGATAAGCAGAGTATAAACAAGTGCCCATGTGGAAGACAGCTATTTTCTTGTGTTTCTTGCATTCATCTTGGGGACTGAGAACAAAATTCAGATGCCTCCAATGTCAGGTATTAGAACATGTATGTGCAAGTTACTGTTGAAGGAGAGAAACCAAATCAAAACTGGAAACTGTTGCATTGCCAATTAATTCTTCCTTTGATTCTCTCCTGTCTCTCACTATGTAGACTGAGACATCACTGAATTAAGATCTTGGAGATAAATATTTCTTTGGCAAGTTTAGCAAAATTAATTTTAAACTTACAACCGAATTATTCTTATTATACAAATTTCTCTTTATTCTTATTCCACGCTGTGGTCTGTGCCTGTCTTCAACAGTGTGATTTTTGTTTTGGGCTTATTTTTATTTTTGCAGTTAGTGCAGTTACTGCAGCTGTGTAATACCACTTTTGCAGACAGCCAGAAACTGTCCATAGTTAGGAGGTGCTTCACACTTGGTGGTGATGATTTCCTTTTTACCAGCACAAACTCTTTAATGCACAATCGCCGCATTTTCTGTGCAATTGGAAAAGCTTTTCTAGACTAAAGTGCTTGTGGGCGGAGGTTATGTTTTATCCTGGACATGTCTGGAGCTGTGGACTTGTTAAACACACACATTTCCTTTAGGTGTAGAGGACTAAACCATGACTGAAGCACAGTCCTATAGGAATTAACAGGTCTTTTCCCGAAGTGCTTCTTGTCCTAGTCTTGAAATTTAAAGCATTTTTTTTAGGGAGAGGATTCTTTCCTTGCTCCTCCACATTGCTCTGGGCAATGCCCTTTATTTTTTGTTTGTTTACTATAGTAAAATGTAATTACAATGTACTCTTCTGTCATTAACAATTCCATTTGCCTTTCTTTCTTGAAATATTTCTGCCTCTTGTAATGAAATACATGGCGGCTTGATTTTTTTTTTTTAAGATGAGATAGAAATTCTGATTTCAAGGCTCAGAGCGTCTGCCTGTGTGAGGGAGTGGGCACTGTATTTCCAGGGCCCATCATTTTGTGTGTGAGGAATTATAATACTTCACATTTCTGCTCTGGGGATTGCTGGCTACCTGTACTGCTTTGCCTGTTGTGTTGCAGTACACAGCATATAGTCATAATCCCTGGTTTGGGAGGTAGTAATTATTGAGCAGATGCAGCATACAGTGATAGTGAGGCTTTTAAGCAGCTTACTGATATAGCAGTTTAAAGAATGTTTACCAGCTGTAGTAACATTACTTCTGGTTGCCTGTCTTAATTCATTTCAGATTAATCTGTCTTATAGTCGGAAGGAAAATGAAGTCAGTAACTTCAAGAGTTATGTAAAATCTGTACAGTGCTAAATAATTGTGCAGTTTTATGTATGCTGCCGAAATTGGAATGTCAATTTGACACAAATTCGCCAAAACAGAGTGCTAGATGATCCAATCTCTTACTCAAATAAAAGCCTTGAAACCTCTCTTTATGTACTGCTTGGGAGTTTACCAATCTCCTTGTCTTCTTTCTCAGGATGTCTTGGTCATATTTGTTTTTCCATATGGCAGTTAACTAAAACTGCCTGTATTGGTGTGTGGGAGTGAGGGGGTGTGTTTCAGAGAAGGATGGTCAGAGGTGTATGTGAATATGCACACAAACAGCATACCCCGTTCCCAGCCACTCATGTTGAACAAATACCCAACTGAATCAGATAAGGATATGACAAACCAGAAACGTCTAATTGTATCAAAAGCAAACAGAATAAAAGTGACTAAATATTTTGGCAGTGAGCCCTGCTGAGGAAACTAGATTAAGTCTTTCTGTTGCATTACATGGGAAGGAAGAGAGGGTCTGGTTTCTCCCCTGCTCCAAAACTCTTAAGCCCAAAATATGAATCTCTTTGACTGTTTAGAGCTGTTGAAAAATTGGTAAAAGGCATGCCAGTGCCAGCTATTAGAATGCATCATCTGGAACCCATGGCTAAATTCTTCTGCTTGTTGAATTTTCTGTAGTTTGTGACAGTTAGTTAGTTTTTCCTATTTATTTTAGAAAAAGGCCAGTGGGAAAAGTCTGGGCTCCTCGCCCTAAACAAAATAAAGTGTGATTTCATCATGTTTTGGCCTTATCTCTGTTGTACTTTTTTCATTGCAGGCATTCAAATTTGCCCTGACTGTTGTTCTGCTCTTTCACTGCATCCAACTCAAGCTTTGCAAATGTAGCTTAAGGCTTATTCCAATGTATATTATCAGCTGCTCTGTATCAAAACTCATCCAATTTCCTTAGTAGCTTAGTTCCTATTAAACTTTTGGCTCTGAAGGTTACTTAGACAAGAATCTTCTTTTTTTTTTTTTTTTTTTTTTTTGCACTTGATTTTTTCCCCTCCCTTTTTGGTTAGTGTAAGATGCTAGGAACAGTAGATCTAGACAAACTGAATTCGGAGGTATGGTAGTCTTTTGGATCTACTACAGATGAAGGGTTTTTTGTCCATCTGCTCATCATGGACAAAGGTTTGTGCCTGATTGTTGAATACAGCCAAGTTATGATTAATTCATTTAGGCTTCAGTGTGCACAGAATTGTGTTGCACATGTGTAATTATGCCCTGGTTTTTTATAATGTCAGTTTCTTTAATTGTTTCTTGGGACAATGTGCATGTGAAGTTTATATATTCCTCAGTCTTCTTCACTGCCATTTATATTAAGCTAAAAGACAAGCTTCAGTGCAGTGCATATAACCTGATGTGTAACAAAGACTACACGACCACTTTTTCATTAATCTATTACCAGTGACAGTTCATGAGAAAAATTCCTTTACCTCAAAGGCCAAATATGTGACTTCATTCAGTGTGCCTTGGGACAACATTTTTTTTCCTGTGGTAACTGGATACACAGACACTATTTCGGTCTTGAGAGCTGAATAATTTTGGTAAATGATGCTTATCATTGTTTTACTTCTTTGTTTGATGTGTAGCTTGCTGCCTTGACCTGAGTTTGTAAAATGAGATGAATGGCATGAAACATATCTCAACCTCTAGATGAGAGTTCTGCCTCCACTGAGACGGAGCCCTGAGCTGTGTTGTGTGTGGCAGTGCAAAGCGAACAGATGTGGAAGGCCCAGCCATCAGGTTCAGGGTCTGAGAGTATGGTAGGCTGGAGTGGGGAGAGGAAGGAGCTGCCTGATTTTAATATATATCTTGGGATAGAGGAGGTCAGAGAGCATGAAGAGGAAATCTGCTCCTTTGGGAATTGTGGCTTGTTGAAAATGGCAGTTTCAGCATGAACCTGTCTCAAGACCTGACTCTGCCCCCTCCTTGGTTTCTGGCAAAACTTGCTAATTGCACAGCTTCTTCTTGCATGACCTTGACCTCTGCAAAGATCTTTGCAGAATGAAAAGAAATAACCATCATACTGATTTTTGCTGAAGCTGGATGTTTGCTTGCTTGCAACAGTATTGATAACATCTGCTACCTGGAAAAGGACTGACAGTTTTTTCTGTCTTTTGTGCTTATGAACACAAATAACATATATTATGATAAGACTATATCACCCAGAAAACAACACTTCAGTGCTTCTCTGTATATGCTAGGTTGTGAATTAAAGCAAAGCAACAAAGACTGGGGTGGGGTGGGGGACGGGGAATGGGAACAGACACATACACGTCCTGTGCTCTCTGCTTTTTCACAGGAGAATTGGGATTTACATTTGAAAACATTTGGTTCATCAGCTTTTGTGTCTTCTTTTTGCCATTGAAAAAGCAGGTGAAATGGGATAGGTTGGCTGTGGAAAAACAGAACTACAGGAACGGAGCACAGCCAGCGTTTGTTTCTGGCTTGTTAAAACAAACCATGCAGATGTCTAGGTAAGAATGCCAAGACTCACTCTCAGCAAAGTTTGAGATTTTCAAACTTTCTTACAAACCCTAGCACTGATTTGGTATTACCTTAACAGGGAAAATTCACTTTAATGAAGTGCTGGTGCTGTTTCCTGTACCACTTTGTAACTTCTGTAAAAGCCTTTTCAGTCTGAAGGCTTGACCTGTCCTGAACCCACGGAGCCCGGGAGACCTAATGAGAATGGATGTGCATGGGGTGTTTGAAGGTGGGAGTGATCAGACAGGCACGGGTAGGGAGTGTAGGGGTGAAATTTGAGCTTCTCAAAAGTACAGTTTTTCTGTTTTTCTTGGGGATTAGGTCATGAAACCACCATTAGTGCTAATAGGAATTTGTGTGGCTTAATCTTCATAAACAGCATTAACATGCACCCTGCAATACTTAATGTGTTAACGTATATGAGAACTGGCTTTCAGCTAGCACATTTGAATGAGGCACGATGGGGTTTTGGAGATCATTATTACCACACATTAAAGTAAAATTTATGTTGCACAACTCAAAACTCTCAAACAGATGGAGCTGGAATTGCTCCCAGCATCTGGCCAGAACACCAGAGCTTCCTCAGGAAGGGGGAGAAGCGATGTAAGAATTCAAACCATCCTTCCACTCCTTTTAAGTAACCCCTAACCAGGCAAAGCGAGGAAGCTGTGGCACAAAAAAAAGTTTTCTTTGCTACCCAACACATCCTATTTTGTCTTTCCTTGAGGATTTAAAATGAATAGGATGGTCTCCAGGCCACTTGCTGCCAGAGTGAGGGTTTGCAGGAAAGCCGGTGTGCAGTCTGCACTTGTGGGAGGGGAAGACAGACCCTCCAGCCTTGCTCTTAGAATCATAGAATCACATGGGTTGGAAAGGACCTCTGAGATCATCAAGTCCAACCCGTGATCCACTACCATCACAGTTACTAGACCATGGCACCAGTGCCACATCCAGTCTCTTCTTAAACACCTCCTGGGATGGAGAATCCACCACCTCCCTGGGCAGCCCATTCCAATGCCTGATTACCCTCTCTGTAAAGAATTTCTTCCTAACATCTAACCTAAACCTCCTCTGGCAGACCTGTCATGCTGTCTGCTGGCATCTCCTGGCTGCCAGAGGAACAGTGCTGAAGGGTATGGAAATGCAAGGCTTGGGGTCTTTACTGAATAGCAGAAAAGCAGCGTCTTGGGCTGAGTTAAAGATGGAGAGGCATGAAAAGAGTTGCAACTGTAGTTGAAAGTCGTTGCAACTGTAAATAGGAATTGGTGTCACTCCCTGCCTGACCCCAAAGGAAATTGGCTTTGAAGCGAGGTGCTAAGTACTGTAAGGCTGTGTAAACCACGGCTAACCCGGGAAGCTGGGATTTTCTGCCATGCATTGATACCGAGGGAGTCAGGCTGACTTTTCTTCTGACACAGGACAGGAAGTCACCTTTCTATGTAAACTTTTGCTTCTGTACCGTCTGTCTCCCTTTTCATACCTAATTATAACTTTCACAGGATAACCCTCTATGAAAATAAAAACTGTGCCAGTTTTTGACTTAGAGGTGAAATTACCTTAGCCCTTGCCACACATAATTTAAAATATTGCTCTTTATGTCTTGTTATACATTTTAATGCCCTTTTGTTCCCTTGCATGTAGGCAGAATCCTCACCAGGAAGGGCCACAAACATTACCCACTAAAGCAGGAATTTTTGTAGTTTGTAAGCCATGCCATAAATTTTAACCTGACCATTTAAACAGAAAAAAGCCTGCTACCCATAATTAGCACTGTGTTCGAAGCCTGCTCTGCTTGCATATTGTTTAAAGAATTTAAGAGAAATGAATTTCATCTGTGAGGCTTTCTTTGTAAGTAAAGGGTAAACCAAAAGGAATTTCCTGGGATTGTTGCATGTATTAGATCTGAAGAGCATTTGGGGCGGTGGTGTGTTTAAAATACTCTGAAAAGTGAACCTTAGGCACAGAAATTGAGGTCATTAGGATTTCTTTGTACTGAGAAATGATCACATATGGACCCAAAGCAAGGAGTTTATCTGGCTATCTGCCACTGCCTCCTACATCACTCTTCATAGAAAGCATTTTCTTCCAAACATAGCAGAATGGGAACTCATAGCTTAAGAGAGCTTGTGGTTTAGATGCCTTTACAATCACTATGCAGACAGGGGAAAAAAATGTTTAAAAGTCTTAGTTTTTGACCAAGATCCTCTTACGTAATTCGGGGGCTCCTACATACAGAAAATGTGAAACAGAGATTAAAAAAAAAAAGTTATCTGCCAAAGACTGTGTTATAGTTCAGTTAGGAATAGTATACGCTGTTCATGAGGGTGAAAGGTAAGGCAAAAACTTTTGGATTAACACAGATTTAATTTGTGATTTTTAGCTTTTGATAAAGTAATTATCTCAGACAAGTAGAAGAGGAGTCTGAACTAAGTCTGTACTGCTCTTTATATCAAGATGCAGGACTTGCTGTAACAACAGAAATGATGGCTCTTTTTGTTGAAGTAGCCCGTTGCTCTTCCTACTTGTACAATTTTAAAGGCATGGGAGGAACTGTGAGTACTAGTAGCCTTGGGCTTTTGTTAGTTCTGATCTTTGGTGTACTTTAAAATATATGTCCACGGGTTATAATTAGTGGAAGCCCCCCATTATAATTAAATGACATCTGCTTTTCATCAGAATTGTGGCTTAGTTAACCCCAGAGCCATTGTTTTTCACAGGCTGTCCACAGACTCCTTGGATACTGGGACGTGACTGTTTAAATTGCTTGCTACAGCCCGTCATTGCCCAAGAAGATTAACGGAAATAGAGTCTCACGAGTTGTCCAGTTTGGCAGTCAAGACGTGGAAAGTACCATCTGCATAGCAGCTGCTGTTCCTCTGGCCTCGATTAGTTTATCTCATATTGCATAATAGCCAACATTTTTTCCCTTTGTGCAGTGTTTGACCTTCTGGGGCCATAATTTTTCTCTGGCATGTATGGGTGGGTTTTTTCCCTTATCTCTTCTATAAGAAGCCTCATTTCATGCTTTTAGGTCTTTTTGCAACATTCTGCCACCTTGATGTGCTTTTGCTCTACCTGTGTGAGTGTGGGCTTGTGGGGAGAGAAGGCTCATGCACATATGTGTGCAGTCCCTGGTGTCCTGCTCCTCTTTTCGCACCTCCATCCCTAGGAGCTTGCTAGACCTCTACGCTCCTATGGATTAAGAGAGAAGGTCTGCCTGAGGCATCTTTTGAGACACATACTAGGGAGGGAGGCAGCTGTTGATGAATTTCTCTTGGAAGTGCAAGTTGTTGGTTGTGTTGCTTTCAGGCAATCTCACAGGTTACTTCACTGAAACTCCTACAAATTTCATGTAGCCCCAGCATTTTTGCTCTTGACAGCTTTCTTCCCTAATCAAACAGAAAACCCCAAACCAACTAATTTGGAGAGAATTATAGTGCAACATCTGTTTGAAAAGCAAACAGTGTTTGTGAATATTACGGTTATGAAATGGTTGCTCTGAAACAAAAAACAAACACAAAGTGAAACAACCCCCCCAGATTTTAGAGTTTTGCTCCATGAGTTTACTGCATTTGGGGAAGAGGAGAAGGGAATAAATCCAGGAGGAGAGGAACACAGCTTGAAAGTAACCTACTTCTCCAGTTGAAGAGTTTTTCTCATTACGGTTGTCTAGTTGGAAATAGCTTTGAGGATTACACTCACATGATCTACACCAGGTTCATTCATTCAGACTATTTCTAACCAGATATTTCTTTTCCCTGGAAATGAAGTTTATTTTGCTGCTTTCTTGCAGCACGTGGCCATTCTACACAGGGAGTATATGATTGGAAATTATTGAGGAATGCTTTTGGTTTGCTTTTGTTCCACATATAAATGTGGGTCTGTCCCATGCCTCCACCCCTCTGATTTTTTTTCTCTTTGTGAGACGAAATTACTTAAATGACTCAAACATTTATTGTGCCACGGCAGAGCATTATGCGCAGAGTACTAAAAGCAGAAGGCAGATAAAAAGTTAAATTTTTGCATTCTCCTGTATTTGCTGAAGAATTCTCACTGTTGTTACCAGAGTGGAAAACCTGTTCCAGCTCCAGAGTGCTCTGTCAGTCCTGATCTGTTGCATGAAAAAAAAGAGTATATAGATAGATTTTACTTCTGTTTCCTAGGGGGTTTTTGCATTCATAGGTTATAGGTATTTGTAGCTGGCTTTGAGATGTAAGAAACCACATTTTTACTTTGGATCAGAAGAAAGATACACATCCTGTCATTTTAAATGCACTAGGGAAATTACATTAAAGTAACGTTTTCACACAGAAAAAAAATAATCCATCAGGTTATTGAAGGATTCTTCAGATGTGCTGAATACTTTTAGATGCTGCTTCGGACTTCAGTAGCACACCAATGCTCTGTAGATTTGGCAATGAATCCTATTTGTACTTTACCTTTAGTGCTGGTTTTAGAGTTTTTTGGTTTAGTTTTAGCAAATAGGCCCTGTTCTCCTGCGAGGCACACATGCAGGCCAAAGGAAGGTGGCCCCGTGTTTTGGACAGCTTGGCTGGCTGAAGCAGCTGCTTTGGGGGATTCTCCTGCCGTTTGAGCAACACCAGGGTATGTGGCTCCATCCAGGGAGCCTGTGACAGGAGCAGGGCTTTGAAGGCCAGGGAATCCTCCTGGAGGGGGGGGTGGGAAGCACGAAGGAAAGACTCACTGTGATTTAATACAAGATGCCCATGTGATGCATCTCATTAGAGCAGGCTGACAGGAAACCTCCTTTTGTTAAGCCCCAGGATAAAGCACAGCACAGGTTTGCTTGCTTTGTCTCTCTCCCCGGAGGTTTTTGGAGAGGGTCATGCTGTTCCAACCACCAAGTGCAAGAGCCTTATGGCTCCCTCCCCCGAGGGAAGGGGGAGAGGAGGTCAGGGTGCTTTCAGCATTAGACAGGCTATTCCTTTGGGGATGAAAAAACATTAACTGGAAAATATATTTTGTGCTCTGTGTGCTGCTGGACAAGTGCAGGACAAGAACTGGGGCCGATCCCCCCTTACACCTCCCCATCCCAGCTGGTGGTGATCCCTGTTGGGCTGCCTGGCCCCTGGAGTGGGCCTTGGGGATTCCCTGTGCCCCTCTGGCAGCCCTAGGGTGGGAGCCCTGACATCTCCACACTCACTACCTACCTCTACTCCCAGCTGCTGTCTGACACCAGGTAGAAATGTCTGGAAAAATCAGACAAGGCTCCTAGGATGGCAGCAGCAGTGCAGCAGGAGAAAATATACTATCCCCAAGCCCACAGCAAAGCACTGGGGGGGGTGGTAGGATTAAACCTCTAGTGAAAACTGAAAGTCCTTCCATCTGCAGCCTTCAGTTTAATCTCGGTACTTTAAATCAAACTTTTGCTCAGTGGTTTTGAGCCTAGACCTTTGGATAGGAAAGCAAGGGAATAAAAATATCATTGCGTGCAGGTTGTGTTTGCAAAATCAAACACTTTCTCCCCCACTCTCTTAAATGAAACAGATCCCTCCCACGAGAAAACTGGCAAATCTCAGAGCTCATCTCAACCCTGTGAAAAGTGTCAGACCAAAATAAAGACTCCCAAAGCAACTGATAGTGTGAAAAAGAGAGGGAGCAAGAAATCCCCCAATCTCCATGTAAAGCTCTGCTTGCTTGGAGGGCAATAGATGTCATCTTTCCCAGCAGACCCAGTTTCTTGTCCCTGCTCTGGAGATTATCACCTCTTCTTTCCCTTTGATCAACAGGGAAAATGGAGACAATTTCCCTCTTTTGTATTTGGAGGTCAGGGAAAGATCGAATCAAAGGGGAGAGGGAGAAATGAATGATGCCAACAGGAATGAGTCAGAAATTAAGCATGATTGCTGGGAATTTGGGCTTTCCACATTAGCAACCAATGCCTCTGTTCTGCTGGGAGAACAAGTCAGTTTTGGAGCTATCTCAGATGCTGGTTAGTCAAGTTTTCCAGCAGCAGAGGAGAATTTTCCCAGTCTGCTCCCCATGACTATATGCAACTGTGTGGACAGTTTTCCATCCTGGAAAACTTGAAATCAGAGCAGAGAGCATGTGTATGGAGGGAGAACTGGGGGAAGGTGGAAGGGAGAATCAGCTGCTACGTTATTTTGTAGGCGACATTGGCACCTAGGAAGACAATGCTTCCTTCTGACAACAGGGCTAGAAGGGAACCCCATGTTTACAAAATGCTACACAAATACAAAGCAAATATTGTGGATTTGATACAAAGTGCGTCCTAAGGCTTAAGTATGTTTTAGATGGGAACAAATTGTCGAACTTAATTATTTTTATTGGGCAACTATCAAAATACCCCAACCCTAACCCTTCATGAACTTTCAGAGAATAATTCAGCGCTCTGAGTATTTCCGTGGATGGGGAAAAACTTGATTTGCAGCACAAAGAGATCTTCTTTGCTGTGCTACTGGCACAGGCTTGCACTTTGTGTAGGTGCTTCTATTTATTTTTTGCTTTATGCATCTTCTGTCATGTTGCATATTGCTAGACAGCCCCTTTCTCTCTCTGAGCCCTGCACAAAAACATTTAATTGAAACTGAATGTAGAAACATCTGATGTTCAGTGGTGTTCAGATTTTGGATTCAGCTTGTCTGCTGAGCTCTGCGTTACGCCAGTGGAAAAATGCTGGCTGTGTTTCATCACATCTGACTGTTGACTAAGTTAGATGCATTTTAGCTGTTGCCAGATGTACAAGATACAGTAAAATGAGCATTTCCTGTAGCAAATTAAGACTTTTTGGCTTTGTGACGATATTGGCAGAAGCTGCCTGTTTGCACTGGGGATTTGGCCAGATTGCGCTGGTCAATACAGACAATAAACTGAGTTAGCAGAGGAGATCTGATCCATCCTGAATTCATCTTATTCTTCTAATTAGTTCAGTTTGGGGGTTGCAGCCTTCTATTGTCATTGCTGACTGTGATACCGGTTCTAGGTACACCCACTGTTAAACAAAGCCAAATGCCTTGTGGGATTTCTTAGCCAGACTGAACCAGTGAAGATAAGCCTTTCTGGAAATGAGGGATCCTGGATGAAATGACTGGACCAGTGTGTTTCCTGGGCCAAACCCCAAGCTGTCATGAACTGAGATACTGTGGACTCAGGAACGCGATGCGTGACTCATCACATCATATGACTCAACACATCAAGGCCAGATTGGATGGGGCACTGAGCAACCTCATCTAGTAGATGTCCCTTCCCATGGCACGGGAATTGGAACCAGATGATCTTTAAGGTCCCTTCCATCCTAAAACATTCTATTATTCAATGATTCTGTCATTCTGTGACTTTGGCAAAGGGATGGCTCATCACCTCAAGGCTTACTAGTTTGCAGATAAGCTGCCCGTGGGTATTGGCAAACAGGACATCCATGACAGTCTCCTGCCCCTCAGCTCCTTAAGGCTGGAGTGCCTATTGTATTGGATTGTAGAGTCATATATAATTCCTCATAGTGCTCATTGATTGCCAGGATTGGGAGCTGTGTATTTGGACTCTACTGACTGTAGGGTGTTGTCCTGCAGCTGCTGCTGTTGTGCATTAGCAGATGTGGAGTCTCACAGGGAGTTGGGGTTTGCCTTTCTGTGTCTATGCAATTGCTTACTGAAGAGACGCTGCTTGTCCCAAGCAGCAGATGAGCGGCTGTGGTGGATACAAGAAATAAACCAGGAAAATTACCATGTTAACATGAGGTCACTGATGGGAACAGTAAGCACGGATCACACGGAGAGCAGAAGAGCTGGGTTAAGGCAATTCTGTCTCTCGTACTTTAGCTGACTTGGAATTTACTGCTTGAAAAGCTTTTAAGTGCTGTTAGGGCAGGCAAACTGGGAAAAAAAAAAGCTGTTTGTGTAAGAGCCCTGGTTATGGTTGAGTATCTGTATCAGAGAGGCCTTAGAAACCCGAGAGGAGCAATGACACTGCAAATACCTGACATTTGCTGAGCTTTAAAGGTGAAGGTTATCTGCCTCTGCAAAAAACCCAGAACTGCTCACAGAGCCACCCAGCTATGAGAGCTGGAGCAAGAGAAATTTTTTTTTTGATCTGGTGTAACATTTAGGATATTTAAAAACATTGTCAACCTGGAAGTGGTTTAAAAAAGTCCTACCCATTCTGTTGGATGCTTTAAGTTGACCTTGATAGTGTCTGAGAGTGAGTAAGGTCAGAAAGTGTCGTACTTCTTGCCTGGCCTGAGTGAGAGGATGGGTCACAGCAAGGCCAGGCTAATCTCACCTGCATTTAAATATGCAAGAGAGAAACATTCATGGTAATATCCATTAATCTGGTACAGTCAGCATAGAAACACTGTGTTCTTCAAGGGAACATTTTAATCCCTGGCATCTGTTTTGAGATGGAAGAGCCTTGGAGCTGTGTGAGATCTGTGAGACCTCAGGCACTGGGAAACCCACCCAGGGCTGAAAGGTTTTGCTGCAAAGACAGCAAGTGTACATGTACATGTATGTAAGAGAAAAGCAAGGAACCGACAACCTGTGGTCCTCCCCCAGCCAGCATAGCAGTTGCTGGTGTAGATGTGAACTTCTGGGCTTCACAGCATGAGAGGAGTGATGGTCCCTCTCTGCCAGCACAAGTGCTCTTATGTAAAGGGAAAATTCCCAGAAAGAGAAATTCAGAGATTCGAGGTCTACAGCTGTCTCTCCGTGTCATCTCTGCTCTCATTGCTGTGAAAGGAAGACTACCCTGCTTTGGAGCCACCTGAGCTGCTACAGGGAAGAAGTTACCTGCCTTGCACCAATTGTGTTGTCATAAGACAGTTGTGCATGTGAGGTGTCAACAGCAACTCTGCAGGAAGCTGAGAGCTTGGAAAGCCTGGAGAGAAAATGCTGTGGTAGCAATGTAAGAGGTGTATAAGATATACCTCGTTTAAAACAGATGTATGGGTCTCTGAGGAGTGTAGTAAATGGGGCAAAAGGAAGGTCTAGACCAAGTTGTATTATTGCTTTATCTGTCTCCTTCAAAAATGAAAGCTGGTGTAAAAAAGGTAGTCCATTTGGGAATACATCTAAAAAAAAAAAATACAATTATCTACTATTACCAGATCTCTTGGCTATTCAAAGCAAAGCTCAAGATTTACAATAGTAAACTAACCCTGCTATTTTTCAAAAAAAAAAAGGAAAAAAGAAGGGCTGATGGAGGGAGGATATCTCTCTTATCACATTTGCTGACCTGTATTAACACAATGCAAAAGACACTCAAAAATTCATCCAACTGGGGACTTCATTGATATCGCACCCAAAAGCCCCAAATCCTTAGGGCCAGTCTAGATCCCATTTACCCCTGTAAATAATCTCATGCAAATCAATTTACTTTCATGGGTAGACTAAACAGGATTTGTCTGTAATTAGCATGAAGTGGAACAGATTGCAGGCATGTTTATCTTCTAATACGGATGTGCAGCCAGCAGAGGTTGGACACTGGGCCGCTTCATCCGCAGAGCAGGGACAGCAGGACTGGTGCCTACTGGGAAGCTTTGGCTGAATGGAGGACCTTGGCCCTTGTCATGATTCTCTAGTAAATGCTGTGAAAACAAGCAAACTTCAAAGTAAGTTTGCCAGATCAAAACAGTGCAAGATAAAACCTCATGTGGGATTAAAGTCCTTCTGTTTTATTTTTCCCTGTCACAGCACTGAATTCAGAGATTAATGCTGCCTCAGTTGTTCTTAGTTATGTTGCATTTTTTCAGATTAAAGCCAATGGTACTTCTGACCCAAATTATAAAGCACATTTCATCTTTAATTTATTAGTTCTAATACATTATTATTTAGTATTTGATCTCCCAATTGTCTTCAAGTAGCTTCTTTCTAATACTTGAATCCCCCAAGTAGTAACAGTTTACTTATTGGATTATTCTTAATTTGTGTTTCTTATGCTGTCAAGATGAGGACAACTTTATTTCATGGTTTGGGACAACAGGCCTTCTGTTAGTTTTCAGATGGGGCTGTTCTTCTGCCTGTTGATTGTTAAGCAATGATGGCCCCACACAGGTATCATCACACTGAGTGGGTTATTTTTAACATGCTGCTGTACGTTCTGATATGCTGGATGATACCTCCAGATGTGTTTGGATGGATCTCTGTACCTGTGTTGAAACTTGTTTGAGTCCTTAGGATCTCACAAGCACCTGGGCACCTTGCTGCCATAGCTCATGTGTGAACGCAGCCTTCATCCTTTAGTTGGCTTCTTAATGTTGTGTGTTACATCTGAAGTATATTTGGTTACTCTCCCTCAAAATGAATGTTTCATTTTCCTTTGTAGGTTAGATTGGTTCTTCTGGTTCGTTAAGTACCTCTTAGTTCCATGCTTGCTTTGGCAGGGATGATAACTACCATGTACAGGGAGGGATTTTCCTCTCCTCTGATGCAGGTTGAAGGTGTGTTATGGCCCTTTACACTGGAGATAATAAAATGTTTTATTAATCTTTATTTTTTTATTTATAATGATTTAATCATGCCTGTTACGTGCTGGATACCAACACCTACACTAATATGTCCAGTATTTGCAAAAACTAAATCCTGTGTCTCTCAAGATGCCATGTTTTCATCCACGTGACTCCAACCTGACTAAGCCAAGTTAAAATAGAAAAACAGGAGTGAGGTCAGTAGAACAGCATTAAATTTACTCATGCGAAACTAACAGGAAAAGTTGGCCTTTACAAAGGTTAGTTTTTACTAGCAAATGCATGGGGAGTAGATGCATAATGATATAGCATTTTTATGGAGCTTTTCTCTTTCAGTATTTGGTGAAAACTATAGGTTTAGTATTTAACCTGGGACATAGAAAGCTTTGGACTTTCCCTTACCCTAAATGAAATCAGAAGCAAAATAATATCAAATTTAGCAGGAGTTAAATTTGTTTGGGATGAGTGAATCTGCTTTTTCATTTCTGATTTGTGAGCTGCTAGCTCTAAAGCTTGGGGATTAAACAAGCAAAAGTGGAGTGGCAGTATTTTGAGATTTATTTACACAGTATATGCAATGAGCTGTTAATTGAGTTGGTTGACAAAAATAAAATTGGATATGTTTGATATATTGATATGAATAAATAAAACAAAATCTGTTTGATAAGTTTAGCAGTGATATTTACTCTGTGTGTATGTAAATAGGGTCTGGCAGCCTGCAACCTGTGCAGGGTTCTCTGCAGGGCAGGGGTCCACCTCGTTCTCACCAATGAAAAAACTATTGATAACCTCTGATACAGAAAGAAAAAAATCTAATTGATTTGATGTGATAGCAAGTGTTTTGGGAAAGATCTGTCACCAAGGCAGGAAATGACTCAGCACTTAATATCTGGGTTTGACCTTGGGATTGGTTGTTGCTTTTTCAGTTTTAGTAGTAATGAACACTTAATATTTGCAGCTAAATCTGCAAACAACAGAAGGGAAATTGCAGGCAGGTTTCAAATCCGTGGGCAGAAATGAGCAAATCAGAAATTTTTTATGGCTTGTATTGGATAACATAAATATTTTATTTAGCTTTAAGGAATAACCTTTGAAGTGAAAAGTGACAGCTAGCTGAAAAATGGCCCGGCGTATGGAACTGAAAGGCTTCTACTTGCAGTAGATTTTTAGGGTTTTTTTTGTTTTTTTTTTTAAAGTTGGATCACTTCATGCTTTCCAAATGCGAACCCTCCTGGTTATATTTGGAGGCTCCCCAATACCAGTTTATCTGTATCCTGTTGTGAGCAGCTCCTGCCAACAGTGACGCCTCCGGCTCTTTTTCATGGTTGGGAAGTTCCCAAGCAACAGGGCCGGCATTCCATCGACAGTGCTCTTCCCTCCCTGAGCCCCAAAGCACCCAGGAGAAGCTTTTCCAGCCTGGGGCCAGCCACTGCCTCCTGCTCTGATTATTCCCTGGGCCGCTCAGTCTGACAAAGGCCATTTGAAGAGGAGGCTGGTGCTACAATGGAGCGTCTGACATGAATGCGGGGCCGGCCCCAGGCGTGGAGAAGGCAGGGAGGGCCAGACGGCCCCTGCCTGTGGTCGGGCGATGCCCCTGGCACCCCTCGGCCCTGTGCACTGAGCCCGGGGAGCCTGAACCGAGGGGGGTCTCGGATGTCCTTTGCTTGGCTCTTGTCTTTTAACAGCCTCTTGTTGACAGAGATCTGTTACAGAGCCACAGGCACCCACTGTTTCCCGGGTGAAGATCCTGGCCCTGCCAAGGGTGAGCAGCTGGATGCCAGGCTGCCCGTGCACCCCGGGATGCAGCTTGTGGACCCTTGCCTAGAGCAAGGGAGGAGCGGGGATGGCAGCGTGCATGTGTGTTTGTGTGTGTGTGTGTGTGTGTGTGTGTGTGTGTGCCTCAGGAAAGGGAGAAGGGAAGCCCATGTTTCTTTCCCAACCATCGGATGGGAAGAGCAGCCAATGGGTAAAGTTGGCCAATCCGAGGATTACTCTTAAAATACAGGTGGCTGTTGCCCGTGGTCACCAGCTCTTGTGCAGAACAGCCTCGGGCTGTGCCCTCTGCACCCACAGAGAGAGCCTGCCCATGGCCCTGCCCGCCTCCCTGCTACATCCCAGCCACAGGAGTGCAGGGGCCACCAGCCAAATCAGCAGCCATGCTGAGTACCTCCCTTGTCCAAGCTATGGGCAAAGCACACTTTTATTCCAATTATTAACTATCTTCACTGCCACAGAAACTTCAGGGCTGTTGCGCTCATCATCAGCTGACTGACAGGCCTGCTGTAGCATTTGATCTGCAGATCAAGAAATGGTGCTTGTCCTGGTGCATGTTTTGGCATATCTGTCAGGTCTAGAATAATTTTATAATTGTTACTGCAGGTTTGTTAATTGTATTGAGAGAGTTGTAAACTTCATTAAGGCGGCTGTGAAAGTATAGCTAAAGCTAGCACTGCTAATGAAGGGATTGGATTTGTTTACCAATGTATCTGTTTCTGTTCACAGTATTGCTTAATTTGTTATGTTTTGCCCAATTCTGAAACCAAAGAACAAATGAGAAAATTTTCACTTCCAGTGTTTCCCCTTGCCATGTTTCTTGTAGCAGATCGATAAGAACACCATGGTCTGCTGTTGCAGCTGGAAACCAAAAGTCAGTTTTGATGAGAGCTGAGGTGACAGGTCAGAGGGGACTGGGCTTGGGAGCCAGTGCCCTGCATCCTTGAGAGTCCATTGACAGGGGACCACGTATTGCTACACAAGCAGGGCTTGGCGTGTGGGGATTCAATCCATAACAAATTTTCCCATACAGGTTTACAAACCATTGGAACAGGGCTTAAAGCTGGAACCTCTAAACATCCCCAGCACTGTATGAACAGGGGCTCTGTTATAATAAGAAACTAGCAGACAACTGCTCCTTCTGCTGTTGTGCAGCTCTCTGCATGGGGCTGCCCTCACAGCAGGACCATGTGTCTGTGCAGGCTATAATGAGACAGAGCCCTGGCTGGTTTTGTTTATGAGTGAAGGGCAGGGCTTTAAAAGAAAAGTCCACTTGCTAGCACTGAGTAAAGCTACGTTGTTTGGCCAGAGAAGGAGGTTAAGGTATAAATTCACCCTGGTTTTTTTTTTTGTTTTAATTAAAAAGAGGAAGGTCTGGCCTTTCTGTGCCAAGGCAGCCTTTCAAATTAATTTAAAAGGCATTAGTGAGTTCTGCTGAAGTCTACAAGTAGGTGACTCTTTTGTCACCACTGATACTCATTCCTGTCGCAAGAAGCAAGAAAGCTAAACTGATAAAACTCTGCCATCTGATACAGCTTTGAAACTTAGAGTTGAACAGGACATTTATTGGGCAATCAAAAAAAAAGTCTTGTTAAAGCAACAAGATAAACGGTGATTTGGAGTGTGTGTAGAAGCTGTGTGAAGGGTCAGAGGAACAGGACTGCAGCAGCTCAGGCTGGGTTTCCACAGTGGTCACCCTGAAGTTGCTTTAAAGAAGTGGAAGACTAGTAATGCAATTCTGGCCTTGATTTACATCTCATTTTTAAACAGCAAATCTAGCTGAAATGAATAAAGCAATTTCTATGCCATGGGAGTAGCTCCCAGATCTCTCTTTCTTCCCAGCAGCTGGATAAAGAGTCATTTTACAAAGACCTTTTTCCTAATAAATAGCAAAGCAATCTCATAAAGAAAGTAAAGTGCTTTTTAGGCTCAGTAACCATATTGAATTAAATGTTATGCACAGTGTAATTACATTTGCCTGTCAGTTGTATTAATGTGAATTTCCTTGATTAATTTTTCAAGTTAGTTGATATTAAGTAGGTAGGAAGTTTAACATCCCCCCAGACCTCCTCTGTCAGCCTGGCTCAGCTAGCAGGGGGGAGGGCGAAGCTCAGCACAATCAGTGTTACTTCATTAACTCGACCACTCTAATAAGCACCTGGAATCTTCCTCTTCCAAGTCGTTTGCAGTCAGTTGTCTGGTACTGTACAGTGCAGTGTGAATCCCCGGAGCTGGGAGGAGCAGTCCTGCCCGGGGCACAGCACTTAGAGGCAGCAGAATGCCCAGACCCATACACGTTGTAGAGTTTTCACAAAGCAGTGCTGGCAGGGAGGGGTGTAAAATGGTGAGTGGGGCACAGCTTTGACCATGCTGCCTGTGCCGTGTTCAGAGTGGCACAGTGAGTGTGTGCAAGTTCACTCATCTCCTTGAAGTTGTGTGGAGTACGTGATTGCCAAGGATACAGAGGAGCAGTTTGAGAGCAGAGGTAATAGAAGACTTGTTGAGACAAGGCAGTGCACTGCTCACATACACTTCCTACGTGAAAGCTGATTTCTCCCAGTTATCATCCTGAATGTCAGCTACTGCCTTTACCAAAAGCTTTCACTTACTGTGCTGCACAGGCTCCGTTTACCTTTTGAGGAATTGTATTTGGTTTTCAGCCACCTGGAGAATATTTATTCCTCAGACATACCTTGCTAGCTGGTTACTGTATCCAGTGATCTCACAATATGCAGCACAGACTGTCTCGAAACCAGTGGATGTTCATATGTAAGTCTGACCTTCTCTGAATTAATAAAATACTTGAAGCTATTTTAGAGAGGAAGTTGGAGTCATTTGCACAGTGGGGGTCTGTGCATTACAGCTGTGCTTCTTTCTGCTTGGTGTCTGCAAACTTTATATTAAGCCTCAGTTACTGATTCATCTCTTAAACATCTGTGTTAACTCATGGGGCTTGGGGAGTCCTGGTGTAAGTGTGAAGCAGGAATGAACTGAAACAAGCTCACTTAAATGGGTACCCTTCTTGTGTAAATTGGTCTGGATTACAGTGATCCAAATAAACAATCATTTGGATGAGTGCATCCTGCAGTACTCTTTCTATTACACAGCTCTTGGGAGATGAAAAAAGTCTGTTTAGTGTCTACTCAGAAGGAAGAAATGGGAGCAGGGCTGTATAAAAATGTTTCAAGACTGGGAGTCTGTTTCATGTTAGAGTGGCCTTGGCAGATTTGATACAAAATTTCTTAAATATTGGTGCCCTACACAACTGATTAGCAGTTATCAACTGTAAAGCCATGGGGTGCATTGTACTTTTATTTCCAATGCAGATAGCTTTTGCTCCTTAATCCTGTTCTTAAAATGTTTTAAAGCAGTTTGGGAAAACACACACAACCAAATACCTGTGATCAAGTAAGAAGAGATTTGGGAAAAACTGGAAGAACTGTATAGGAAGGTCCAACATATACAAGGTTATTGCTTCAGGAGGACCTTTATTTACTCTTCCTCTCTTTTTCTCCTGGTTTTAGTACCCTATGGAGCATATACCGTATCAAACCACATGCTGCAGGCAAAGTCCAAGGTACCCTGCCAGGCTGCAAGGCAGGATGGACAGGAATGGATTCTCTGTGCTTTGCTTCCCCCCCACTTTTTTTCTTTTTTTTTTTTTTTCTTTTCCAAGTAGTCAGTACATTTATCAATTTTTAATTTACTCTTATTTAAAAGAAAAAAGATCCCCCCAACTAACAGTAATTGGAAGATATAAGATCTTTCCTCTGCTTTTAAGGCCAGTGAGGAATATACACTGTTTCAGCTGCATTTCAGCTTCAGCTCCCTCTTGGCTGGACTGAGTCCTTGTCACGCCATAAAGGAGCTGTTTGGTTTGTTGGGAGCAAGTGTTTCTTTTTTCCTGTGACCAGTGGCTTACCAAGTAAGAGAAAGTGAGATCCTGGCTCATTTAAACAATATCGTGAAAGTTGCTGGTGAGTTCAATGGAGCCATGCTTGTATCTGGAGTTAAAGACTGCAGAGAATGGAATGGACTTAGTTGTTGTAAACTTCACGGTACAAGAAATAAAAGCAACCAGACTCCAGTTTTCTTATGTGACTGGTTGACAATCTGTAGAAAATAAGACAGCACACCTTGTCTCTCTACAGAAGTCTGTTCTTCTGTAGAGTGGGAGTGTTCATAAATGTCTCATGAGTCCTGTGAGGACAAATTAAGTCATTATTTTCTGAACATTGACCAAACTTGAATTTTCTTGATTCAGTCATGTTGATATCTAACAATGTGGACAAAAATTTTAGAAACCACAGTGTTGAATGTCATGCTAAGGAAGAGAATGCCCTAAGCCAATGGATGCATTAGAAAGACTGGGTAATCAAGGGAGCAGTTACATATTTAAAGTTATAGCAGATTTATTTACACCTTTCTAAATAGCCTGCATCTCTTCTGTTCTTTGGATCAGATTCTGTCTTTTTGCTATAGGGCAGAAAAGAAATTGGCCCTGTTCCATTTTGAAGGGGAAGAAACAGTTTTGTGGGGAAATCCACTTTCTCTAGGGTTCTAATGACTTGGAAATCGTTTGAAATACTTGTGATTTAGATCATAATGAATTATGCTAATGATTCAAGTTAAAACTCCTTTTAACACTTTAAGGAGGTAGGCTTATTGGTGTGTGTTGCCAGTAGGGCTAAGTCGTGTTTGGCAGCCTTCACAGGCATTTTCAGTGTGCCCAGAGTGCCTGAATGTTCCTCAGTGAATGGTAGAGAATAGGCTGGGATTGCTGCAAGCAACTGAAACCTCGGGCACTGTCTCAGCAGTCAGACAGGACCGGGGCAGGGACTGAAGCAGTGTGCTGTGAAAGACCTTGGTTTTCTGTAGGGGTTATCTGGATGGCACTTGATAACCTTCTCCAGACCCAGACCATACCTCTTTTGTTCCCTTCATGTAAATAAAGGCTGTTAAAGCAGGCCCACTGCTCAGGAAAACCTGAGTTATTCAGGCAGTAATGTGCCTTAGGAAAAGAGCTGCAGCATTTTCTTGGGGAAAGTCTGATTCATCACTTGTCTGCATGCCTGGACAAGAAAAGGGTCATATTTCTGCTAGACACCAAAGCGAGGGGGGGAGGGTGTTTCTGACTTGATTTATCAACTAGGAGAGATGAATTAGAACCCTCGGGGGAGGGAAAACTTCACAGAAACTGAAATATTTTTACATTGCAGATGATTGTGGCCTCCAGACTTTTTCTTGTATGGCATTTATGCAAGCACACATTCCAAAACAAAATTAAACAAACAGTCCCTTGTGTTATGGATTAATATCGATTATTTGAGATACTCAAAATAATCAAAGTATAATAAAGAAATATTTATTAGTATACA
>JAWWES010000081.1:137378903-137414084 GCA_035583135.1 Lophotriccus pileatus | reverse complement strand
TTTAAATTGTTAAAGGAATGGTTTTTATGTAACTATAACCAGTTATTTATACAAAGTTTTAATTCAACCTATTACACCTTGAAGACTCCTAATTAGCCACTTTGCTCAATACTCAATTAGAATAACCATGTAGGTAAAATATGACTGCAGTGCAGAGAATTTCATTTGAAGTAGCAGTCCGTAAGTAATGTTTAGGAGCAAGTAGTAGAGTTCCATCAATGAATGCGTTTAGCTTGGAGCAAATTTGACACTGCAAACGATTGGCAGTAGAGGAGGGTGAGATGCTATAAACATGATGAAGTCTTCTAATTTAAAACAGAGGCCTAGAGTTCAGAAGATTTTGAAAGATCGTGCCTCTGCCAGAAACCTTGATGTGACCTCAGGCAAGTCACTTCACCTCTCTGTGCCTTATCTGAATAAATATCTCTGTTTCCTATCTGTAAAATGAAGATAATGCCTTATGCATGTTCTGAAACTCAAGTGTTAATAAAGTACACAGAAATCATCAGATAGGAAGTCCTCCAGAAGAACAAATGCTGAGTTGTGTTAAGTTTGTACAGCACTCAATAGCCAAGTGTTTTTTTATTGGGCCACTTGCAAATACATACTCTGTTGGGACTTATTTGGCTTATCCTCTTTGTGAGGAGGGTAGACTTGAACAAGGCATTTGGATTCAAACCATCTGAATGCTTGAAGGATAGAGAGCACCTGGCTTCTCTATCCAGACTTAGATCTAAAGTGGAATTTTGGATGTAGTTGTCAGCTGCACAGTGAGTGAAGCTTCCTTTTGGAGCCTGACACCAGAGCCCAGATAGGACGTGAGATTTTGTGGCTAGAACCTGTTTCTGTCAAAGCATGATAACAGAAAGAGCTTTAAACAAATTCCACTACTTAGAAGTTGCCATCTCTGCGTGTGTCTGTTAGTTTCATTTCTGCAAAAGGGCACGGCTCTCACAAATAGTAAATCACATACTTTCTGTTGATACCCTCTAAACTGTGCTAATAGCTGGGGTTTTAGCTGACAAATCTGGTTTTCATAGTACAGAGAGAATTACCTAGAAGTTCAAACACTAGGCTTTTCTCTTCACCCCATGTCTCCAGCCCCTGTTATGGCCACATTCAAGTGTCTGCTCTATACTTGCTCACACTTTGCTAACTGTTAGTAAAACTGAAGACTGTACTGAAGGATGCCTCCTCAGAAAGACATTTTGTCAAGAGCTGATCATAATTCTGAAATGTTATGCCTCTGGTGAGGTAAAATGCAGAACATTCAAGGAAAGATTAGAGGAAAGCCTGCACAATTTTGGAAAAAGGCAAAATTTGATGTGCTTTTAATGATAGGTGTTAAAACTGTGGCTTTAGCTTTGGTATTAAAGTATTAATACCAGAGCATTAAAAGAGCTATCATTTAAAGAAGTGCTTTGCCTAAACCAGGAAAAAAAAAAAGTATTGATTTATTAAAACTCCAAAGATTTGAAGAAATTTTTTTTAAAACTCTGGGGAAATTTTAGATCTATCTCCGGTGATGACTTCAGTTAGTGAGGGGCAACATTTTTTAGCTATATTCCCAAGCAATTGAAAAACACAGGACATTGAGAAGACCAAAATTTTCTTGAAAATAAGTTGCAGTCCAGCTCGTGACTTGGATCATGCACTTCTGTGTGTGAACTGACCAACTGAAATCAAAGGCTGCAGAAGTAGCTGCAGAACTGAAGCTGCAGAGACTGAAAGTGGGTGTGTGTGCAGTCTGACCACATCGGCACAGGCTCCACGAGGGAATGCTTTCAGGTTTTTGTGTTGTTCACAGTGTAAGAACATTCAATCATAAAATCCTTTGCTTAAATTCAAAAGCAGTGTTATGGTTCTTAAACACTATTCTGGGAAGCTTTAAAAGATTTTGCTTTTCCAAGGTTTGGGAAACTGAGTCACTTTGTAGTGACTTGGAATTCAGACAACCAAAAATTGAAAGAAGACAGTAATGAAGTATGTGGAAATGTAGCTCTTTGTCCAATTTTTATGGTAGACAGGAAAGGAGAGGTCAAAATTAGTAACAGTTTGAAGTAAAACTATTTAAATATTTTATACTTTTCCTACCTCTATATGTAAAATTCAAATCAGGTGTTCTACCTGCAGGGACCTTCAAACAGGTAATTAAAAACAACCCAACAGTTATAAATCAATTTATTCTAAATTTTAATTTAAAACTGCACTTGCATAATTTTCCAAAAGGGTTGAAACCTTTGTAAAACTTATTTTAATCATTTTTATTTTTGTTTTTCAAAAGAAGTCAGGTATCTTTACTTATCTTCCTGATTAAATCTCTCCATACTGGAGAGAATTATCATTTCCTTCCCAACCTTTCCTTGTCTTTTGAAAATACCAATAGGTAATTTTAGCAACTTAGATAAGGAA
Source organism: Lophotriccus pileatus (assembly GCA_035583135.1). Classification (NCBI taxonomy): domain Eukaryota; kingdom Metazoa; phylum Chordata; class Aves; order Passeriformes; family Tyrannidae; genus Lophotriccus; species Lophotriccus pileatus. The sequence goes on along the minus strand of JAWWES010000081.1, from coordinate 137,411,672 downwards.
TTCCATTATAACTGGGAAGCCAATTATTTGTCAAGATGTTATTGCAATATTATTAGAAAACTGGATACTTAAGCAGCAGGTAATTTTTTTTGTATTTCCTGCGTAACTATCATGCACTCTGTTTTGATTAGATCCTAATGATACCAAGAACATTTTAAACAAATACTCTCAGCCTATGCAAATGAAAAACATTTTACTTCTTCAGTTGCACTTGTGCAGCAATGGTAATTAATACGTCTTGTGATATTCAAACTATATCTGATTAAAACACAGTGCACCAAAGAGGGCTTTATAAATAATCTTTCCATGAACCCTGCTGAGAGACCTGGGAGAAAAAAGGAAATGTGTTGAACAGCATCATTGTGCCTGATAATGTCTACCCACAGTGGCATCGCACCTGTACATTCCCTTGCCCATAACCCAGCTCCTGCCCTGGACCACCCTTGGTGAATGGGACCAGCTTTTTCATCATTTTGATGATGAGAGCAGGCTTTGCAGTGCTGGGCCCAGCAGGCTGGCCAGTCCCTGTTGAACAGTAACTCCTTTAGTTGCTTTACCCTGTAGTTTACCAGTGTCTTGTCCCAGTAGTGGACCTCTCCAAAGGAGCAGTCCCAACATCCAAGCATGTGCAGCCTAAGCTGTGTCTCCTCAGTGTGACCCTCACTGATTAGTCTTGGACTCTGGTAGAAGTGTGTTTCAGAATAGTTGGCATAAAGGATATGCCAAAGAGTATCTGCTTGGAATAAGCTACCAAGCTTACATGCAAGTAGCCTCCTGGTTTAAAGAACCTTAAATGCACGAGTTAATTACTAGTATGGCCACTCCCTTACCTCACTGATGTAATACTTGCAAGCCAGAAAGAGAAGTTTGTTTTAGTTTTGAATTAAACATGATTTGACTTCACCAGCACCCTCTCTGAAGGCTGAGATTAAGGACCCCAACAAGGAAGGGATACATTTTTAAATGAGCACTGCCAACCCAACAACAGCAGGAAAAATAAAAAGAGAACCCATGTGCTATTTTGTGTGAGATCTGTTTTTCTCCATTCCCTTTATGGGAATTTTTTGTAACTGTGAGTTTAGAGGAAAGAGATAGATGTTTTCCAGATGATTTATTTCACCTTTGTTAGGCAGCTTCATTCTTTCCCCTGTGTCATCAGCTTCCCCTTGTTGTTTGCAAGGCTCTTTCCTATAGCTTCAGGAAGCAGGTTCATAAAAATAGGAAAATGTGGTATTAAAACAGAAAAAACAAGTAAGTAGGATAGCCACTGGGCAGCGTCCAGTAATCAGATTTTAGGGCTTCCAGTTACTGTATTTGTGTAAGAACAATCCTCTGTTGCTCTCCATATTGGTTCTCAACTGAATGGTAAGCAGGCACTAGCCTTGAACACTGTGATTTGCAGAACCTCATTTTCTGTGTGTGTTTGGGCATGTCAGCAGCCTTTGAAGATTTATTAATAACAGATTATACTCTTTTAAGGGGTGTTTTCAAGTTCCTAGCTTAGATGAGGGAGTGGCCCATTTACCTCTGCAACCACCCATATCTAACTGTCTAAACCAAATCACTTTAAGCTCCTCTTATTACATAGCTGCCAAAAACGGGCACAGAATCCCTCCTCAGTGAAAGGTTGTTCAGAAGAGCATCCGTCATGCTCCTGGGGTTGGCTCGGTGCGTCGGGGTCAGGTTGCACACAAGCTGTTGCACACGGCCTGGGAGGACCCGCAGACCCGCTCCTGGGTGCTGGAGCTCAGCCGTGTGAAAAAGCTTTCGGATTGGAGATCTTGGGAGGCAATGCCCTGGTGCTTGGCATTGCTAGACTTGTCTTCCTGCCTGTCTAGAACACCAGAACAAACTCCTCGTGTTTGTGCATTTTTTTCCCCTTGGAAAACTGGAAGACATTTAGTAAGGGCAAAGTGTTACAGTAAGTCAACATGAGTTGCACCAGAAGATCTCCCATTAGACAGGGAAAGGAAGAGATTTTATTTGATTCAATAGATTCAGTTTAGATGTAGTTTGGTAATTTCTTGTTCAAGTTAACCATGTAGGATCAGTGCTTCTGAACAGCCCTCTCATGAAAAACAGTGGAAAAGGGAGAAACAGAGCGAGGACAAGAGGTGCTGAAATACTGGTGAACCAGCCTCAATTTTGCTGTTCCCAGATTGTACCTTCTCAGTGCTGATGCCTGTGTTAATGTTTGCCACAGAGTGTACAAATCTTGGATCTCTCTGTGGGTTTTCTGTGGGAAAATACTCAGGACCTCAGACATTGACAATTTTTTTAATTATAGCCTGTGGCAATCCCAGCGTTACGGAAGGAATTTCACGGGGAGGTTTGGCTGGAACTGGCATTTCTGTCCGTCAGTGTACTTAATTTACATTTTTTAAATATTTTGATTGTGGTTAAATAATCATGTGCAGGTGGTAGATTTTAAGTATGATCTTCATTACTTCTGGCAGGGAAAGAAAAAGCTATCTTTATGAATAAATACTTCTTTCCTGAACTTAAATGCTGAGATTCCATCTTTGTGGGAAAGAGAGTTTCTTTTCTCAGCCTATGGTTCAGATCTATGACTTGCCCTTGTCTTGGGACACACATACTAAATATACTTTTAGTCTCACAATATGCCCAGGTGTTCATTTTCTTCTTTTTCTTTCAGCTCTGGAGCTGTAAGTAATTCTGGACTCATTCCATCCACCTGGTTGAGTGCTTTTTTCTATTCTTGATTTCTGGTTTTTTCCCTTCTCTTTCCCCATCTCTCTCGTGTTTCATTTCCTAAGCTTTTCTGCCAGAACAGCTTTTTATTTCAATCACCTCCGGGAGTGGAGTGGACATAATGAATTGGGTATTTTGTACGGGCTCCATGAAGGAATCAGGTGTGGCAAGAAGCGATGTGAGGCACTGCTGAAGCAGTGCCCCGTGCAGGGCAGCTGGCTGGCAGCACCATCCAGCCCAGGGGTGGGAACCTCTGACTTTTTGCAGTTGCTTCTGGTCTGTGAAGCAAGCGTGGGCCCGTCACACAACCTCGCTGCAACATGGTTGGGGAATATTTTCGGGAACAGAAACATAACTGCAGCAGAGATCTGTACTCTTCCATCCTTGCTAATCAAGATTGCTGATGAAACATTTATTTGTCAGGGTTGGATGTTTAGCTAAATATAGGAATACATTTTTGCAGTGTAAAGATGAACATCAAGGATCTTGGCACTGGTAATGTCAGTGAAATGCAGATGAAATGAATGTCTCTTGTCAAACTATTATCCTCCCCATGATCTAACGAGGTGCTGGATGGGAGTGATTCATTTCTGTTTGTTTGTTTGTTTGTTCATTTGTTCTGTCCTAGGTTGTTGCTACCTGTATTGCTGTTCCAGTCCTCAGCCTCAGGCATGCAGCAGGACTCTGTAAGAATCCTAAGCAATGATATACATTTACAATAAATGATCTAGTTGCTGGCACTGGGATAGGAAGAAGTCTTGCCGTGATCTCATTTGCTAAGCTGCTGTTGTAAACTTTCATGAAGTTAATATCACATCAGGTTTAGGAAGCCCTTCTTCCATTGTTTCACAAACTTTAATATTGATTTTTTTTTTCATTTGATACCCAACTGTAATGCATTTTGTTGCACTTGGAGATTTTTTGGTCCATCTACCATTGGACATAGTAATCTTCAACTTTTTTTTTTTATATTTTAAATTTTTCTAGCTTAACTCTTTATGTTTTTGCTTCATAGTCCTCTCTATTTTTTACTCTCTGATTCTATTATCCTTCAGTAATTTGTTAAATTTCTTAAATCTCTTTTGACTTTTGTTCCCCTATTCAGGATCTGGGCTGTTTTAAATTTGTCTGGTGCTGTATCTGTCTTAATGCATTGTCTGAGCCTGGACACAGGAATGTGGCTGAGGTCTCACAAAGGCTGAATAAACAGAGCAATTATCTCCCATTTCTTATGTATGCCATTTCTCTTCCTAAAAATCAAGATTCTGGGGATTTTTTTGTTGCAGCATAACTTTGTTGACTCATGTTTGTGTTGTGATTCGCCATGACCCTCAGATTCTCATTTCTTGTTTTGCATTTGTGCGTCAGTGTTTGCTTCCAGAGTATATTATTTAATTTGTTAATTAGCTCTTCTGAGTGTACAAAGTTCTTTGGATTCGAGTGTAGCTCATATTTTCCCGTGTGAAGGGTTTCTTCCCTCTTTATCCTTGCTCTTTCTTCTGTTGCTATGTGAAAGACAACACACAGAAAACAAAGAAACTGCCAGATATTCAGAAGAAACGAGAAGAGAATATACAAAATAAACAGGGTAAAAAAGAGGAAAATATTTTTCTTTCTTAGCTGTGGTAATTTTAACTGCATTCTTGTGAATAGCAGGGGAAACATATCAAACATACAATTTTATAGAAATGAAGGGTAAATTAAGAAAGCACATTCTTAAAAAAAAAAAAAAGGTAAAAAATGAGCCATAACAAAATGGAAGGAACTATTAGATATATTGCTTAGTATTTCTAGGGACAATGTTATGATTTAGCCAGCTAGAAATGGCCATAGCAGCTTTTGTAAATATGATGGATAGTGGAATAATTCATGGTTGACTTTAATTTTTCAATTCAAATATGTTTGCACATGAATTACCGTTTGTCCTGGGTATATTAAAACATCATCTTACTGGATAAATAGATAGATCAATGCATTCAATGTTAATCATGTCTTCAAATTTATTTTAGCTGGGAGTCATGAAGCTGAAGTCTTCCAAACATATGCATTTCTCAGTAATTTGGGGGGTTAATTCAGACAGGAAACAGGGATTTAAAGTGGATTGCTAATGCCATTTTATTGGAAAGGGAAAAAATGGGGTGGGATGGGCTGATTCCAGTAAAAATGTTTTGAAATTCACCAAATGGATGGTGAGCCCTCAGTTTGCACTGTCTGATACCACAGTGTCAATGTCCTTGGCTAATATAAGCTCTTCAAATGTCCTGTACTGCAAATAAATACCTTTTACTGAGGAAGTTTTAGGAAAGAATAGCTCAGACTTTCATGCCAAAGTAAATGCTTCACTTTTATCTCAAATTTGTAACAAGAATAGTTGTGCTGCTTGTCGCTGCTGCACTCAAACCACTGGACTCTCCTCTCAAAATACGAGTCTCGTACAGCCATCAAGCAGGGTGGAGTGCTTGCCTTGGGGAAGGCTTTATCTGGGTGAGGCCCCTTTACAGAGCAGAATGCACCCAGCACCCCCTCTTGCCAAGGCAGGAGATCTTCAGTTTGGGCTTACTGCATCTTGGCTTACTTACCTGCATCCTGATTCATTTTTCTCTACCTGCTGAGGCAGTGGGGTAAGCCCAAGGATCAGCAAGATGTAAGAGGATACACAGCAACACACAACTGTTGGTGGGTGGTGGAGCCCTTCACGGTCCTTGCTGGAGATTGTCTGTGGTGCCAAAGGTTTCCAAGTACAGCACGTGGGAATGAGTGGCCTCGGGACAGAGGGAATGGGGCAGGAGCCAGCTGTTGGGCATCTAGTACCTTAGTTCCTGTATCTTCGACCAGCCTTTCCCTTTTCATGCTTGTGGTAGAGGGCTACTAAACCAATTTTGCATTTTGACCCTTTGCTACTATTGCCATTCACCCTTTTGTTACCCTTTGTCCTTTCCCTTTGCACGAGGAAGCAATTTATGGGTACTCAGGGGTGCAACAGCAAGCACTGGGCAGAGAGGTCATCCAAAGTTTGGAGGGTTGCTAATTAGATTTTTTTCTTCATTAATTAGTCAAAGCTAATTAATGTCTGTCCTTGCAGAGATTCTGGTGCAAACAGAAGAAGAGGGTAGTTAAGTCAGGAATTTTAAAGCACCCTTGTGTTCCTAACAGCTCCAGCAGACATTAACCCCCGCTCCCCCTGTCCTTTTCAGTTTTTCGGACTTTCCCATGGTGGGTAAGATTTACCTGTTGCCAAACAATGCTGTTGCAATGCTCTGAAGTCAAATAATTTGTCTAAATCACCAGCCAAGCCAGACAGGATAGCAGTTCCTTCTGTTTACATATTGGAGGCAGCTTTGCATCTGGAGGAAGGAGTCTGAGGCTCGCTGGGGGCTCTCTTTGAACACTGCCCCCTCTCTCCCTGCCCTTTCGCCTCCTGGGCTGACCCAGCTGTAAAAGTGTCAGCCTGGCTGGAGATCCACAGCCAGCCAGACATGATGCATAGTTCCTCAGGCTCTCTGTTGTGTGCCGGTGGCCACTGGGCTCAGGGAAGCTTTTGGCTGGATTGCTGGCGCAGAAGGGAGGCATTGCACTTCTGCTGCCAGCCCCTACGCTTATTTTGGGAGGATGTGGACAGAAAATCAATTCATTTCCAGGCACTCCTGTTCCATAGAGCAAGGCTCTGGTGTTGTTTATCAGTGTAAAAGGAAATGAGGATTTATGGCATTACCTGTTAGCTTTACTGGGGAAAAAAAGAGATTTCTGGAATTTAAAATTACCCTGTTGGGAATTTTTCTTCCGTTTTTAATTATAAATTAGTATGCAAATAGTCCAAAGTCACTTTGGCTGCTGTTGTAAACTGCAACGCATGGGAAAAGCTCCCTATCATAGCTGATGTGATGAAAGCAGCCTGTAGAAAATGCTCAGTAACTGCTAAATGAGGAGGAGAAGGGAAAGAGGGCAAAGGATGGAGCTTGTTCACAACTCGGAAGTCTTACCCACAGATGTCCTCTGTGCCTGATTGCCTGGGCCCTTGGGGGGGCTGTGCTGCTCAGCATTTGTTGTGTTGCATCTGCCTGGGGAGCTGTTGTGTGCAGTCCAGCCGTGGTTCACTGGTGAGGACACTGGCACCCATCGTGGGGGGCAGTTGGAAATATTTCCATCCCCACACTGATTAACCTCCAGGTACCCAATGAGAGACACGCCATCCGAAGCGGAAAATAACTCCGTGCGGTTCTGTGAAGCAGGGGTGCACTGTGATCTGATGTACTAAATATTTGGGCCAGAAACTCCCAGGAGTTCAGGATCCCTGTGCACCCTTGCAGAGACCTCCATGTGTGTTGCCAGTATCAGCTGAGTACTGAGCCTGACTTGACCAAAATCTCCAGAAGTGATTTTGGTTTACCTTAGTGTAGCTGAGATCAGTCAGATGTCTGTCTGACCCCTTTGTTTAGCATACAGAAATAACAAACCTCCCTTCTCTTCCCAAATTAATTATTAATCACAAAAAGCTTTCTTTTTCACACAGAGAACATTATATAATTACCATTACTTTTATGCACTGCTCTCTTTCGTCTTGCTCTTGGCTTCTGGACTGTTGCTGTCACAGAGGTTGTCACATCAGGAAGGTGGCTGTCTACAGCTGTCAGCTGAGAGATACCATTTTAATTACATTTTTTTCATTTCACATTCAAGTCACAGTTTTACCCATGCTGAGATTGGCTTCTCAGCACGTGAACTTGGAGATGGCTTCTGCTGAGCCCAGTGGGGAGTCCCATCCCTTCTGTAGAGGTCCTTCTTTGTTTCTTTCCCCACTAGCGCTGCTAAGGAATGGATAGTATCCTTTTGATATGCTTGATATTAAAAATTAGCTTTGATTCTTCAATACCCAATACTCCTGAAACTTTCTATTGTACTCTTTATTGCCTGGCATTTGTGGTATTGGAATTGTACCTATCTATATAAGTTTTTTTTGTTGTCAACAGCCAGTTTTTAATGAGTGGAAACTTTGGGAATGTTAAGCACCAGACAGTCAGGAATATTAGCCTTTCAAGTTCTTCTGTTGCTGTGACTGAATATGCATGACAGTGTCTTAAAACCTTCCTTCAGGTTATTTAATTAATTGAATGGTGTAGTTTCATGTTTTTCATTTACTGACTGGGAGGAGGATTGGACTGGTTCTCAAATGTTTGGTGTGCCATGCTTATCATGTATGGGAGCTGATAATTTGGGTGCAGCAGAGGCCAGGCATCAGGAGAGAAGGTGTTGGTGGGAACCACAGGCTTGGCCATTTCTACACTGTGCCTGGCTTTGTGCTGCTGTGTCCTGTCTGCCTAAGCTGCTTAGGACTCAATGCCCCTGGGACTGGAGTTTCTTCTCCAGTCTCATGTTTTGAGAAACAAACTTCTTCTCCAAACTTCTCATGTTTTGGGATGGAGGTTTGGGCTTGCATATTGGGCTGGGAGTAAAAGGGCAGGTGCTAATCTCCGAGCCCCATCTCTGGAATGGTGTTCCCTTAGAAGTAAGCAGTGTTTGCTCTACATTTGCATCGGTGCAACTGGGATACAGATCCCGTACAAGGTGACAGGAGCTTTTTTTGCCCTTTTTTGTGGTTTTTGTTACTGAAGGGCTGCTGCTTAGAGAACATGTTAAGTTTCACTGATACCTAAATCAATGCAGATGTTTCTCTGAACAGAAATTTCTACTGTGGACTGAAGGTACCACAGTTTTTTAAGTTGAATATCCTGAGTTTTTCTGTTTACAAGGCATTCTTGTAAAATCATAAAAAATCCCCAGCCACCTCTCCAAGAGGCTTTAATATAGTCACTTTCTAATATGCTGCCAAGCTTCCTCAGCCCTCCTCCTACCTCAGTGCTTCCCAGATCTTAAAACAAGCTCAAAAGCTCCTGGTATCTATTGAAATAGTTACTACTATGATTTTATAGTAAGGGCTTTTCTTTATATGTGTCCTTTGCCTCTCTGTCCTGATGAACTCTGAGCACTCAGTCTACCATGCTGGATGGTGAGGTGTGATGGAGAGGCTGCTCTGGCCAAGTTGTCCTGACTGCTTTCTGGCCCTGCATTTAGTAAAGCTGTTGCTAATAGCTGGTTAAATGGATAATGGCAGTTTAATCCCAATAGCCTTATCTTACTGAGACCAGTTTGCAATTATAATGAAACACGTTTCAATGTAAATGTTTAAGTGAGTTAAACCGCTCAGATGCTTTAGGCCTGGGGTGGGAATCCTCATGGGGTCAGTGTGGAAATGATCAGTGCATTGCTGTCACTTGCCCTTCTCCTGGAACATCACCCTGTGGTTAGGGCAGCCACTTGACCTGGAGAAGAAGCCAAAAGCTTGGAAGATTATGCGCCCTGATCAAGTGAGATGCACAGTGAGATACAAAGACTCTGCCAGGAAGGATGTCCAGATTGCTTCTCTTCGTTGGTAGTTTGGACATTTTCTGTAGCAAAGCAGCACTGCTGTAGTTCCATCCTGAGCAAGGAGTTACAGCAGTGGGGTAGGACTGCCTGCTGGGTGTCCTGAGAGCAGACATGGAGCCTCACAGCACCACTTACTGTTCTAAATAGGGTTCTTGCCCCTGCAGGGACCACACAGCTTCAGACTCTGCATCCCTCTCCACCATTAGCATCACTTGGCTGCCCAGGGTGGTTCACAGCTTGGGCGAAAGGAGCTGATTAATCCCTTTGGCTGCCTAAGTCTAGACAGGAACAGAAACATTTTAGGCATGTTCTGTTTTGGTTTGGTTTGTTTTTTGTTTTGTTTTGTTTTGTTTTAACTGAGGAGTGTAAGATGAGGCTGCATTCTTTGGTATAAAATTAGTGCTGGCTTGCTCTGGCTAAGAAAAGCAGGACATGAATTCCTCCCTGCGGTTAGCTGTGAAAGACTGGGAGTCACTTTATAAGGCTTTCGGTTTCACGCTCCTGCAGCCCCACGTGCCTTTCAGAAACATGCACCTGACATAGTTTTTCAGATTGTGGAGTTTCGTGGTTTGTTCTTTTTATAGAGCTTTTTGTGTGTTCCAGAGTTTTGTTCTGCTTAGGTTTTTTTAACTTTTTTTGGTTCTTTGGTTAATGACTGCATGCCAAACTATAGCAGAGAAGATTTTAAAACACTGCACATCCAACCTTCCCAAAAAATAGACACTTCTGGGCTGGAACACCATAAACTAATAGGACAGAAGAAAGGACTCCTAGGCCAAAGACAAGGACTCTAAAATAAATGGCAGTGTTGACCATTCCATTATGGAAGCACGTCATGCTATTAAACATTTGTTTAGCTGAGTCTTCTGGAGGACATTGTCACGCCTCAAAATAGATGAGAGGATAAACTATTGGGAAGGTCATTATGAAAATATCTAGAGAATCCAATATTTTCAGCTGCAAACAACTGGTTTCTATTTCTCAGGCTAAAGAGGAATCTCTGGGAGGTCCCCACCACTGTCTCTGGCTCTGCTGCAGGAGGACAAATGGCACCTGTAGGCTTTAACCATTAGTTTGAACACAAGCTCCAATACTTGCATCCGACAGCAGCTCTCAAGTGCGGTTTCAGCAGATGCAATGAAGAGGAACAGAAGCCGAGCTGGAGGGAAGAAGGACCAGCAGTGTCAGCTCTTAGGCACAAGTTTAGCTCCTGAATTTTTCTGGTTTCTTCTTCTCCCCACTTCTATTCCCTCACTGTGGGACTTGGGTGCATAAGTGGCCTTTGTGCTTTGGAAATTATCCCTCTTAATCTTTTCCAGTGCAGATCTTCTTCTGTGCTAGAAGCGCCTTGCCTTCTTATTTGAAAAGCAGATAAGGACAAAATAATGGAGGGCCTTTTTTTAAACTATGAAAAGAAAGAAGCTGGGGCTAGTGTGTATGAAAGAAATCACAATGCAGCCTGCCTTGTGCTGTTTATACAACCTGGGTTTAGATCTAAACACTACCCGAGAAGTGTCAGTGAGTATAAACGGGGAGGGCTAAAGCACAGCTGGTTTATATGGGTAGGTTAAAGCAGAGATCACTGAAGCGAGACTCATAATCCTGGAAGAATTGAATGACTAGCAGCTGCTTAAGGCGTTATTCCTATTCATAAGGCCTGTGCAAGTGCACTTGAAGTTGGTTACTCTTTTGGAGACACGAGGCAGAAAATGCATAAACAACTGAGCCGGGGAGAAAGTTAGGGAGCTTCTTCCTAGTCTGTTGGTCTAAGTTTAAATTTTATTGCTGCAAAACCGAGCAAGTTTAAATATAATTGGTGTCAGACACCTGCCCCTGACATAAAACCAGCGTTGGGGAACACATGGCAACCCCGCTCAGTAGAGCTGTCTTCTGAGAGGTCAGGTCAAATTCATAGGAGAAATGAACACCCAGTCTTCTGGAGACTGAATGCATGTTTTTGCTGAATACTTGAACAGTCTTTAGTGTTTTAATCCTCCCCAGGTAGGAAGAGCTGTGCTCCAGAGGCACAGAGTCCCTGCTGGGTCAGCTTCAGGAGAAGGTCACGCTGCTGCTGGGGCTGCAGAGCCTGCCACGAGTGGGGCCCTGGTTTGGTGTGCACGTGGCACGCCCCTTCTCTTGGAAATCTGGGATGGGGAATAGCACTAGGGGAGGGGTCCTTCCTGACTGAGGAGGACAATACCACGGGGGTTGTGCAGAGATGTTGTGGATCGGGCAGAGCATCTCTGCCTGGCAGTGCTGTGGTGGCATTCCTGCTGTTCTCCCTGATGCTGCAGAAAGGTCGATGTGTTCTTCTAAAGTGTGTTCTTTTTAATTGTCAGGTTTTTAAGACTTAAGTGCAAAAAGGAGAAAAGCACATTCATTTGAACTCTGGGTTAAAAATAAAGGGGAATGGGATATTTAAGGACACATAAAAAACACTGAAGAGTTTGAAATTGCACTAGTTCTGTCAGTGTGGAAATGCAGGATTTTGTGCATGTATGTAGATAATTTCTCACATGGATTTTTGCATTTCTTTCTTGTGTAGTGTTGGTAGTGTCCATATTGAAGAGAACATCCTATAAATGTCTTTAATCAATCTGTTTCTTTCCTTGTAATAAAAAAAAATCTTTGCATTAGCTTTCCATATGTCTACATTTCTAACAGAGAAACTGTGCTGAATGCAATTTAGCCAAATTAAAAAATAAGCTTTGCTTAAGAATGAGGAACTGATGGAGGGCTCAACTCTTTTCTTGCTGGGGGTGATGTAAATCATGAGTAAGTTTATTGGAGTTGATTGCATTACAGTGGCACAAGGAAACTGTATAATGAGATGTGAGTCAGACTCAGAAAGTCCCATGCAGAGATGCCAAATGGCAGCACGGGATCATCAGAAAATCCCACAGAGCAACTTGAAAGTTAATTATTAGGGACATTTTCTCTTCTGGAGCAAAGTCTGTTGTTTATTGAAGCAGGTTATAAACCTGCACAAATCCTGCTATGCTTATTTGGCCAAGATCACACCACACTGTGAAAAAAAATGTTTTTTCTTTCTCCCATTTGTTAGCCTTATGCATTATCCTGTTTTATGCCTTGTGTTTCCCTTGTGTTTTCCATCTGGCAACTTCCACTCTGTGTATCTTTTCGACTAAGGATGAGGGTGGAGAAGGAGGGTTTTTTCCTGTAGAAATGAGGGGCAACAAGAAAATCCCCTGAGTCCTTTGTACTTGTGAGTAGATAAACAATCTAGCCTATAAGCACCTTCACTGAGCATCTTCAGAGTATGTAGTGTGTTTGAGCTGCTGCACATGGGAAAAGGCTCCCTTGGGTCACATCTTTACGTCAGTTCCTACAAAGAGGACCAGAAGAGAGTGATACCATCTTATCTGACTTCAGCAATAGCTTCAGCCATCAGCCGTGGAGGATTTCCCGTTACAGGACGAAGGGATGTTTCAGTGGAACCTCATTGGTGCTATTTCTAATCATAAACTAATTAATACATGAAATTATACCCCAGAGAGACATTTTGGCATGTTCTTTATGAATTCACACTTCCTCATGAGTAAGAAATCATTGTGGTTAAAATGGATAGAGGAAACTGTTGCAATGCTTGTGTGGTGGAGGTTGTAGGTGTCCTTCAGTTTGTGTATGAGTAATGCTAAAAGAGTGGGAAGGACACTTAAGGGGCAGTGCTATCCCAAAAACAAATCAGAAGAATTTGGAGGAGAATCAGATGTGACTGCTGTATGCAAGAGCCTATTTCAGGGCTTCCTACAGAAGACTGAGCATTCAGGGGTTGGTGGGTGCTGGAAGGATCACTGTCACCAGAAAAAATACATGTTGCTCTGAGACTGGAAACTCTGGTTGCAAGAACATTTCCATGGAAATCTGTTGGAACCAAGAAATAAAAAGTGTCTGCAGGGGGACAATGAATGTCTCCAGGAGGAAGTCCAGGATGTCTCACCAGCTAAGATGTCTGGATAGCCAAGAGGGTGAGGATGTAAACCCTGAAGGGAAGGGAGTACCATGGTGCTGAGACTCAGGCTCAAAGTACAGAGAAAAACTGATGGGGAAGGTAATGCCTGGTAGATCAAACCCCCAGGAAGGGAAGAAACAGAGCTGCACATGGGATACTCCTGGCATGAGCTGTTCCCTCTGGTATGCACAAAGAAGATATCACTCTGCCCCATTTCTTCCTTGGTTGGATGGTCAAAGAATGCGTGCCTTTTCCTCCCCACAGCTTCTCTGGGGAATGGGAAGTTTGGGAATTTTTTTCTTGGCGTGATGACTGATATCCTTTGCAGTCCAGAAGGAACCTCCCTGGACTGTGTGAGCAGTTCAGCACTCCCAGCCAGATGCAATACTGCACGTGAGGTTCTGGCCCAAGGGAGAGCAGAGCGGGAAGCCAAGTTCTTGGGCATGAGGGAGTGGGAAGCTGAGTCACAGGACAAGCTTAACCCTGAGCTTTCCTGTGCTCTTGCAAGCACAATTGTACTCTGTGTGTCTGTACTGCTGAAATCAGGCAGGAGAAGAGCTGTGAGTTAATTATGTTTTAGGGGAAGATGGATGAAATGGGCTGTCAGAGGCAGTGGATGAGAGCAGCCCTGCCGGCACCCTCCCTGGGCCAGCCCTGCCTGAGCAGCGTGGAGCAGCTGGAGGAGCTGGGGCTACGACAGGAGCTGGGCTGTTGCATGCCTTGTCTGGTGCCAGGTTTATTGTTGTGCTGGAAGGTATTGTAGCCTTTCAGAAAAATCAGACTGGAGGGAAGAGGGATAGTTACTAAGAGTATCATTAATACCTAAAAGAAGTTTTATGAAAACTGTTCTTGAAAGAAAATAAAAAAATCTTTGTATTGTGTGAATGTAGCTGCCAAGGAAAGCATTCACAGGGCATGTAGCAACTAACCCCTGCATCGTGCTGGGTGCAGTGTCCTTGGAGCTGGCTCTGGGAGAGACAAGCATTTTTCAGAGAGGGTAAGAAGGCTGCTGTCTGACACACTGAATGTTTTTCAAGTAAAAAAAGTCACGCAATTCCCATGAACTTGTAAACTAGCTGTTCATAGTTTTGGCATTACCCTCTGTAGGAGCAATCTGAGCCATCTCTGGCTATGGATACTGTAGTCATCACAGAGTGACTTCAGAAATGTGAGTCAGATCATGACACCAGCTTCCTGCTTGCTGAGTAATCAGTCTGACTTGTGGTATGTGCTGCTTTACCAGCACACACCGGACTATTCTCATTGCTCTGTGTGTTTTATCTCGGTTTTTTTCTTTAGTTTTTTTTCTTGTGTTTATTTATCAGCTGAGTGGTTGACTTGAGCAAAGCGCAGCAAAAAAATGTTTCATCCCAGGCTGAATTATTTTATTACTTTTTCTTTTACAGTTTTTATTGCTAGTGTTGGTGAGAGGCCTGCAGGGGAGGATGTTCAAAAGCCTCTGCTTTGTGCTTTGGTGCCAGAATATCTGCTCACTCAAGCTTTACAGGGGCAGGCAGCACTGAAAACCCAGGAGAGGTACAGGGGGACCATGGTGGTCAGACTCACTGAATCAGGGAGGTTTAAGGAGATGCCATTTGAATTGACTCCCTGCCAGCTGAACACAATACATCATGGATCTGGGCTGAGGCTGACATTTTAATGGTTTGATTAGTTTAGGAAGAATACTTTTATTGTGTGTCTTCGATTATGTTAAGTACTGTGTGAAGTTGTTACATCAGGATGAGCTTAGATTGCCTTCCTATATACAGTACAGTCTGCACTGTCTATCCAGGATCCTACCAGTAAGCTGGTGGAATCCTCTTAAGTAAGGAGCTGTTAAATTAATAAAGGTGTTAATCACATGGGGGGGGAAAAAAAAAGAGATAGAGAGGAGGAGAAAATCTTATGTAGAAATGCCAAATCATAGCTCGAAGGTTTCCACTTGGGATGGTCTTGCAGGGCTGGGTAGGACAGCTCTTCTGTTAGAGAGCTGCTTTTCATATGGTGATTTTTATACATCCTCATTTTCTTAGATATTCTGTGTCAGAATTTGAGCCTTGCTCCTAATCAAATGTAACACTTAGATCGCGCTCTGCTTCTTAAATGTTAATCCCAATTGAACCGCTTTATACCCAATAAAACCCTGTTATTATTATCCTCTGCACACAGACAAGAATTGAAGTGAAGTGAATTGCTAAAGCCCTTCTGCAGAGTTGCCATCAGGACCAGTTCACTATTGACAGCCTGCATTCAGACCATGGCACTGTTATTCCACTCTTAAGTACAGGTTTAGGACTATGTAAAAGGTATTTTTGGTTTATTTAGATGTGACAGAATTTACTTAGGCTTTACTGAAATAGTATAAGATGAAATCAATAGGATTGAAGTGGCTTGCCAGATACTCCAGTGCTTTCAAAATTTTACTTTGCATCTATTACTCATCAGAGTTGTATGAAAGAAAAAGCATTGAAATGGAGCATGATAAATAATTTACATACAAAATAATTGAAAATTTACTTTTTCTGTATGATTAGCTATATGCAGCTGTTATCCATGCAGATAGTGACCTGGGTTTGATTGCTCTTTATATGTATGTTTGATTGTTCATGTGTTGGAACAAACAGGGTCTGTGTCAGACGTTTGATGTCAGAGTGGTTTTAATCTTTGCTGCTTTTTTTCAGGAAGGAAGTGATTTCTATGCCTCAACCTTTCAGCACAGGATGCCCTTCCTGAAGTGCATATTTTGTCTTAAATCATAGAATCAGAATGGTTTGGATTGGAAAGAATCTTTAAAAAGTCATCTAGTTCCAACCCCCTTACAATGAGCAGAGACAACTTCAACTGATAGGTTGCTCAGACCCCTCTCCAGCTGACCCGGAATGTTTCCATGAGCTTGTTCATGTCAAGAAGCAGGCATGATGGTTCCTTCGCTTATGTTAGATGTCCAACATGACATGCTGGTTGGTAAATGAGAGCAATTAAATAAAGAAAATACACAAAATACAGCTTTTTTGCATCTTTATGGAGCGTTGAGCTGCAGAGCAGAGCAGCAATGCTAGCAATGCTGACCCGTGTGCAGGGGCCAGGTCCATACAGAGATGTGAATGGTATGTGTCACCAGGAAACCTATAGGCAGTCTTAAGCCATAATCTGCCAGCGATTTTGCATTTCACTTTGAAGTCAGGGGAGCTGTGTTCCCCTAACATGACCTTTGTATCCTCCTTTGGATCTTATTGTATGGACTGGAGGCCAGCGTGTCATTAACAAAGCAGCAGAAAAGCAGAGCTGTCTAGGCTTTTTTGTTGTTTTAAGACCCTTTCTGTTACAAGCAGGCATGCCAGCACTTTGCCTGAACAGGCAGGGAGGGAGAGGGAAGCGGCAGTGCTGGTGTAGCACTGCTGCCCCCCGGCAGGGCCCGCACACAGTGTGTCCTCAGCCTCAGCCGTGTCCTTCTTGGGCTGTGCCGTGGCTCTGCTGGGCTGCCCCTGCCTGGTCTTGTGCCACCAAACTGCTCCCAGCTGCTAAGGCTGCGCATCCATATCTACTCCTCTGGGCTAAAGGGCTTCAGCTTTTGTCCTGTGAACGTCTGGCAACAGCACCTAATACCAGTAGCTGATGTTTTTTGGCATGAAGGGCAGGGTATTTGGCCTCATCTCCACTGAATCCCTGCTCTTGGCCTTCTTTCAGAGAGAGGCACTCAGAGCGGATCCAGTTGACTGAGAAAATCTCTTTTTTAGATGATGATCTGTGTCAGAGGGATAAGGCTTTCGAGGAACAGCACTCCCAAGCCTAACTTCAGCACTTTGGCTCAAACTGCCGTGGTGTGTATGAGATGCAGCAGGATTAGAAAGGTCAGACAACAGAAGCATTTTCCTGGCTAACATGAGGCTTGGCAGTGACCCAGAGCTGCTGCCAGCTGTTGGCTACTGGATGGCTCCAGGCCATTTTGGGCTGTCTTGCTCCAATGCCACCAGCAGGGCAGGCAAATCCAATGGCAGCCTCTCATCACGTGATGGAGGTGCTGGGTCTGATGAGTGTGTCCTGCCTCCCCTCGAGCACCGCTGACAGAGACAGTCCTGCCTGCACGGGTTCTGGGATGAGGAGCCCTGCCCTAGGCTCCTTGGAATCTTCCTCCAGACCTTGCATTTCCCAGCAGGAGGGCGCTAAGAGCACCTCATCTCCACCTGATACTTGGCTTGAATAGTATGTATCCAAGCCGAAAGTAATCCAATTGCATCCACCACCAGACCAAGGGACCTGTGTTATCTCTTGCAACTGAAGTCAACCAAAAAGCCTTAGAGGGCCCTTGGAGCACTCTGAGTCGAGAGAGATGCTTTTGTGTCTGGGGAAGAGGGAGTGATGTTGACCTCAGACCCCAGGCAGAAGCAATATCTTTAATCTCATGTTGTACTGGATTCTTAATCTCCCTTACATTGCAGTATCTCATTTGCACATATTTTCCTGTGTATGTAGAGATAGGGTCTTTATTCAAATATTAATCAGCCTGACTGATGGTGGAGATTTGTGCATCTGACAATTTGACATCAGTACTGTGCAAGCCTGGTTGTTTGCAGGCTATTACAGAGCACCTCTTTGAAACAAGTGTTGCACAGGACAAGTTTGGGGTTTTTAGATGTTAGCTTTCCAACTTTTATTTACTTCAAGAAGAGAAGAAGGAATGTGATTCTTTGGTACATTAATACCCTTAATATGTTGCCATCTCAAATATTGTTAGATGTTTATTGAGGTCTTAAAATCCAATATGTATCAGATTGCCCAGAGCTGTTAGGATTGCCTTGGGGATAAGTGGGAGTGTTGTCTTGCTTTCTCTCCTTCCCTCCCTCCCTCTCTCTCTTACGTGGTATGTTATCTACAGAGGTAAATTTATGAGCAGCCAAAACAGTGCTTGATTGATCATGGGGCAGGACCGACGATAAATGGCACCACGCGCTGCTGTTCGGGAGATGCAGGATGTGGAGCTTCTGTTCTGTTTCTGCTGGTGTACAGATAATCTGCCTTTGGTTACAGAGCAAGGAAGGCAAAACTGATTTGGTTTTTTGTGGGTTTTTTTTGGTTTTTTGTTGTTTTTTTTTTTATTAATCTGAAGCAGGGACTGCAGCTGCTTGCTCCTGCTGGTGGGGCTGGGCCAGGCTCCAGCAGGGCCAGCACAGGGCGGTGGGTCAGGGCAGGATCTGGCCCCTGCCCGGGTTGTGTGCTGGCTGTGCAGAGCTGCCTCTGGAGTCCTGCTGGTGTGGGACTGGCGAGGGGCCAGTGGGACAAGAGGGCTCTCCTTTGCTCGTGAAGCATCCCTGGTTTAGCCAACAGCTCTGCAGCAGCCTACCATCTGGGAGGCACAGAAATGTTCTTAAAATGACCTTTTTTTTTTTTTCCCTTTTTTCCCTCACAACCTTTTCTCTATGAAAGCCTATTGCATTCTGGCTGCTGTCAATTTAAGATTTGTTAAACCATTCCAGACGTGTTCGTAGGATATCTGCTTCGAGTGTAATCTACACTGTGCTCCCTGGACCCCTCCTCTCTGTCACAGAAAAATAAGCTTAATAGAGTTAAATGCTAAAGTACAATTTCCACTGAACTATGAGAATTGACTGCATAAGCCTCCTATGTAAACAGAAAGCACCAATTTGTACAGCTCTGCAGCTAAATACTGCAGATTAATTTTTTACAAATGTCAGATGTCTATATTTAAATTTAATATACATGTTAAGCCTTTTCCCTCCTTCTTCAGCCTTTCATTTGTAACAGGAATGGAGTCAGCTAGAATTACTGCTTTCAAAAAACAAAAGGGTCTGATTTCTGACCCCATGCTAGGCATGGAAAAGGTTGTTTCCCTAAACAGGATTTACCCGCTCACCCTCCCCAGCCCCCCTGGGCTGGTATATCCCAGGCTGCACAGAACCTTCTGCCCCACAGGCTGTGTTCAGCTGAGGCAGACAGCTGCCCCGTACTGCCCTGACACTGCTGCCTGGGCCTTGCCAGCAGCACCTCTTCCTCCCCCTCATTTTTGTAGTTCTTCAGCTCTTCATGTTATTTCAGGAGTGATGGGTGGAAGAAGGAGAACTTCTCCCCCATCTCTCTTCACAGTGTCTCCTCACTTTCATAGGTGTTTTAAAAACACAATAAAGATGTGTTCTGGCCCCGATTCTGTTGCTGGGCTCTAGGCACTGTGGGGTTTCAGTTGTTTGAAATGCTGGCACGTCTCTCAGGCGATGTGGGTTGCCTGCTGACATGAGTCTCCAGTTGTGTCCTGCCGGGGGTCAGGCATTCAGGAGGAGCAGTGCCCCGTTTGTCTCCTCAGCCTCTGCAGCATCTGTGCTCCTGCCCCACATACAAGCACAGCCTCTCCATCGTCTGGTTCTGGGTTTGCTTGTGTAGCACATTGCTTCCAGAATGAAATTACTCCTTCTCCTGGGGAAAATAAGTCTCCCCAGCTTTATAGGCAAATTAGTCTCAAAGTGTTTGAGGAGGACTCACAGGGCAGTAGCTTTGTGAATGACACTGGAGACAAATATGAACAGCAGTACCTCAGGTTTTTTTAGATTTCTTTTGTGTGCCACTCATTTATTTAATTAACTTATTCCCTTAATTAAAGCTACAGTAAGAAATAAAGCATCATGCAGCATCGTGCTTCATTGACAATCTCAAGAATGTTTCTACCACTATATCTTTTAAGCTGTATTTATTTTTTTAAACAATATTGAACAGGATACATTCTTTTGTTATTTTCTATTATCATGTCTGCTGTTACCTTTCTGCTCTTCTTTATATATTTGAATAATTCCCTTGAATCTATCTGATTGGCATGCACAGATATTCATGTGCATAACCATCTGCAGATCAGGTAATCAGTGGGAACTAATGATGAAATTCATGTTGGTGTAGTTCAGGAAAAAGGAGGCAAAATAGGAATAACCCTTTCAGAAAAGCCATGAAATGTAAAAATGGCCCTTGTTGCAGCATCTGAATAACAGAGCTGTACAAAAGAGGAATGACAGTGACATTGAACCTGTCAGTAAACCCTTCACAGCTTTCGTTTGGCATCACAAACCCTTTGAGCTCCATTCTCCTAGTTGATGTGATTTGGCTGGACCCCATGATGTGTTTTACAGCCTTGTAATTCTCTTCCCCAGCATATATTCTCTGTATACATTGGTGCTGCATGACCCTGCTCCCTGGCCTGCTCAAGACAAATGCCCAACCAAACTCAAACCCATCACCCGTGTCCTGTCTGTGTAGCACTTAGTCTTGGGAAGGATCCCCTCTTAAATTTTCCTGTGGGTTGTATTGCTGTAACTCAGGAGAGCTGAGCCTGTCCATAGAGGCAGCAGTACTTTATTCTCATGAATTAACAACCTGAATAAAAGGTAGTGTCTCACCAGCTCTCATTATTTATCTGTCTTTGTGTTTGTCTTATAGAACAAATAAAAGTGCACTGGGCAGTGTGTGATGTGGAACGGCTGAGGAGCCTGGCTTGGCTTTCTCCTGCTGGTATCCACAATGGCTTCAAAGCTTCTTGTCCTCTTCACTGAGTGCCATGCATAAGCCTTGGGCAATGTGCAGGAGCGGGATGGAGGCGACAGCTGCATTGATGGGTACTGAGGGCAGTCCTCAGCTGAGCTCCCTGACTCAATTGACTGAGGTGTTTGTGGTTTTTGTTCCTCAAGTAATGGAAGATCACCCAGGGAGGTGCTGGTGCTGGTTGTGTCTGAGCATATGCTAGTTCTGGTTAGGTACCAGGTACATCTTGGCTGCTCATCTCCAAGCACAAGTGTACAGCTGTGCACCATCGACTTTTAAGGCAGTAGGGTCACAAATGGGGGCATGCAATTTTTAGTAGGTCATGAGAGGTGGTTATTGTACTGTTGCTGAGTTATAACTTCTTCATATAAGATGCTTGTGGCAGTGGAGATTCAATTTAGGGGTGACTGATTTACGAGATTGCACCAGTGATGTATGCAGCAATCTATGCACAGGCTGCTCAAAATGGATGCATGGGGACTACTTCTCTGGGTATAAATGTACCATATATTATAAATACATAATGCTTATATAGACCGGTTTATGCCTTGCAGTAGTATGTGGAAGGAGCAGGGAATGGAGAGATACCTGCATCCACTCAAATATGGAGTGTATTACTGGAGGTGCCAATATCTCAAAGATCAGAAGGGGCTTCTTAAGTGCATCCATTATACATAAATCTTGCATGTGTGTGCAAAGATATATATGTAAATGAGTACTGGGAGATTGAGTTTTGTATTCTGTGTATGTAAATGCCTACTCATGCACTTAAAAGTATGGTGTTAGCTGTAGGTTGCAAGTATAGCAAAACCATATGGCTTAAAAAATAACTTCAGCTTTGTGCTGTGAAATGGATGAGAAATGCAGTGTAACGGGCAGAGCTGCAGTCACTACTTTTACCTCTGGGATTTTGACACATCCATTAACAAGGAGACCTTGGTGGTGCAGTTGTTTTCAATCACTGAGTCTCGTGGAAAATTCAGGGGAAAAAAGTCACAAATAACTGGTAATATTGTTTAAGTGATACTGCTGAAACTCATTCATTTAATTGGAGTTTTATATGGCCACATAAATAATATATAAGTGTATATGTGTACATGGTATTCTCATATGTATGATTAAATGTTTATATGGTGCCTTCCATTCCAAAGTGTTAGGTTATGTAACTTAGCATAAAACACCTTAAAATTTGGGGGAAAAATTAACTTGTATGCAAACACAGTTTATTTCTTTTTGCTCATTAGTAAAATGACACAATAGCTAAGAAACAGGTTATCCACTCAACAGCACGTAGAAAGGCTGAAAAACCCAAGTGAGGGTAAAGCTGTATCCATCTTAACTGACAACAACTGGGTAGGCATTATACCCAGAGCGGGGCTGGGGGTGACTGGGGTCAATAATTTGGTTCTGGAAGGAAAAGAATTTTATTGGCTGCAAGATTATCTGGGAACCTGAGTATACATAATGGTATATGCATAAAGAAAACTCAATAATAGATATGCAAAAATAATAAAAGAGAATGAAATAAGTAAGATAGAGATAAGTCTCAGCAGCAAAATCCAGATGTGGATTTCATAGCAGATACTTTTTTAATGAAAAATTTTGGGAAATATTTTCCCTTTTTCCTTCCAGCTGGCTCTTGCTTGGGCCCCTCTCTAATATAAGCCACATAAGAGAAATGCCAGTCATAATCTAATATTGCATTTGGTGAATATGAAGTATTAAGAAACAATGGTGAAATGAGAAAAAAGAGTCTGTAGGAGAACTAGTCTCCAGACCTGGCCTCTTTTTCATGGGTTTATCTGTTCTGAGAAAGAGGATATACAATATTTTTCAGTAACATTTTCCACAGTTATTCATTTGTGGTGTTGTTTTTAGCCTGGTTCTGGAGTGTCTGATTTTTTTCTTTCTTCTTATTTGCAATGTGAGTCTGATATCCACCATCACCGCCAATAACCTGAAAACAAATTACTTTCATAAACTGGGTGAGTTAAACCTCTTACTGTCCATAGCCTCCACTGCCATTAATGGCCTTTTTGTTCATGCCCCCAGACGCCAGTCTTAAAAAACCCTTGTGCCTAGACATGACTCAGAGGATAGATGTTCAAGCATGAATGACAAATTGGTTTATCGCAAATATACAAAAAAGAAATGAGGTGCGACGATGTCAAAGTTAGATAGGCTCCTGCAAAGCCAGCGTGACCTTGTGCAATGTGTGTGCCAGTCGCTAAATTTAACTGGGCACAGTCTTGTTAAGAAAGTGCTAATGCTCCTTTTCCAGGAGGAAAATGGGCCTTTTGGTTCCCCAGGCACCTGACCTCTTTCGGTGCAAATATTGAATAGCTTACACATCCCGACCTGCTTCTATTTACAATCCTTCCAGCTGAGCCCAAGGAAATACTGCTGGGAGGAGGGGAGGGAGGAGACCAAAGCACAGACCAAGTTGGAGAGGGACCCACATCTTCTCTTCACTGCTTTATACAGCAGATCTCCTGGAAGTGTCGGAAAGTGTTTTGACCCAGAGTGTTTTACCTGCAGAGCCTTAGAGGCCATTCTCTTACCTTGTTGGAAACAGGATCCATGCTAAGGCCAAACAGGAAATGTGGAGGGGTAGGAGAGAGCTCATGGCTTTGCCTTTTACTGTTCCTTTTTGGCATCACAGCTTCAGCAGGAAGCGCGTGCCATCCCTGGCACACACCTTTATTTCCAGAGCCACGAGGGCTGTCTTGGGTGGGCTGACACCTGTAGCTTCAGGTGTTCACTGCCAGGACAGCCAAATGTCCTCCCAGTCAGTTGTGCAGGAGTACTGGGCTGGCTAATCCCAACTGCATCCCCATGGCCACCTCGGTGGTATAACCCACAGCCAGACTGTCAGCGTCAAACTGCAGGGCTGTTCGGTTCAAGGACTTTTCCTGTTCCCCTGGTGCACAACGTGGCCTCACTTGGGCTTTTTCTAGAAACTCAATTGCCCTACATATTTCTGGAGGCACGTCACCTCTGCTCTGTCAGCTGGGGCCACGCAAGCTGTTGACAGCAGTGGAAAGATGACTTCATGCGTCTTGCAGCCTGTGCTCCTGTCTCTGCTTTCCAGCGTTTAGGGTTTTTCTTTCTGTCAGTTATTTTTTTTTGTTTTTCTTTTTTAACTTGAGAAGATATCCTGGCTTACACTGCATATATGATTCACTATAATCACTAGGTTTTTTTCTAAAAGGCTGTAATCTAATTAGTCATTCCCCACCCTGCATGGAGTGTATTAATAAGAACAGGAATAGTTCATTTCAGAAAACTCTTTCTAAACTGTGCATGTGGCACTTATGCATGGCAAAGTAGAAATCTTGCAGAGTATAGAGTTATAAATCTCAAAGAACTTTACAAAGGAAATGGTACCCTCGTTTCCATTTTATGGATGTGGAAGCTAGCCCATGGCGGAGGCAACCAACAGGTTTTTTCCAAAGGGAGCTGGAAAGGCAGTGCTGGAAAGCAGCCTAGCAGTCTGGATCTCCTGCCCTGTCCTGTGCCTACCGTGCCTGCATGAAGTGTGTGCTGTTTTCCGCTTATCTCTTATCTGACCCACTTCTTCACATTATTTCCCCCTTAATTCTTGTCTCTCAAGCGCTGTGGTGCTGTGGGATGGGGATTTTCATCTCTACATGCATCAGAAAGATAAATGTTAAGTCCAATATTTATGTAAGCTGGCCCACCACAATTTTTGCTTTGGAGAGTCAGCTCTTTTCAAAAGTCCCTGTCGTGATAGCTCACAAAGGGTACAAACCAGCAAAATAGGAAGATACGTGGTTTGCAGCTCATGTACTGGCTAGAGGTATTTGCTGCTTTAATCATTCACCATCACTCTGTTTTGCATACAAAATGTCGTGTATCAAATTACCTCTGTGCATTTTTGTCCGCTTTTTCTATGCCTCCAAGGTCTGACAGTAACAATTACTCTGCTTTCATAAACCTGCTGGACAGCTTGGTCACATATCCTATTTATTCGACTTGTTTAGGCTTGCGGTGATAATTGTTTTTTCTCTGAAGCATATGATATAGCCCATGAGGCCAGTGTGAGGTTGCCATGAGCCATGCAACGCAGCGGTCACTGGCAAATGCTGATTACCTTTGTGCTCAGATGATTTGAGAGGATGTTGCATGAAGGTGTAAATAGATAATTTTCTTTTAGCTTCTGTTAGCAATGCAACCAAAGGGATTCCCCCTCATTTAGCATTATTTCAGTTCAATTTGCAGCAGCCTTGCCAGCCAAGAAATACCCCGGTGAGCTTCTGGTCAAGAGTGGCTTTCTAAGTGCCACTAGAAAAGCAGCCAGCCCTCCCGGATAAAATGAGTCCTCTTTCTTGTCCATATTCGTTGCTAGCAGCAGGCCTTAGCGTTTACAATTCCTGGTCACAGTTCAAAGACATAAAAGTATAAAATAATTTGCCTTCTTTCTTTTACACTTACTTACAGAAAATCAAAATTAATAGTTCTCTCTGAACTGAGGGTGGTTCTTTCCACTTTGCCATTTCCTTCTCCTTTTTTCTTCATGTTAAAGCAAGAATCCTGGGTCCTGCAACAACGAAGAGGAGTAGCAGCCTTATTGCTAAAACTTAGGAGTTTTGAGAATGAGGTGGAAGTCTCTCAAGGAGTCTTCTGTTTTCTTTCCAAGAACAGTTGCAGTTGTTCCTAAACGGATTATCTTCTTCAGCAGGACGGCCCCGCTGAGTGTGAGGGATCATTTTCCTTTTTTGTGGGGATTTAAGGGACTTTTTAAATTGCCAATGTAGCAGCAAACTATTTTTTTTATTAAATATGGAGAATTATTGGAAACGGAGGAGTTTACATGGATTTTTAGGGAGGCACTGTGGGCTTTGTTTTCACAGATTAGAGAAAATTCTTCTTTTGGTCTTACTCTCCTTGTTTTGCTGCTGGATGGGTGGCCTTCACCTGGGAGGGGGCTGCTGGCCAAGTAGCATGGTGGACACAGATGTCACAGACTCCCTCTCCCAAAAGGTCTGCTGCCATTGTAGCTGATCCTGCACTGTGGCATGGATGCAGGCTTCCCTTGATCCCTGTCTCTCTTTCTAGGTGGGGTGTATAGGGGCAGAGTGTTGGCAAAGGGATGACGCAGGGTGGGTAGGTGTGAGGCTGGTCTTTAACTGCAAATGCACATTTGGGTTATTGTGATCCTTCTGCCCAGTTTTACTCTGTGTCAAGGTCCAGCTGGAGAAAACTCAGTACTTAACTAATTGCTGTTACTTGGTTCCAGTACTTCCCCATCAGGTAATTTAATTAAACCAGTCTGAGTTCCAGCTTAGCATAAATGCAGACTGACTCCCATAATTTTGGCTAAGTTTGTACCCTTCACCAAGAGCCAGCACACTGCCACGTTGGAAACTTTAGGCTCGCACAGGATGACTGTTGCTTTGAAATTGAGATAAATATCTTTTTACTGCCTCATAAACAGATAAAAAAATCAGAAGGACCAAGGCTGCATTCGTACAGATTCATGCCTGAGTAGGAGCTGCTTCTGGGAAGGAAAGCCAGAGTGTTTTTGCAGGGATGAAAGGAAGGGTGCAATTGGGGAGCCCTTCTTGGGCCAGGATGTGTGGCTGCACCTCCAAACCATAGCTAAGCTGTGCCTTGCACGGGGGGAAATCTCCTCTCCTTCCCTCACCTTGCTTAGCTTGGCGGCAGCCTGGTGGTGGTCAGAGCAAACCTGGCAGGACAGAGCCTGTGGGTCACGACCAATCTAGAGGGTGAGTAAAAAAGTGCCTTATTTATAAAAGCACATGCCCTAACAACGCTAATTCTTCATGCATTTGTTATGAAAGAATTAACTTCAGGCACACTTTAAATTTTCCTGCTCATCTTTCAGCTTTAAACATGGTCTTCTTCATTGTGATCTGTCGACGCCATTTCCTCCAAGCCGGTTGCTGGGTGAGGGCAGGCATCCCCCAGCCATGACTGCCCCAGTGGCCAGCGGGTCAGGGGCTGGTGCAGCTGTGTGGGGTGGCCTCCATGGGCTGGGAGTGGCTGGTGGGGCCACCGTGACCTGCAAGTGCAGCCAGAATTCGCCACCACCTTTGGCAAGGAAAGCACTCATGGTGCGGGAATTACCAATCCCGTTGCTGCTCTGGTGCCAGGGAAATGAAGTTTTTGCATTACAAGATCACAGTAAATCACAGGGGGAAATGACAGCCTCGTCAGCATGGACAAAGTTACTGTAATTTGTGTATAAATAACTCCTTTGTGTCAAGATAATTCAGCTACCTTGAAATGCCTTTTCACAGTCTGTAGAGATACCTGTAATTTACATACCATAGTTCACGGCGTTTTCCTAATTACACATAGACATTTTAAAAGATTTTTTGGGTGCTCACGCTTGCAGGTCAGCCCTTAGCAGTAGCCCACTTCTGCAGGAGGTCCTGGAGAATATGGAGCAGGCTGGCTTCTTCCTCCTCTGTTTTCCTGGCTGTGCTGGGGCAGTGGAGCCAGCGTGTCCTTTATCACTGGGGCTTTGCTCAGCAAGTTCACACAGTATCCGAGGGCCACTGGCCACAAACTGCCCCAGCAGCAGAAGCACCAGGAAAAGCACATGATGCCCCCTGCAATGATAGGCCGTGTCGTTGGTTTCCATCAGTTCTCAATAGCTTTCTTTGGGAAGGGTTTTTGCTTACAATTGAGCTTGGCTTTACAAATGGGGGACGTTTCACTGGTTCCCTTTGGTCGTATTGTTTGCTTGCCGAGGAGCGGTACGGCTGTCAGGTTTAATTCTGCACCTACATGAACTTGTTTAGATTTGCCTGCCTCCTGGTGGCTAACGCCAAGTGTCTGAAGGCACTGCTTCCTGTTTGACTGTGTGAGAGGAGGTGTTTTTTAAGAAAGGGCTTAAAAGAGCTTGGCATTACTGGGCCTACAAATCGTTGGAGCATTTCATCAGCCTTATTTGTTTTCCAGCATAACTGTTTTCACTGCATTATTGGCACATTTAGTAGCATATGTATTTTTTGTGTTAGCAGTGTAGTGCTGCACAACATTTTACTGACCATGGTCTTTAGCCAGGTGAAACACTTCATCCAGACTTTGGGGTACAGACTGAGCTTTTGGACTCCCCTGGACAGCAAATCCACTTACCTTCTGCCCCCCCCCCCAGGTGGTCATGCACTGCTGGTGTTTATTCCAGCTACTTTGCAGGGAAATAAGTGTCTCAGGCTTTTTGGATAGACCAGGCATGAAGGAGGCTGGAAGGCAATGGCAGCAGGGTCACAGGCTCCTCTCTGCATTTCTAGTTCTCTTTTCTGGTCATGCAGATTTTGTCCTGGCACCCCACATAAGGACCACTGGAATTAGGCTCAAAAAGCCACTGCACAGGTCTGCATTACAGTAGCTCCTGGTGTGGTTGATGATTTTACCTTTGATACAGAAATTTCCACTCCACTGAAGAGCCAAGTAGGAAAACAGCTTTCAAGTTGTGCAGCTTTCAGTTACAGGTCAGTTATTGGAAGTGCTGCATTCCTCCAGAAATTCATCACATGTTGCAAACAGCATCCAGATTGCATCATAATCCAGTAAGGTACTGAAGGCTCCTCTGCCCAGTTAATGACAGGAAAAAGAGAGGTGGTTCAGGTACCACATGTGGACACTGAAGGTGTAGAGAGAGGAGTCCAGAGTTGCTTACACACACTCTAATGAAAGTAACTCCAAAGGAGCTGAGGCAGCAGCTTCAGCTTGTGTGACACCTTTGTTTGATGGACAGAAGGCGTGTTTTTCATTTTTGTTAAGCTTAATATGATTGAACTAACAAGACTGCAATGCCCCCTTCATCACTGCTGAGACATGCTCCCATCTGTGGCTTCCATCGTAGCCTTGGAGCCTGTTGAGGCCCTCTGGCAGCGTGTCCTTCACTGCATTCACCTCATCTGAGCTTGAGGGTATGCTCTGCCATACCTGACAGAGAAGGTGTGAGAATGTGATGATAGTGCTGTACCATGCAAGCAATATCTGAGCTGTGTTTTCAGTTATCCTCTGTCCAGCTCAGAGCACAGCAGGAAGAAGGAAAAAAAGAAGCTGATGATGAGCTGCAGGCAGGCCAGGCTGGAGATGAAGCACCCTACGAGTCTCCTTGGGGAAAATCAAGGACTTAGATATTAAACAGTTTTGGAAACTTTGCCCTTGGGTTATTTTATGGGATGGAAACCCACGCCTTGAAGTTGCAGTGGTAGAGCAGGACCTTTTGGTCGTCATGCCTTGAGTACCATCTTCAGATGAGGAGCTGTTACAGAGAGGGACTTCAAGGTATGGGTGCAAGTATTTTGTGGTGTCTTTTCATGCCAGAGCAGTAGTATTACCCACTGCTGCAGTATCTACAAAACCAGCCTCTCTGCGATCTTCTATTCCAATAGGGAATCTTTGCCTTAAATACAGAATTTGATAAAAATAATGATTCATCTGGTGTTTTCACACATGAAAGCAGTTCGCCAAATAGTTTCAGGTCTGAGCCGTTAAAATAAAAGAAATGACTTAGACGTTTTATAAGTTTTTTTAGCTTTAGCCTCAGAAACAGCAAGCAGGGGATTCGACTTGAAGAGAAAAACACATGTGCGCTAAGGGAATTGTGGAGTTTGCGTTTCTTTCCAAGCTGTGCTTGGGTTTCGTGGGCTCCAGCCCCATGGCCCCCCAGCCGTGCTTCCAGGTGCTGGAGTACTGCAAGGTTTGGAGACAGTGAAGGTTGCAGTGTCCTTCAGAAAATCCAGATTTCCAAAGGCATGAAATAAACACTTTGCAACTGAGCTGCAGAGTTTTTAAGAGGAATTCTTTGGGGATGGAAACAAATAGCTCGTCATAGCATTTCACAGGATTTAGCAAAAGGCAGTTCTGCAGCAAGGGATGGTGTGGATATTTGGGTTTTTTTTTAATAATGGCATGGGGGATTTCTTTATCCTTTTGTCTCATAGTGAGTAGACCGAGTACAACTGACTTCTGAACCGGATACATTCCTTTTAGAAACTGAAACTGGTGTTAAACTGTGATTTGACCCACTGATGAATTGGTGAAATGCTGAAGCACTACAAATTTTAAATAACTCCCAGTCCCACAGGAAATTCAGAGCAGACCCAAGACCAGAGCCCATGTCTGTCACTGTGGGAGCAGGCTTTCCCAGAGACTGATTAGGGTGTGAAGTCCCTGGCAATTCCTCATCACCATCTATCTGGGAGAAGCTGTGATTGAAGTGAGCCTTCCTACAGGGAGTCTGAATAGTTTGGTTAATCACTTTTTTCCCACGGTCCATTTCCTCCCCCCACCATTTCAATTATTTTAAAATGCTTAAATTTCCAATGAGCTAAAAATGCTCAGGGTGTGTGTGACTAGATGCTTCTCTAGGTCTCGATGTACCTTCTCTGGAAACGGTGGAGCAAATTCCAAAATGTGGTGCCAAGAGGATCATTTGCAAGGGAATGAATTTGCTGTCAGCTGTAGCATTGCCATGGTAAACAGGCATGCTTGTAGGGGTTTAAAATCCTCAAAGGGTCTTGCAGAGCTCTGGAGATAGAGAGGAAAAATGAGTTTAAAATTGCAAGCTCGCTGCCACATTGGGGAAAGGCTGCTGCAGCAAGACATTGTTTAAGGGCTCTGTTTTCAGCATGCTCCTGAAAATGTGCTCTTGGAAACAGGGATTTGTGCCTAAATGGGAATCCAGACATACAAAACACTTCATTTATTCATGTAAATGTCTGCATAAAAATGCAAATGTGGTACCTATGGCTATTGCCTCCGTATTGGGCTACAGTATAGCATATAAGAGGCATACTGATGAGTTTTCAGCAAATATTCTGAAAATACTTGAACAGTCATGGGCTCTGATGTATAAAGTTACCTTTTAAAGTGATTTAAAGAAATAGATACTTGGTTTTGCATCCCAGTGGCTCAGCTTCCTAAAAACTTTGAAAATACTTCCAATTTAAAAGAAATCTGAATCTAGAGATCAGCTTTATTTCTAATTCTTATGCTGGTTAACTTCACTCTGGGGTGTATTTCCTAGATAGTTCCAACCCCAGCTTATACATTTATTTACTTAATTCAGGGTGAAAAGCATGTTTTGATCTTCAGGCAGATGCAATGCAGCTGAATCCAAAACACAGTAATTGCAAAGCATGTCTGAGGAACGAAGCTGCCTGTGCCTGGCAAAACCAGCAGTAGGTAGTAGCACTGAGCTTGCTGAAGAGTCAGTTTAAAATTGGTGATTGATTTCAATTTTTAAACTGTCCTTAATTTGATATGACATCCATTTTGCAAGTATCATTTAATATTCTGCTCTTAGGAGTTGCGAATAAGAATGTTTTGGCTGACACTTAAATAAAATGCCAGCTGATTTGGAAAGGTGTGGATGGAGTCGGTGGGCTGTTGGTAACCTGTGCCAGCGCTAATGCTGTGCTGCCATTCTTGATCCGTTTTGATGAGGAAGAGTTAAAATACCGCGCTGCCTGCGCTGCCATTCTCCCGGCTCCGCTTTTGACAAGAACAAGGAGGTTTATCTCTGGGTAAGGCCAGACACTGTCTGAGCTGTCTTCCCAGGAGAATAAGAAATGAAAAATGAGAAGAATAAATGAAAAAGAGGAAACTCTGGCATGTGAGAGTGTGCAGGGGGACAGACACCCACCTCCCCACGGCTCCTTGTGGGGAAAGCAGTATTCCTTGTCTGCAGCATGCCATAGGGAAAGG
Source organism: Lophotriccus pileatus (assembly GCA_035583135.1). Lineage (NCBI taxonomy): Eukaryota > Metazoa > Chordata > Aves > Passeriformes > Tyrannidae > Lophotriccus > Lophotriccus pileatus. Next base: position 137,380,315 of record JAWWES010000081.1, on the reverse strand, counting down.
ATGCACAGTGATGTACATGCAGGCACTGTTATTTTCTTTCTCAGGCCCATCTGGAGTTGTTCAGCTAACTTGCCAGGCTGTGAGAATGAACTAGAGGGGTTAAATTTTCCATGCTTTTGGAATCTTTTTTTGCCATAATGAAAAAAATAACCCAGTTTGGTAATTCCTGGTGCTATATATTTCAAGGTGTACCTGTCCCACAGTGTTCATTTCCACAGTCTTAGCTGGTTTTAAACTTCAAATTGAGACCATCTGCTTTGGCATATCAGACATAATAGGGTTATATTTAAATATATGAATTCACAATACCCACTCTCTTCTCTTTTTGCTTGCTTTCCTGATGATTTTCCCTGCCTGCCTTTCCTGGTGCTTTGTCCCTCCCCATCTGTTTAAAAAAAACCCAGCCTGGCTGAAATGGATGGGCTTTGTTGCTGCAAGCTCAGATTTCAGGAGCCTTGTCAGACAACAAAGCAAGCAATGCACTGGGATCACCTTTATCCAGCCTGAGAAACCGCTGTTGATCAAACTTGCCGTGTCCTGGTTGAAGAAGCTTTCCTGGAGCAGGAGCGATCAGCTTTCTCCACGACAGCCTTGTCACAGGGTGCCTGTTGCCTCCCTCGGCTTTCTGCTTAGCCAAGCCAAAGTGCCTGGAGATGCCTAATGAGGGACAAGCCAGGATGCTTTGTGCTCTAATTAATAAAAAATTAACCTCTGGTCGCTGGATGTTTCCAGCACTCCCAACAGCACTTGTCTGCAGGGAGGCAGCTATTATCGTCTGTCTCATTCTTTTAGGCAGGCACAAATAGGAAACAAGGGGATCACCCTTTGCCAAGAGGTTTTCCAGAATTTTTTTTTTTTGGGAAAGCATAATATGTCCATGCATGTGAGTTTTAAATCATCCCAGGATTAAGTGTTTAAATAATGAGCTGTGTTTAAGTTTTGAGCTGCCTGGATCCTACTGAAGCCCTTCAGCAGCAGTAGTTTGGGGTTTCTGCCCTGTTTTACCAAACCACCATCAACTTCTCCCAATCTTTAAGTATTCAAAAGATTACCTTAATCTGTAATACTGGTTTTGGGAGGGTTTTGTAATCCCCACTTTTGCTCTTTTGCAGTCACTGTAGTGAGCTTGCAGGAAGGAAATTGTCCAAAACATGTATTTTTTGTTTTTCTCGGGGAGGGGAATATGTCATGACTAGCTGGCTTTGGGAGAACAGACGTTCTAGCCCCTCGTGTGGTCACTGAAGTAAGTGATTCTGTTGTTAACTGTGAGTGGGGAGAGGTTTGGGTTCCAGCAGCTGGTTCCTGCCCAGCCACTGACTTCCTGTGACCTTCAGGAGTTACTAAACTTGCAAACTTTATTTTCTCTAACTGTAAATCAACCATTATTTCCATAACAGAGAAGGAGTTTTTGT
>JAWWES010000081.1:137354099-137378678 GCA_035583135.1 Lophotriccus pileatus | reverse complement strand
AGTTACTAAACTTGCAAACTTTATTTTCTCTAACTGTAAATCAACCATTATTTCCATAACAGAGAAGGAGTTTTTGTTTTGAGTTGGAGGCAGAAGTTTAGGATCTGACTTCTCAGTTCCATGCAGCATTGCAGACTGTAGAGCAGTTAAATTGTTTGGGCTCAATCTTCACATGTCTTCCATAGTTATTAGTATTATAGTTATGAGTGTTAATGGAGTGTTAATTCTTCCTGGAACGATTAACAGTGTTTTCAGCCTTGTGCAGGATGCAGGAAACCTTAATTTGGTGCTTTTATGTAGAGGCAAGATGAGGTTAGTATGGGATAGACTATACTATTGAGGGGGTCATGTGTGCATGCAGTTTTGGAGTGGTGGGAGCGTCTGTGGTAGCCCATGTTTGGCATGCTTTTGAATCACTTTCACTGTGCATAATCATAAGCCTGGACTGACCCACAAGCCTGGACTGACTGCTTTTTTATTAATTTGTTTCATATGGGCTCAACAGATCAGCAACTTTTGTGATAATACTACCTCCTGAATTTGCTTTCTTTTTGGCCACTGATAAAGGTTTTATTTGATGAATATCAGAATAAACCTGAGTTGGTCAGCCTTGATTTTTGTGGCATGCTGGCTCTTCAGGAAAGGAGAAGAAAGGGGAGAAGGGAGTACAACCCGGTCCAGCACATCATGCTTCCAGCCCTGGACCTTCTGTCACTGGGCACAGTAGGTGTCATCTCCTCCGTTAGGAATGCTCTGCTTTCCTTTTCCATTGCATTGAGTGTTATTATCCACCAGCTAATACTGGAGGTCAGTGTTGGTTCCTTGGTGAAGATGGAGTTTTGTTTGGGCTGGAAAGAGCAGGATGCTGTTTGCAAATAGCAACGTCTGTGGGAATGATCAGCTTTTATTGTGAGTCAGGAGGAGGTGCTTCTAATTCTTTAATTACTTTGATTCTTTTCTGCCTTGAGAGCAAAGGAAAAAATCCACCACATTTTATGGAATATTCATCGAGGGAAATTAAATTTGGCCAAGAAAGAATGTTTGGGGAATAATTTTTTTTAGCGCTCTCTGATGAGAATGCTCTGCTGTATTCTTGTATTATATATATCTCTCTCTATATACACACACATATATGCATATGTGGAGAAACAAATACACTACCTTGGTCTTTTTGTTGGTTATTGTTGATTTTGGCACTGAAGTGATGTAGATCATAAAGTGACATGAGAGACTATCTTCATTGCATTAAGAAATCAGAGGAAAAGAATAAAACCATCTCAGTGAACCAAGTTGCTGGTAACTAGCACACCAATTTTTTACCCTTTTTAAAAACATTTTTAGCCAAGAAGTGTAACAATTGGAAATGAAGCAGCACGTTGTTTGCTAGGCCTCTGCAAATGTGGTAGTAATCTACCCAATTTACCTATTTCTAGTCTAAATGTTTAATGAGTAACTGCCTACAAGTGGCAGAAATTAATCAAAATGAGACTGCTTTTGAGTCATGTCTTTTAGCTTCTTTTCAATAATAGATAATTATTGACATTTCTAGGAAGCATATATAGTACCAGAACAGCAGCAGTACAGTAAAACTCCTTCAGTCTTTCTTTTGACTTGAGTGTGGGATTCCTCCTCTCATGAAGCGAAATCTTGGGTTGGTCGATGACAACAGGAGTGCCCCTGCAATTGAAAATTGGCCTTTACCAAGATTTAGTTATTTCTGGTTTGAGGCATATTTAGTCTTTGAGGTCTCTGCTGAGAATTGCCAGCGAGGGGGAACAATAACCAAGGTTATAATTTTTGTGGCGCAGAAACATCAGCTCTCTGGCAACTGGACTGAACATACCAGACTCATTTCTCATAGGACACCGGAAAAGGTTCAGAGCAGAATGTAACTTGGACAAATTGTTGATATTTCAGAGCACAGACCAGGAAGGATTAATTTGTCCAATAACTCTCTTCATGTGGTCAGAAATTTTGAGTGGCAACAACCCATTTGGCAAATGACATTGCTAATGTTGTCTGCAAAACTAACTTCACTTTTAAAGTTAAGAGTGTATTTTTTTTGTTGATGAGTGCTGCTGTAGGTATAAATTTCCCCTGTTTTCAAAATGAGAACGTAACCCTCACCTCAGATGTGCACACGGAAGGAGAGAGGAGGAGTGCTGCTAATGCTGTAAGCCCTTTAGGGCTGTTGGATTATCAGGCTTGGCAGGATTTGATTCTAGTTCAAAGCGCAGACTCTTAAAACAGCAGAGATGGCTGCTGAGCCTTACTGGAATTGTTTTATTTTTTGGTCTTTTGTGTTAAGAGAAAGATGTGGTTCGTGTAAGTTGGGAACTCTTTTACCTGCAATCTCAGTCATTTCGTTCATGTGGGTCCCCAGTGTACAACATGGACACATTTCTAATGTAAAAGTGCAAGCTTACGTGTATGAAATGTATTTTTACTGTGTTGAGACCTACATAAAAATAGTAAAGGTGTTCTGTGCTTGCTAATATACAGGCATATATACATGCATATAAAGGTCCTGAGTCTGAGATGTAGCTAAGTGTGCAGTTCAGTTTGTGAACCTTTCTGTCATTTAAGTTATATTCTGAATTAATTTTGATATTGTTTTTAATCTCAAAGACATCAAAACATTTCTTTAGAAACTGTAAATCAGTCCTTTTGTGGATTTCCTAGCTCTGTCACATTCAGGAGTAGTAAAGCCTATTTTGGAAAGTGCTTTTTGCGACATTTCCAAATGTGAGTGTGGCTTCTGCAGTTGTTCTTCATGAAAAGCACTTCTTGACAATTTCAGAAAATGTAAATTTAATCTTGATAAGTGCTTTCCCTGAATGCAACCTTTCCTCTGTAGTGGGAAAGTGCATATTGCATCAGCATAAATGCATTCAGATAGCTCTACATACAGGCAAGTGACCTCTCATTCAAAAGATGTTTTAGGATCATTTTGAAAACCCTATTATCCGGCAAAAGTTTAGTGTAGATTAGGGAAAATGTAATAGAGTTTTAGGTTTTCTGTGGTTTTTTCCTTTGTGTAACAAAGTGAATCAGGACTTTGCCTAGAAGTCATTTTCCACACTGTCTTCTGAGCTGATCATTGTCATTATTTTAGGTCTAGAAAGTGCTATCCATTCATTTTTTCTGCCCTGCAATACAGCCCCAGTTAGCAGGTAGTGCAGAGCTTTCCACTGTAAATAAATAGCACAGGTGAAATGGAAAAAACAGTCTCTATTCCTTATGCATTGTTGTTTCTTTTCCATTTACAAATGAAATTTTAAGTTTTTCAACAGCATTTTCAAAAACCTTCACATCCTACCTTATCGTAAGAGTCACAGGGAAAAATACAGTGAGATTGTTTAAAAACAAACAGTAATTTTTTAGACATCTTGTGTACAAGCAGTATAAGAGTGAATGAACTACCTGGCTTGTAAATCCTGAGACAGTGGTGGAGTGTTGTGACTGGAACACAATCCCAGATTTATATTTTCTTCAGGCATTCATCATCCCAACATCGTTCTGGTTTCCACAGATATAATTGGAAGGGAAGGTTTTTCAGAGCCCCTGTGCTGTTTTAATGAGGGTATCGTGTGTCAATCACGGCTGAGCTGTTACCCTCTGGACAGCCAAAGCACAGCCCCAGCTGGGTTTGAAGATTCCTACACAGTCTTGCTTCCTCATCAGCACCCTGAGGACCCCAGGAGAGGGATCTGGGCAATCCAAGCAGACAAGATGCATCCAGGGCATCTTCCCAGGCCCGGTAGATGTGGTTCAGGACAAAAGGGATGTCTGCACCCTTTTGGAGCAGCAGCTGGAGGCTGGGCAGAGGACCCTGAGATATCTGAAAAGGTAGTAGGCATCTGTGTTTGGGCATATGAGCTGTTCAGAAGAGCAGGAAAGGGGTAGTACCAGTCAAAGTTGTCCTATTAGAAATTTTTTGGGCAAATTGCAGTGTGCACTTGGTGTCATCTTTGTGGTGTGGAGACGTTGTGTGGGTACTAGGAAACCTTATGCCAGATTTTATCATCATTTTCCCATTGTTGTGCTTTAACCCAAGCCAGCAGCCAAGCACCTCACAGGTGTTTGCTCACTCCCCACAGGCAGGATCGGGAAGAGAATTGGAAGGGTAAAAGCTAGTTGGGAGATAGGGTTGAGATAAAGACGGTTGTGGGTTGTGATAAAGACAGTTCAATGGAGAAAGCAAAAGCCATGCACATAAGCAAAGCAAAACAAGGAATTAATTCACTGCTTCCCATGGGCAGGCAGGTATTCAGCCATCTCCAGGAGATCAGGGCCCCATCACATGTAACAGTGACTTGGCAAGACAAATGCCAAAGACACTCCAAATCTTCCGTCTTCTATCTTCTTCCCCTCCAGGTTTGTATCCTGAGCATGATGTCATGTGGTGTGGAATATTCCTTTGGTCAGTTTGGGTCACCTGTCCTGGCTGTGTCTCCTCCCAGCCTCCCATGCACTCCCAACTTCCTTTCCAGCGTGGCAGTATGAAAAGCAGAAGAGGCCTTGGCTCTGTGTAAGCCCTGCTCAGCAATAACAAAAACATCACTATATTATCCACCCTGTTTTCAGCACAAATCCAAAACACAGCCCCATACTAGCCACCGTGAAGAAAGTTAACTCTACTGCAGCCAAAACCAGCACATCCATATATGTTAATTGAAAGGGCTTTCTCGGGTGGTTTGTGCTAGCCCAGAGAAGTGTTCTTGAACTGATTTAGGGCCCTAATTCTCTTACTTAAATATTATTATTTCAGTCATTTTACATTCCCGACCTGGCCTTGAAAAATATTTTGTCTCTTTCTTTTCAGATCTTCTTAATGACTGTTTAGCTTGTTCAGGCAGTTCCTGTGCCTCAGCGGAAGGCACCCTTGGCTTCTAATCTTGTGACTCTCAAATAAGCTCAATTTCAAAGTTTGTGAAAACCAGGGTTTTTAATCTGATGATTGGATGGGAGCATAAAACTAAGAACTTGGCAGCAGAGAGAAAAACGAGAGGATTCATCCTCTTTAGCTTAGCACTTGGGAGGTTTCAGGCTTTGCCCATCTCCTTGAATTCTAGGATGATTCATGCATGTGGATGTGCGGAGGAGTGCCTGGGTAAAGCATGTGTGGGCATATAGCTGTTCTGTGGTGAATACCGCGGTTGACGGTGATTTGGTTGAGTTGCAGGTTTCTATAGACAGTAAGAACAAGAGGGTGAGCTATGGCAAACACAAGCCTGATTAGCATTTCCAGCATGAAACCCTTTGGTCAGCAAGAAAGAGGAAAAAGCAAGGCAGTCTGACACATGAGAACAAGAACATTTCTTATTGCCTAGGCTGCTCCCTGAGACTTTGAAATGCCCCTCTTTGTCGAGGAAGCATGCAAATGTTCTCATTATTTTCTATAATTTGCATTATTAAAGAAAAGTTATTACCCAGGCTCAAACTTTCTTAGAGCACTGAGTCAAAGATACTGTTTTGCTTGCTGACACTGCATACTCAAATGGACCTAATGGTGTTCTGTGCAGGAGTATTTTATCTTTAAGGACCCTTAATTGCTTGAACATGCCGTGCTGTAAACAGGCTGAATCACGGATAAACAGCAGTCCTTTCCAGCTCTGTTGTTAGGTAGGGCTAAAGGCTCTGGCTCAAATTAGGAGTTAATCCTTATTCTTAAATAAGGGGAACTAAGTCCTTAAAACAAAATGTAAAAAAAGCCCCTTTAGTAGTTCATAATCCTGATTTTTAGCCATGGGCGCTTCCAGAGCAATCCCATCTCTGATTTTGGAATCCTATTTCTGGCTGGTTTTTCCTGTTGTCTTGGTTTGCCTCTCTCCCTGTTGATCATGGGACCCATATTACTTCTGTGGGGCCTGCCAGGATTTTTTCCTGTTTCTGAAGGCCCATCCCTTTACAGACACTGTCTTTGATATGTTGGAGGTGCCCTGATGGAGCAGGACCCTCCCCTCCTCCAGTTGTGCTGGAAAACATGATTTTCCTGAAGGAGGTGGAGCAAGCTGGATGTTCTCAATGGAGAAATGATGCTCTTGGTCTTGCAGGAGCCCTATGGCTGCTGAGGGCGAGGAGTGGGAGGATAGGGGGGCCTGTGAGACTGATTCCCAAAACTGGCACCAGTGCCTCAGATTTTAAAACAAATCACTGTGAAATGACTGGAGAGTTTTCCATTGTGGTTTTCTTACCTGGGCTATGGACAGTTAAAGCAACGGGGGCTTGGGGTGAAATGCAGTGATGGCAGCACCACCCCGCAGCGCTGGCTGCAGTGGGGAGCCCTGCTGCGGGGGGCGCGGCAGTGCCGCCCCGCTGCTCCTTTTTATTCCCCGTAAGGAAGTGACAAAACGAGTTGTTGATGTCTGAGAAAGCCAGAGGGCAGGGGAAAAAGCAATAAAGCACTTGTCTGGCACGCAGGCTGGAGCAGCAGGGAGGGAAGCCGCGGGAAATGGAGGGCTGGCACCGATTCCGGCCTTCCGTCCTGCACCAGGCTGCGTTGAGGAGCAGGTTTGACTGCAGAAGTGTGGATGCTGATCTACTCCGGAGGTCAGTTTGCTTATACATTTCTCGTCACTGGCTTTCCTTTACACCAGGGAGCAGTTTAGCTCTCTGAAAGACTTTGCTCGTGTGAGGGTTGCTCTGGTACCCATGTGGCCATATCACATCTGCTTATCTTACCCCAGGCTTTTGTCCCTAAGGATTTGAGTGCTGGTGGGGATGTTTCCCGTGGTCCAGCTCTCATGCACATGTACACACACATAGTGGGAGGTCTGTGTCTGAGCTTTGACTCCAGCTCTGGGATGACTACAGGATGGTTTGGAGTGCTGTGATAACAAAAAGACAATTTCTCTAAGCCAGATTGGCCTCTGCTCTCCTTGGAAAATAACTAGTTTGCTCTTAGCCCCTCAGATACTCTTCTGTAAACAGCACTGAAGAGTGGATCCTCCTAATCTGTCCCACTCATCAATACAGCATGTCCTAGCTCACCAGGACCATTTTCACATGGTGAATCTGCTTGCTGAAATGGGTATGTGATTGGCTCCCCAGTAACTCTTGTGTAGAATGGGAATAGTTGATGATGCTCTGGTCCCAAAATGAGGTAAAAGTGGCCTCCACAGGGTAAAAGGGCACTTCCCTAGGTTTTGGCAAAGCCAGACTGCACAAACTTGGGCCTTGGCTCTCACTTAGCTTCTTGGCCAAAGAGGGTGCTTCTTACTGTGGCTTCACAGGCCTGCGTGGTGGCTCTCCGGAACAAGGGCATTGCCTGGACACTTGTCACCCTGCAGGACAGACCAGGATGGCATCACATTTTACACAGAATAATCCAGGAGTCCAAATGAACATTTAAATGTGTTGAATCAGGGAGATGATTGTGATCAGGCCACTTTGTCTTCTTGACTTGGAATATTTTTTCCTCAAGGGCGTTTAAAACAATGGAATCAAGCCTTCAGATTCGTAGCTGCCACCTTATTATCCTATTAGTCAATTATGGCTGCTGAGGAGCCAGGAGTAAGTGACAGTATGGCAGATTACAGCAATTTATTTGCAGTTCTCATAGTCTGGTACCGCATATCATCAGGCTGTTTAAATTTAATGATAGGGTTTTTGCATGTGTTTTAGTGCAGTTAAAGTTGTAATCAAAATGTTTAGGAAAACCCCCACTGACCTGCATAAATACTCCCATCTTCAGCACTGCTTTCATGCCCTGTTGTAATCTTTATTAGCAGAGCTGACTCACTAATTAGGGGAAGCAACCTGCCTTGGAAATAATAGATTTCTTTTTTCTTTTTTTACCACTTTACAAAGCTTTGAGGAATAGAAGCTGCTGGTGACTCTCTGTCTTGGCTCTGCTTTTGAGATGTTCTCTCACCACCCACCCAATTTCAATTAAAACCTAGAAACAGGTATGTGTAAGCTTCTTTTCCATAAGCCTGGCATGGTGTATTCCCTTTGGGGGACATAGTCACCCACTGGACTTAAAGCATCAGGCACTGGTGGTGCTCCTGAGGAGGTGCCTGTGGTCAAACAATGCAGCCTGCAGCACGGCCCCTGCTCCCATCGCATTTGGTCTTTGGACATCGCTGTTGGAGAAGAATGGATAAACTACCAAGCATGTCTCATCATGTTTTGTGGGTTTGTAGCTGAGGAGATGACAAGCATGAGGTCTGAAAGCAGGCTTGGGCATCCTCAGTAGCATCTGTGGTCTTTCAGTGGAGGTTTTATAGGGCTTACATTGTCTGCTAGTGACCAACTGCTCCCTTAGGACACTCAGCCTGTGGTGGGATGTGGATCAAGATGCCTTGCTGCTGCTGGCCTGACATACAGCCATTTGGGGGAGCATCAAAAAGCTTCCTGGCCAGAGTACATCCAAACCTGGCTTCTGAAAATTTGAAGAGATTCTTTTTTTCAAGGATTTGGGGTCTAACTCGAATGTTCAGTCACTTCATCCTGCACTGAAATAAAGGTGTAATCATCAAACCCATGAGCATGTTCAGCCAGCATGCTCAGAGCCCAGCTGGGGGAGATGGATGAGGTTGCTTCTGCCTGCCACTACATGCTTTGATGCAAAGCAGCAACCTAAATGAAATAGGGATATTCAAGATAAAATTTAGGCATAAAGCGTTTCATGATGTATGGGGAGCTCCTACAAATAGCTGCTAAGCACTGAGTACATAAACCATGTTGCTTACACAGAGCAGAAACGGGTGGCCGGGAGAAAAACGACACTGGGAAAAGTACGTGAAGAATGTGTTTCTGCTGTAATGCCCTGAAACAGGGTGGAGGATGATGAGAAGGCCTGGGTGGAGATTGTAGCCACAAGTGGACAGACCTTTCTCCTCTTTTGCACTCTAGAGGGGCTAGCAGGCTTCACTTTTGTTTTTTGCCTCTGCAGTTCAGGTTTTTGGTTGAGTTGGGCAGGGTTGTTTTTACTTGCCTTTCCATTCGTGACCTGCATCGATTCAGTTGCTGTGCATGAGTTCCTTGGACACCTCTACAGCCCTTCAGCAGCAGCACTTTGAGTTTTCTGACCTGTTTTACCAAACCACCACCAACTACCCAAGACTCTATGACTCCTGTTCACAGGAGCCTCATGCACGTCGGTCCGCAATCCCATGGCTGTCGGCACAGGAACTGCAAAGGGACTGCCTTCCCTGGGGACTTCTGTGAGACTGAGTAATCCTGCCTTTGTTGTGTAGGGAAGAATATTCTCTGAGTAGAGCAGCAGCATCAGATTGGCATTTAGAAGTTACTAATTAGTGTGTAATGTTATGTAAAACTGAGCTGGGCTTCCAGAAATATACCAGTCGTGTGTACTGAGTTAGGGGATGGTTTACAGACGACGGGTGTTACTTTCTGCAAGGGCAGGGACAATTAAATGGATTTTCTTTGAGCTGTTAACCAGGAGGCATAATACCATTTATTACATCCATATTGGGAATATGTCACATAAAAACATAATTGATGGAAGTATTATCTTGCTTAATTGGGAAATCGAAAAAGCCACTTCCCCTTTATTTACAGATTATTAGCAACAGTATCTCCGGTTTGGTCCAGAATGGTTTCCATGTAAGTCACAAGCTTTGAGCATTATATTCAGTATATAATTCTCTTAAAGGACTCTGGCTCTTCAGTTTCAGAAATGACAACTTCTAGGGACGTGCAATTGAAGTCTCATGGTATTTTACAAAGGTTTGGTACAACCAACACTTAGAATAACTGAAAAATTAGAAAGAAAAGTAGCAAAAATATTGTTTTCTATCTTATAAAGTAGGTGAATTCCCTAAATCTTTTGTTGTTTCTCTTCATGAGAAGGAGTTTCACCTTGACTCCGCGTGACAGTGCCTTGTGTAGTCAGAATAATTATTTTTCCAGTAGTGTTTGGCAGTAAATTTCTCTCTTGTGATTTTGAAGATGTTCTTCCAGTAACAAGAAACTTATTTTTAATGGGAAAATATGGTTATGAAATCATGAAAATATGGGAAGAGTCTGAGGCAGAGATAAAATTCAAATGGAAGAAAATGAAAACAGGAAATGAAAGAAGGAGAATTGGCCCCATTTGGGTTTTAAGCTCTTGCTTTTCTTTTAAACTTTGTTTTTAAATCAAAAGTCCTTTTAAACAGAAATCCAGACTTATTCCACCACGTAAAATATTAAATCCAAATATAATGGGTATTTGATTTTGCATCAAAAAATGTAAATGTTTTTATTAAAAACGTCTATTTCAGTGAGTGGGCAGTGCCTGCTGAGAAGAAATTAATCAGTAAAGGGTTTGGTTTTTTTTCGTAATCATCCTTAATGAAGATGTTCTCCTCAGTTTAAAGCACTTCTTCTTTCAATTGTGGAACACATGTCAGTGAATGAAAGACAGATTTCCTTCTCGTCAGCCAAGGGACGTTCATCTCCATAACCACATCCAGAGCACGGCAGGAGAAGATGGGTGGCGTTGCCAGGAGTGGGCAGCAAAGGTGGGACAAGGTGCTTGGGGTGCTCTGGTGTCCATCTGCTGGGCATGGCACCGCAATGTCAATGTACCCACTGACCCAAGGTGTTAACCCAAAGTGACCTGTGCCCATGGTCTGTTTTGGGTCCTTATTCAGTGTCTGAGAGGTGTTGCCTTGGGGCAGGGGGAGGAAGTTGAAAAACAGGTGGTTTTATTCTCTCAGTACGAAAACAGATTTTAAAGAAACTTCTGAGCAGAAGCTCACTGTCTAAAACATATGGGCATTTTTCAAGCAGAGTAATTGATTAACCTCTACTTAAGTATGCAGAAGTATACTGAGATGCTGTTTTCAAGCTTGAAGAAAATGAGAGAGAAGTATATTTCTGAAAGAAAAATTAATCCTTTGGAGTTTCTGCTCTCCAGGCTATGGTTGACGTGTGGGTACAGTTGCCTTGTGGTCTGGTTGATGCATATTCCCTGAAGAGACTTGCCTTTACACCTCTCTTGTGTTTGGTCTCCACTTCCTGCACTGCAGGAATCAAATTCTGCTCTGTCTCCCCAGTGCTTTGGATGAGTGCTTGTAGTTCAGCTGTTTCACAGGGGGTGTTGCTGTGCAGTGTGGATCATTGGCTAACAGGGTGCCAAAACAGGTAGATATTCATCCAGCTCCTAACAGGGAACAATCACAGTTCCCATTTGCACAACTTTCCCTCCCTCTTGCTCTCTGTTTTCAAGCCACCTCCTTGAAATACAGGTTTATTTTCTGTCAGGGTTTGAAAATTGGTAGCATTACGCATGGTAGTGGCCAATGGCTTAAAGCACAGCAAGTTCGAAAGTGGAGTTCATCAGCACAGTAGAATAAAACCCAGGTCTCTGAACACACAGCCAGCCTTGCCAAATAACCTTTCAAAAACTGGCTGATTAAAAAACTAGCTTGGGCCAGGATTTGCTTTGGTCCATCAGACATTCATTACTTCTGCTCCTGAGTTGCATGATGTCCTTATCTTTATCGGGAAAATGGCTCGAATCATTGGGAGCTGCTTCAAATGATTGGTGACATGACAGAGCCTCTTATTTACTCCTAGAATAGCCATAAGTATTGTATGAATGCAGCGACATGCCCCGTGTCTGCTGCTGGTTATTGCTTGGAGCCTGGAGCCAGACAGCTGGCTGTGAGCTTGCAAGGCAGCTCCCTGGGATCTCAGTGGGACGGGTCTTGCAGAGAGGGCTGCTGGTGTGCAGCATTGACTGCCTGTTCCATGTTAATCTAGGAGCTCTGGAGCCTAAATAATTAGCAGCACTCAGTCTGAAACTGGACAAAGTGCAGTGTCCTAACCAGGTAATATCAGAAATTTATTTTTTAGATCCCTTTGTTATAAGGGATGACATTACATTTTTATTTAAAGTGTTTGAGGCTTTTTGTTTCCTTATGAGAGGGGAGGGCAGTGTGGAAGCTCTGGATCAGTCAGTGCCGGGTCCTTGTCCAGTGCTGCCCAGGCCAAAGGGCTGCAGGAGATGCATGGACAGCCTCTCACCCAGGTGGACACTTCTCCTAAAGGTCTCCCTGAACCAGATCAAGGTGACAATTTCTGCTGCTGTCTGTCCCATCTAACCCCCTAGTGATGCAAAATGGCTATTTTTTAACTGTCCCATACCACTGCTCATGGCTGTCAGGTACTGTCATTTGGGTGTGCCTGCCTGAAAAGGGATATATAATCCACCTCCCATGGCATCCTTGGTGTCCAATTTACTTGTCTATTGCCTACCAAAGTCCAAATAAATAAAAAGTTTCCTTGTTACTTGCAGTGGACTGTGTCAGCATAAAATAAATTGCTACTGTGGTTCATTTCTCAGCACTGTGTTCACTCACACCCTTTTTCCCACATCTCTTTGCGTGGTAAAATACCAAAAATTTGGGTTTGAGGCTGATGTGGTGCTGAGGTGAGCAACAGAAGCGGGGCAAGAAGCAGCTCGGGTCTGTACTGCAAATGCTCATGATGATTTTGTTTTCCCTGGGGATCTAGAGAGATCCAACCCCTTTCTAGTGCTCTCAGTGGCCATATTCCAGAGCTGAGCAAACATTCCAGGCCAGATATGCAGGAGTGAATAGGCACTGTTCACATATTTATTTCAGTGGAAATTAAGTAAGTTTATAGCTTTCAACCTCACCCGTGCTCTCCCACCAGGGGGATGTAACTGAAAACACTGGCTTTGGTAAGTGTTGCAAGTGGTTCTCAGGATTAGGCCTTTGAATCTCACTGTGTCAGTCGAACAGGCGCATGTGAGATTATGTTCTGTCACTCCCTGGCGGGTTGCATGGAAGTGAGTCCCTCACCTGGATTTGCACAGTGTTGGGAGGGGTCACATCTCAGTAGTTATCATGGGAGCTTGTCACCCCCAACCTGGATGAAGAGATGCTGTGTGGTTCAGCTCTGCTACTGGCTGTTCAGCATCATGCCAAGGTGGGAGGAGCCCCAGGTGACACTTACATCACTAAAGTTTTCTTTCCTAATGTCATTTCTTTTTAACTGGTGGGAAGTAAAAAAGCAATAAGTTGTTGTTCTAGCAGCCTTTCTTGGGCTCTCCAACAGCACAAAATGGCACAAAATGGTCTCCAAAGAAAGAGCCATCCAGTTGCAAGTAAAGCACAGTTGGCCTGATTCTGAAGAGCATGTCTTTGAGGCCAAGGGAGGGATTTTCTGACCTTTGGTGTGTAGGAGTGCTCGGGATGTGAATCAGAAGGGTTAACATTTTTGGGTGGCTTGGAAGGAATTAGGAGGACATTTTCCCTCTGTGTGAAAGGAGAAGTGTGTGGTGGATGATGCAGAAGCTGCTTCTGGTGCAGACAGATAATTTCCTCCCCAAGATGTATGCTGGGGATGTGAGTAGCTGGACTCAGAGGGAGTCACAAAGCATGCTTGTAAGAAAACAAAACCTCAGAGCTCTGGGCATCAGCCTGAGACTGAATCCAGGGTGCCAAGGCTCTGCTGAAACATAGCTTTGCAGTCTGTTCAAAAGCGATTTAAAACCAAAATAAAATCAAGCATTTTCTACCAAGAGTCTGATGCAGAAAATCCTTCTGCTAGCTTCAGTAAGAGGTGGAGCAGCTCCTGTCATAAAGCCCTCATCATCCTTTTCTCCACTAAAGTCTCTTCACTCTCTGCATCTTTGTCCTTCTCCTCACTCTGCTCTCCCCTTGTAGTGTTGGAAGGACACAAGCATCCTCTCCGTGTGCCAGGATATTCCTGACCTTGCTCTGGACTTCGGCTGGCAAGTACAATGCTTTGACTCAATGAAACTGTGTCAAAAGGAGTGGTGATGAGACATTCACATTTATGATATGTGAATGAAACTGATAATGAGTGCTTCAGATAGTTTACTATCCCAAAATACATGAAATTGTTCTGCAAGTAATCATAAGGTGCAAATGGACTGTGGTGAACAAGGGTGCATCCTGGGTGCTGAAGTGACCCAGGGTGGCAAAGCATGCCCCTCATCACCCCTGCACTGGCCTCAGCTGTACTATTGTATTTCCAGGGACAATTATCTTCACCCATTCCTCACTTCTGTCTGCATTCTCCTGTATCCAGGTATCTTTACTGTAAAAACTCCCCACCAAGAAATTGAAATAAGACTTTTTCTGATCTCTTTAATGTAAAATACCTAAAAATAAACCACGTGGGAACAGTTTTCCTCTTGAAGAGCAAAATCGTGCAAAAATATTTTAATGCAGATTTGGGACCTAATTATTTTTTCTCACTAACAGATGTAGTTTTGCCACAGTGTGAACAGCAAGTCTGTAACAATCCATCCACTTAGATTTTGGTGTTCTCCTTCCTCTCCTAAGGGCTTTACCAAGAGAGCAGAGAATAGGACTAGTGAATGCCATCCCAGTAGTCTCAGACTCAATCCCTCATTAATTCTGCACCCTTAATTTCACCAGGAAATGCCAGCTGGTTCAGCTGGATGGCCCCAGGTTAGAACAATGAGTCAGAAGATCTATACTGGCTAAAGTAAAGTGTCCTTAACCGAAAAGAAGCAAGAGAAATGCTATAGTTAAACTATATTGTTTCCGAGCTCTTGTTAGATCAGTGCTGGGGAGTGTCCAGTGTGTAATCAGATCGTTTTAGAGTTGGCTAAAGCACACAGAGACATACAGACTGTGTTGTTAAAGGCTCTTAAAACTTGTTGTTAGTGGCAGGGACTTATCCAGGCTGTTCTGCCTAACCCACAGTGTCGCTCCCATCTTTCCTTATGAGCAGTGTGGTGCATCCACTGTGCCAGCAAGGGATGGGGCTCCTCCGCCGCAAACAGACCCAAGACTGGTTTCAGTTGAAGGAAGTGGGTTGGATCTGTGTGTGTTTGTGGGTGTGAGCCGGTGTGTCTCAGTTCTCCCTGCCTACTACCATAGTTGGCACAAGAGATTTTTTAGTCTCTCCTAACAGCTGCGTGTTGTTAGCTTACTGGTAGGACAAACAGGGCGGACAACAGGTTGTCCTTAAAAGCCCCCATGACAACGCATGCAAAAGCCTTTCCAGGAGATTTGCAGAAGCGTTTCTGTTTGTCTGCAGTTTTGCCTGTAAATATTGCAGAAATATCCAAAGTATCAGGCTGCATGCTTGCTGGGGAAAATGTTCAGCAACCATCATTCCTCTTTCATTCTGTGACTCCTGAGAAGCAGTGGCTGGTGATTAACACATTGTAGTGGTGCAATTAGCACACTGTTCTAGCTCTTTGGTGTTAAATGTGTCGGTGGCCTCAGACCTTTATTTCCTATTTTTCCATGGACAGATGTCCAAATTGTTCTTGATGGCCCTGGTGGAGAGGCTGGGGTCAGTGCTGGAGCATCAGCTCCCTGCGGGAAGGCGTTAGCAGTCCTTTGCTTCCACCACGTGTGTTCATTCACCCGCTTGGGTCTGGAGGTTGTTGCAAACAGGACTGTGTTGCAGGGAGACTGGGCTGGTGCAACGGCCTCAGCCTTGTGCAGCCCTGTGCTGGGAGAGTGGGATGGCTTCTTCTGGGGGCTTTATCACAGCTATTTGATTTTGATCTGTTGATACCTCTAAGTATGCTAAAGAAAAAGCTGTGTCTGCTTCCAAAAGGCCACCTTGAGACCCACACAGGACTCCGGCCATGTCTGCAGTGAGAGGACAAGAGGAAATGGCTGTAAGATGAGACAGGGGAGATTCAGATAAGATTTAACAAAAAAAAAAAAAAATTACTGTTAGTGTTGTCAGGCGTTGGAATAGGTTGCACAGGGAGGCGGCAAAGTCTCCATCCGTGGAGGTGTTCAAGAACATCTGTATCTGGCACTGGGTGATATGGTTTAGTGGTTTAGGGGTTACAGTGGCAGTGTGGGGTTGACAATTGGACTGGATTATCTTGGAGGCTGGATGTTATGATTCTGTAATTCTGTGACAGGCCCATCGAGAAAAGAAAGGTATGGAAGCCAAGGGCTTGGGAAATGTTTCTGCCCTCTCAGCCTGGTGAAGACCTGTCTAGAGAGACTTAAGCAGTTTTCTGTGATGAATTGCATCCTCTTCTTTAGTGGGAAGTCCCATGTGGTAGGCACATCTACCCCTCTATTCAACATGATGATGTTTAGCTGCTGCTCCAGAGAAGCTGATGCAAGAGTCATGACACATATAGTGGGTTCCTCAATACCAGAGGTACCTGGAGTGCCAAGACTCCCCTCCTGCTTTCCCTATAAGTAAAGACTTGTGCTCTTTTACCCCCCCACAGCATGTCTGAATTCAGTAAATAAACCATAGGCAGCCCCAGACAATTCAATTATAGACTGTCACTTGCCTTTAAATCACAGCTGCACAATTATAGGTAATGCCCTTTGTTGTAATGCCCCAATTTCAGACTTTCCCCCACCTTATTTTCCTCTCTCAGCATGTAAAATGAAAATATTGAGTGAGTCTTAACTAAGCTAAAGCTTGTCAGGAAGATCTGAGAGCATATACTGCCATTTCAGAGGTGAGCCAGAAGCAGGATGCATATGATATGTCTTGTCAGCGGTAGGCCCTGCTCAAGCAAGTTAAAAAGTGTCATCTGCTTCACAAGAAAAATGTAGAAGAAATTGTGCTCTGCTCCTGCAATCCTCTGTATTTGGACAGTAATTTACTGTGGTTGACATTAAGGCAGATGATACTGACTACACTTTAATAGCTGGTTGCAAATGAGGATTTTAGGTTGCTCAAAGAATCACTGGCAAAAGTATTGGCAAAAGTGGGTTTAATATAGAATTGGAAGTGTGACTAAGTCCATTGGCGAGGTTTATTGTACAACTTACTAAGCAATTAAAGCACACAGAGAAAAATAGGACTAAAATCTAAAATCAGTCAGTCTAAAACTAAAATCAACCTAAGCCTACCCATGTGGAGGCTGAGGATGGAAAAAGAGTAAGGATGGGAAAGAGTAAGGATAAAAGGTAATAAAGAAGACCCTGCTATTGAGTCACAAGGTTTGGAGTGCACCCTCTTGCCAAACTTAGCCCCGGACTTGACCAACAGTTTAGGCCTAAAGGTTCTAACAGCACTCAGACTTCACAGTACTTGATTGATAGTGTAATTTAAACAATTTAAAAATAGATTCTATAGACTATACAACAGTACCTCACTTATAGGCCTGCCTGACATATGAATCTAACGTACTTAAGATTCTAAGAGAGCAACATTCACCATACATGTGCTTTAGCATATTCACACTCACAGGCACACAGACCTCAAGGAATTCCCCTTTGAGTTCAGTGAAGTTCACTCACGTTGGATGGCTTTGCATCTTCTCAGTGAGTGAACTGTTGAGCCTTGAGGAGTTGGGGTATGAGCCCAGGCTCCATTTGGCAGCAGTCCTCCAAGTATAGCAAACTTGAGAGGTCACTAGCCTTGAGAGGAGTGCCTCTCAAAGAGAGGTGCTGGTTACAGCCCACTGCAGTCCAGGAGGGCTCAAAGGGTCTCACTTTGGACTGCTGTTTATAGGGTTGCAAGAGGGTTGGCTTTAGTCATAGTAATTTTCCAAAGTGTCTGCAACGTGGGTCAGTAACTTTCTTTGGAAGTTCAATTAAAAAATGTTGTCCCACTTGAGTTGTTATTCAGGCAAGAAAAATAAGTTTCGAAGGCTGCTCATTTAAAAACAGGAGCTCGTTAGAGAGCACTTGCCCCTGGAAGCAGGCAGTGTTTTAGGTAAGCTCAAGAGGAGCTTAGGCCGGGTGCTGTTCATCAAGGGCAAGGCCTACCAAACATTTCTGAGACCACAGTGTGGCCTGAGGAGCGGGAGGGAGGATGCACCATCGCGTTGCTTAAGCTGGCACTGAAACAGGATCTGGTTTTGATCAACCTTTTTCATGTTCCCCAACCTTTGCATGTTTGGTAAGTGGTGGATGTGTCTGTATTTATTAATAACTAAACCAGAGAAGTGTTGCCTGATTGCACAGTTTTGAAGTGAGACACTATAGTCAAGTATGTAAATATGTACAATTTATAGGACTAGAAATCTCTGGTCACTGGCTGAGGATAGAAGAAGGGTCAGGAGTAGCATGAGTGGCAAAGATTCTCAGGTATTTAATAAAATCAGTTAAACCATTTAATGAATTTAATTTTCTATAAGGAAATGAAATTGCAGTTCTGTACATTGACAACCACATTGACCCACAAGGCAACCAACATGAACCCAAGTGCTCCCTCCCTCTCCTGAGCTCTGGTGTGTGACAGTCACCGTGTCATTGTTCAGTCAGCAGGAGCTTCAAGTCAAAGGCTAGGAATAACTGAGAGCATTTATGAGGAGATTTTTTGTGGTTTGCTTGTACAGTCACAAGAGCTTCATTTTCAGACCTTGGTGGTTGTAGGTAGCTCTGTCAGTGACCACTGCAGTAAGTAAATAAATAGTTGTACTGCTTAATTCTTCAGTTTGAATATGAGCAAAAATAAATGAATTTGAAAGCTCTTTGAAGGAATAATTGCCCACGTCAAGCCATGTGGATGGGTTCTCCTGACATAATGGGCCATGATAGGAAACTCAAACAGCTCACCTCACTGCCAAAGCCTCCCCCTGTGCTCCTGGCCCTGTTACCTCTGTGTTTGCTTTCTTCAGGCTTCACTTGCAGCTGTGAAGGAAACACATACAAACAGGAGTTAAAACTAGGTTCAAACCCTGTCTCTGCTCCTTAGTCCCCAACAACTTCTTTTCCATCTGTTCCTCTCCACATCCTTCCTTCTCCTGCAGGCTTGGGACAGGGTTCTTCTGCTTCTCCTGAAGGGGCTGTTTTCTTGCCAGCTGGCCTCTGTGGGCAGTCTCGTCCAGCCTCTGACTGTGGTTGGTACTGGTGTGTGAGGAAGATAATACAGTCCCTAAGGGATGGTTATAAAATTACTCCCCCAAGATTGAGTTTCTCCCACACCTCCAGTCCAAGGTACACCAGAGACATACAGAGTTTAAGCATCCCTCACTCATTTTATGTGAAATATAATGTAGCTGTGGTAGTCATGTTATCTATTGCTTATACTTTCTCTGATCTCCTAGAGGTTCCTGGCCTCAATTATATTTAAAGACAATTAGTTCCATGTCTTAATTACAAACTGTGGATTGAAAAAAATTAAAATCTTGTAGTGCCTTAAATTCGTCTTCTTTATATTGGCTGTTCTTATTGTACAGCTAAACACAAATGGGATGCCAAGTGTCCCTGCTTTGTATTGCTCATTGTTTTGCATTCCACATTAGTCTGGTTCTGGTCTCCTCCCCAGACTTAATGCTTTCTGTTTGGGAAACTGTTTCTGCCCCTTCCCCGTTAGCCATCTTTGGACCCAGACCAGATTCTCTTGTGGGAGCATTCGGAGCTGCCTGAGCAGTGACATTCATATTGTACCACCAAGTCCTTTCCTCTTCCGTCATCGCATTGTTTTCACATTTTTCTTGCCCTTCTGGCAGTTGCTATACATCTACTCACCTGCAGAGACGGTCACTTTGCAGGTCATCCCCTCTTCGAGGTCAGTGCATGCTCAAAGTAAACATTTTAAAAATTAAGTATAAGGAGGTGGGGGCAGGTAGGGCACTTCTGCCTCTTTGTGTACTTACCTTAAATATTGCTGCTAAAAATATGTGGAGAAAAATATGAGAAGTGTAGTTTTAAAACTGATAGTGTGCCCTGAGAGAGGAGTTTCGCTCTCCCACAGCCTTACTGGTCTTCCAACCTAATTCACCCACCCCCAGAAAAGCTGTCTGTTCCTGCTCCTTTTCTTTAATTAAGAAGAGTGCTGCCAGCAGTCTCGATTCCCGCTGAGACCATCCCACTCAGCTGTCAAACCCCATGGGAGGTGCCATGCCCCCTGCAGCCCCCAGCCCCTTTCCCAGGAGCTAGACACTGCTACTGATGGATTCCTGACGCTCCAGTGCCTGCAGCCATGAGCAGTGCTTGATTTGTGGAGCCTGCTGTGAGCACGTATTCCTGGTGGCATGAAAACAGGCTTGGGTTCATCTTGACAGCCCAGGGTTTGCAGCACTGAGAGAGAGATCTGGATGCTGTTGTAGCTCAGCCAGTGATCTGCTGTATGATGGGGGGAAATCCCTGATTTTTTTTGTTGTGTTACAGACATAGAACACCTTTCATCACAGGAGCAGCCCCTTATGTACACCTAGAAGAACTGTAGATTGGTCTTAATTGACTGTGGGGCAACTGGAATTTAATGAACTGTAGTAAAAGTACTAAGTTACTTGTCAAGCAAAGAAAACAGCTGTTTGGTATTAATGTCTTCAGGAAGTAACTCTGTGCCCAGTGTATACTGACAAAGCATTTTTGTTTGTGCTAAAACTGTATAATAAAATTCTTGGGGAATTAGTAACTCTCCAACTAGAGAAGGGGGGGGGGAGTTTTATGTTTGTTGTTGTTTTTGGGTGGTTATTACTGAGCACAACAGTGCACCTCCTGTGCTTTGGAGAAGGTCGAGTGGAGCTGTGACTGATGCCAGGGGATGGTGAATGGTACAATCTCTCCAGTAGCTGGCAGAATTGAAACCAGCTGTTGGAATTTGTACCCAGACAGCTATTGAGTTGAGAAGGAAAAGAAAAAAAAAAGCAAAACGAAACCAAAAACACCCGAGCAGTTCTATGCAGCAATCAAGAATGAGGCATCAGCTATCTCCTCTAGACTCACCTTGCTCAAGTGCTGTCAATTAGAACTTGAGATTTCTCCGCCAAGGTGCTGCCTGTGGAGAGAGGCAGGAGGAGCGAGACTGACCAGCAACATGGATGTAATTCTCAATAACAAATGAGCTGTGGCATTGCTTGGGCTGAGAGAAGAGTTTTAGCAGTCCTGATGGTGGATTATTTGTGTATTTAAATTCTGTTGCAATTTAAACGGGCATGGAAATCTCTTAAGATATTCATGTTTCCACACTAGCTGTAGTAGTTTGGTGTTGCAAATGTATTAATGCAGGTTTGCACCAAACATGCAAAAACAAATTAGAAATTGGGAAATACAAACACATTTTCTCATTAGGGGATATAAGTATGTGCTGACTGTAGTGCAAATATAATTTTTATTCCATTTGTGTAACCTTTGGTATTTTAATGAAGTCCTGTTCCTGTGTACAGCGTATGGTTCACTGTCAGATAATTTAACACTAAGAAAATCTGTCTTGAATAAATTAGAATATATTTGCAAATTAATTGGTTAATTAGATTTTAGACATCTCTTGAGGACAGGAGAGAAACAGATGTGTGCAAAAGCCACACAGATAGTTTGGGGATGAGTGTTTCTTGTAGGGTTTTATCGCTCAGTTTTGTGAAAAACAGCCTTTCACAAGTGCCAAAGATTAAAAAAAACCCTTGGCTTTAAATGCAGAACATTAAACTCCAATTTCCACGGTGCTGCTGATTTTTTTTCTGGGGCATGGGCAGAGACATTTGGACCTGTTAGCCAAATGACTGCACTCAGAAGAGGCAAGGTACCCCTTGAGCTGATTTTTTTTTTAAGAGTATCCGTGAAGCCATCTGAAAATCCTCTGAGCTAAACACTGGCAGATCAGCAGAGAGACGCCAGCTGGCATTATGGTGAAGTCAGGCAACTCGTAAGAAGAAGCAGATCTAAGATGGAGCTCAACATTTAAAAGAATGGTCACTGAAGAAGGAAAACTGACAGGGCAGGTTTTTTTCTCGGCTACATCGGTGTAAATCCAGAGCAACTCCACTGAGGTTCACACCAGAGTAACTGAGAGCAGAATCTGGCCAACATCATCCACCTGACATCAGGAGAGGGCTCAGATGGAGAACAGTTCATTTACCTTCCTCTTGCAAGCCTTTCTCACCTAATTTGCAGAGAGGTGTGAATTCAGTTTTGCTCAGTTTGGGGACATGGTACAATCATACAGGAACCACCAATTTATTTTTACTGGTTGGTAGGGGCAATTAGAGATTCTGCTTACCAAAATCTGCACTTCTGTATTCATTATTGACTTGGACCCCTTCAAAAACAAATTCTGAGTAAATTGAGGGAATTCAAATTTTAAGGGCTTGAGTTGGTCCAGAAGCTGAGTGGGAGGGGATTTTCAGCTTAAAAGCAGTGCAGCAGGTCCTGGCAATCCAGGCTGATCCTAAGAGCAGCAGAGGTGGATAGCTGGCATTACTTGCATCTACTTTTCAGCTCTGCTGAAACAGTATCTCAAGCTAGGCCCAAACCACAGGGCATTGATCAGTCCCTCTTGGAAGGCAGCTGGTGATCACATTATTTTGTTTTTACAGTTTTATCTCCAGGATCCCATTTTGGGTGTGTTCCACAGGGTGAACCATTTGGCAAAAACTTCATCATTAAAAGCAATGTTTGCAGTGTACTGTAAGACAAACAAGAGCCCATTTGTGTGCGTCATCGATCATTTTACAAACAGTCCTCGGGCTACACACAGAACTCGCCCGGTACTGGCTGTTCGGGGTCACGATACAGACGTCAGAGGCAGAAGCGCTTTTCCTGCTGGCGTAACCTCTGTTAGGCACCGAGACCCTGATGCTGCTGGGAAGAACCTTCAAGTCATGTTCTTTCTTTGACCTTGGTGTGTTTTTCTAAGCAGCGGACAGAGCAAAGTAAAAGCCTTGTTGCTCTTGATGTGTGAACGCTACAGCCAGGTTTCTGAAGCTCCGGAGGCTGAAGCTGCGGCGCCGAGGTTACAGGGGACGCGCGCTGTTGCTCTGTGTCTCTGGGCAGAGGGCACCAAAGGAGGCTGCGGGGTCGCCGGCATGAACGCCGTGTGTCCTTGACCCAGGACTGCTGTCAGCAGCCACGTGCCTTGGGGAAGAGAGCACAGCTTTTAGCAGGGCTGTTGCAGACTGGGATGTGCAAAAACCTGGCCGTGGTGACCTCAGTGCTCTAATTTATGAGAGTATCTGGGCTGGCCCCGAGGGCAGCATGACTCGAGTACGCGGGTAAGAACCTCGCACGGCTGGATCGTGCCAGCAGGCTGCCGGCCTATCCTTTGGAGACCCAGCCAAGGCCGGTCCCGGCCAGCATGCGGGGATGTCTCTGCTGGGCGCTTGGCCTTTCAATCCCAGTTAACCCCAGGGGCCAGCTCTCCCTTTGCAGGCAGGGAGCTCCTGTTCCCACGCAGCAGCTGGCTGTCTCCTGAGCCTGCTCCCTTCTGACCTTGGCACTTCTTTCCTCTCCTGTGCAGCAGGGCTTGCCAAGACAGAATGAGACGGGTACCAGCTTTTAGTGGGATTTGGTTTATATGACTGGGAAAGCAGCACTGCACCACCATCCGTGCCTGGGATGCTATGGAGCAGCATATTCTTCAGTCCAGCTGATGCTGCCCTTCCCTCCACATGTGGCACGTGCAGATTAGTTATGTTCCTTCAAACAAGTAAGAGTGTAGATGCATTAAGACCTGAGGCCGAGAGACTAGTGGCTTACAACTGTGATGGATATAAACAGCTACAGAAGAGGTACATGGACATTTCCCTGCAGCATTCATCTGAATGCACAGTATGCTGGTTCTCTGGGCAAAATGAATTTGCACATTTTTCAGGAATCTGAGGGTTGAGGAGAGACCGAAAAATTACCAGCTACAGTAGAATTCACAGAATAATGGGTTAACATCATATGCCATAATTTCTCTATGGGGCTTTTGTCAAATCTCTCATTCAAGCAGTGTTTGCTGAGGCTTTTGACTTTTGTGGCAGCACTGGGACAGACAGTAAGGTCGTGTGTCACTTTAAAGGCTTAATTTTTTCCAAATTCCTCACAAAACTGGAGCTGAAAGCTCTCTCATGAATTTCTTGGGGAATCTGCTGAGGCAGCAATTGTGTTATCCTTCAGAACTCCATGAAAAGGGTCGCAGCAGAACCATGCTGAACCTGTCAGGCCAAGGGTGAGAGGCTGCTCTCTGTGCTGGCTGAGCAGAGCTGGGAGACACTTGTGGAAATCACAGCCAGCTCGAGATGCTGAGGTGTGGAGAAGGCACAAACCACAGATCTCCTCACCTGGTTGGGTTTCTGCTGGATAGGTATTTACTCAGCAGAGCAAGAAAGCCTAAAGCAGAGGAAGGTATAAACCAAGAAAGCTGTATTTGTGAGGCGTGACTGCAGTGCTCAGACCTTCCTCCCCTCTGAACACAGACCATCCTGGGGGATGATAAAACAAGCAAGGAGCTGCCTTCAAATTTATTTTGCATTCTCTCTCCATTTCTGCAAACCTCCCATAGCAGAATATTAATGCATGATGAGAAACTAGTTTTAAACAGGGCACCTCAGTGCAAAAGATAATAAACACTGATGTTCCCAACTAAATTACATTTCATGGAAGAACTGGCTGCACTACTAGACAGAGATCATAAACCTTTGAAAGACAGAGGGAGGAGAAAACAAAATATTCCACATAAGGAAAATGTGATTGTGTTAATGACTTTGCTAATCCCTAGGCTTCCAGTTTTATCCATTCATGTATCCAGTATCTGCAGATGAACTCGGGAGAGTTTCAGTAATCCATTAAAAAAAGATCATTTTAAAATTTTCATCTAGGCACAATCATTTGTTTGTTTGAGTTTTTTCCCCCCTTCTTCTCTGCTAATTTATGGATGCCTCTGTTAAGTTTGCCAGAACTGTGCATTGGTACTTTGATTGAAATGATCGTCCTTGTGGAAAAGTCTTAT
>JAWWES010000081.1:137218698-137353999 GCA_035583135.1 Lophotriccus pileatus | reverse complement strand
GTTGAGATATATAGAAATATAACACTGATGTGTGTAAAAAAAAAATAAATATATACTTTTTAAGCTGTTTGTTCGTCAGATAAATAATTCTTGAGTAAATTGAATGTGTTGGTCTGAAGTAGCAAAAATCCTGAAGATTATTTGTCTTCTAAACTTAATTATTTGATTATTAAGTGTAGGCTGTTACTGTTTAGTCTGTTTGTTGAAACTCTAGTAAAGCGATCTAAGTAGTGCCTAGGCTGCTTACCAGAAGATACCCCCAGGCATTTCAGTACTAAAGTAATTGGATGAAGTTTGCATGATGGAATATTGGAAGTAGAGGTTTTGTGCTCAGGACTATGAAAAAGCACCAGATACTAGTAGTTTTTACAGAAAATGGAAGGCCAGATGGACCAGGAGATTACTCTGTCTGATCTCCTGTGCACTGCAGCCCGTTCTGTGTCACCCAGTTTACCCCTGTGCTGTGTCCACTAAACTGGGATGAGTTACAGCATGTCCTCCGGCTAAGCACTTCCTTCCAGTTTCAAGAGATCACTTCATGGAGGAGCTGCCATCTCTCCTGGCAGTTTGGTTCAGTGCTTAAAATACCTTCGGTGCCGAGCGTTTGTACAGACTTCTATTGATGTTTGTTTCACTTCCAAGTTCCACCTCTTGATCCTTGTTGTGCCCTTTTTCAGCAGGTTGAAGAACTCTTGGTTCCTTTTATTTTTCTCCCTGTAGAGCCACTTACGTGCTGTAATCAAGCCGCTTCTTCCTCTTCTCTCTGATAAGCTGAACAAGCTGAGGTCTTTCAGTCTCTCTCAGAAGGGTATTTACTACAGTCCTTTAAATAACTTCTCTGTTCCTTTTCTCTGTCTTCAATTATTCAACATCTTTATAAAATGTGGGGATATTAGCACAGCATGTTTTCTGATGTCTGCCTCGCTGACTCCAGGTACAAAGGGACAATTTCTTCTCTGTGTGTACATGGTTGATGTGTCTAAGGATTCATTTGCTCTTCCATAACAGCCTTGAGCTGTTTGTTCATAGTGACCCTATAATCCTTTACACAATTGCTCCTTTCTCAGGCAAAAAGTCTTGTTTCAGATGCTAAGCATTACAGAGGATTTTGGTTTACTGCATTTTATAGTCTCTTAAACAGGATGTAAAAGATGTCTGTGCTACATGAGGATGCTCCAAAAAACCTGCTCCTGGTCTGGACCTTTTTAGCCTCCGATGTTGGCAGAAATTGCTGATGCATCTAACACATGATTTGAGGCACTGCTGTAGGAAAGTGCCTGTATCACAGCCCATCTGGAGTCTGAGAGAGGGAGCTGGGGGAGAACAGCTGCTCGGAAGTTTGCGGGCAGAGCTCACAGTCTCATTTGTACCCCTTGGGGACAAGGCACACAAAACCCAGACTCAGCTGGGAACTTTGCAGCCTGTTCTCCCACTACCACGGGGTTCTGCAGTTACAGTTTTTAAGAGGTAGGAAGCTGCAGTTACCCTGATAGGTCTCTTTTACAGATGTCTTTTTACCTGCTCTGTGCTTATCACTGTAATTTCAAAAATAATATATTTTAAACCTAATACCAGAATTAACACACCTGTATAAAAAAGCAGTCCACTTGCATGTTGCACTGCATCATTGCATGGCCTCTCTTACAGTCAGCATCATTCCCCTCCATCTGTTGGCTGTTAGCATTTGGCCAAAGAGCTGTTATTCCTCTAACTAATCTCATCGTTGCTGGCATCCTCTTGTAAACCCTTTTGTCTGGACAGTCATGTTTTCCTTGGCAATCTGCAAAGCGCACCAGATCATAGGTCTCTCAGCACTTGCATGCTGATGCCTTTCCCTTTCTATTTGTCCTTGTGCCTTCACTGCTGGAGGAGGTATAAAAGGGCAGGGCAGGTAGCAGGGAGAGAGAGCAAAGGGCTTTTTTGGCCTGGCAGTGTCCCAGGGCTGGGGTTGGTAGAGCTGCTCCCACGTATAAGTGTGTGTAGGTGTCCTTCAGCTACTGATCGCAGAGAAGAGCTGCAAATACACTTGGGAGTTCCCTGCCCTGCAACTCCACAGCTCATGTGAGGTGTTCCAGTATTTCACAGATCATAGAAGATGCCAAGATATGCCAAACCTGACCTCTTCTTCCCATTAAGGTTCTGGCTAAGAAACCTGCAAGCTTTAGATTTCCTTGCTGAGATATAAAATTTCTCATGGTTAAAGCTTTATCTGGAGTGGAGACTACTCCTTTCAAGTCTGCACACACTAGTAAGTAATTCTGAGACAACTGAATTTGTTGGTTTCTTTAAAGAAACATAATTATTTTAAAATGACAAACTGGTCCCTTTGTTGATAAATGTTTTATATCTTTGCTGCTATGCCTGAATAGTTTATGTAAATAATTTATTAGCTTGCAAACAGACGTAGCACATTCAGACAAACACTGCCCAGCAGGGCAGGCATGCAAAAAAGAGGGAAACATGATTATGAGCAGTGCTGAGCACCAGGAGCAGGAGTGGGCATCAGTTGGGACTGAGAAACACCATCTGCATCTCTTAGGCTTGGGCCCAACATAGCTCGGATGCCTGACACTGTGGTGAGGCATTAGGGGTGCAGATGTGAGCAGTCAGGCATTCACCATCAGCAGGTTTGTGGTTTCCTTGGGACTCCTAGGAGCAAAATGGAAAGAGGCACTCAGAGTTACAAAATGTTCTCATTTGGGTAGTGTTTGGCACTTAACCTTTACATACTGGTTTTCAGGTCTCACTTTGCATGCGTGAGAAGGGATCTCCTTCAAAACAAGGCTTTCCATTTGCTTTGGTTGGTTATTCCTCTAACTTTGTTCTCAAGATGGGCCTCAATTTTTGAAAAAGTAATTTTGTGAAAATTGCATGTGAGGTTCTTTGTGTGTCAGGGCAGGGTCAGGCAGGAGAAGAAGGCTAAGCACATGCATCAGTGGTTTCCAGATAAGAGTCCTTTGTAAATAGTGCAGACGTGTGTGCATGTGAGTATGCATGGATGCAAACGTGCTTCTGGGGTTTTTTAGACAGTGATTTTGCATGCCCAGGCTGGGATCTAAAGTCCCACATGCCACAGTGGGGAATCATAGAACCATAGGAAGATTTGGATTGAATCTTAGAAGATCATCTAATCCAATTCCCTGCTGTGGACAGAGGTATCTTTTGGTAGATCAGGTCGCTCAAAATTCCAACCAATATGACCTTGAACACTTCAAATGACAAGGCATCCCAACTTCTCTGGGCAATCTGTGCCAGTGTCTCAGGATCCTCAGTGTAAAAAATTTCTTCCTTATATACAATCTAATCTTACCCTCTTTCAGTTTGAAACCATTACCCCTTGTGCTGTTGAGAGTGGATAACTCTCCAGCATTACAGAATGTAATATACACACTCTGATCTGGTGCGAGGTCAGCCGAAAATCACTGGAGTTGCCTGAACAATCCTATGAAAGGTAAAAAATGCCTAACAAAAGACTTCTGTAATTCTAAATTTACACTTAATGGCGTGTGGCTTCCTCTGGCTCAGGAGGAGAGTCTGATTCCAAAAGGGACTTGATGATGCAGAGATGAAGAGGAGCCATGCACTTGTTATAGATGCCTTTTTTGCTGAGAAGAACAAATAATAGAAAACTTGGATTTTACTGTTGTCAGCAGAAGTGAGGAAGCACCGAGAAGGAGCAGAACGGTGGAGTGACAGATTTCATCCTACTTGGCCACTCAGTGAAGCACAGTTCTGGTTCTCAAACTGCACATGGTGTGGCCTGATGTAGCTTTATGTTAACAAAGCTGAGAATGGAAATAGGAGACATCACTAAAAAACAGTTATCAGTGCATCTTTCCTTCTGTATCCTCTTTTCTCTCTCTTAGAAAATTAAAATTATTTTAATATTCACTGTTGGCTGCAATAGGGAAAAACAAATTTTGAGTTTCATCCCCTTCTACAGTTCACACTCCTGCTCTGCTTTATTGCAGAAATTAGTCCTCATTAAGTCTTGAAGATCAGCACCTGCTGTCAGTCAGTGGACACCACCCTGGACTGTAAACAGTGCTGGGATTTCACCCTAAAGTTCAGTGCTACAAAATCAAAATACACAGAACTAGGGTTGTTTCCCCCTCCCCACTTTGTGTCCTAATCCTATTTTTGGGGTAGCTTTGTCTCGTTTATAGAAAGGAGAGGGAAAATACTTGGAGATCTTGAGATGAAGGCAAATATAAGAACTAACAATCTTACCAGAATATCTAGATGTGTTGTGGTGTTACTGCTCCTGGGCACTAGCTGCAGCTGACTTTGTGTGAGTAAGTAAATCACTTCTCTATTTCACTCAAAGTTGTTCCATGGATTTGCTGAATTTTTTCCTCTAAACATGGTCACATTTTGGGTCAGCATGCCTAGAAAACATGGGGCTCTGCCAGCAGTCCCTGTGTAAAGTCCCTCTTTGTTTTTTTGGAAACAAATACAGTCATTCATAGAAATGAACTCCTGCATAATTAGAGCCAGTATTGCACATCATCTTTGCTTTCCATTTTTAGATGATGCGTCTGGAGGACTATAACTTTTAAAGATGCCAACAAGCCACTTAGGAGCTCGATAGCCGTAATGGGAAAATCTGTGGAGCTGAATAGAAAATGATAAGCTTCATAAGGACTATTCTAAATTGTTTGGTAAAGAGCTCAGCCAGACATTCAAAGCAAGAATAGAAACGATAACCCCTTCTAATTTGATCTTTGGGGGGTTGTACTTTCTCTATTATTCTGCTGAAGCCCCAGTCGTACAGGCAGCTTAATGGAGAGGATGGTGTTGTTTACGCTGGAGTCCTCTGGACTCTGCAGGATCCAGGTATTGGACTGTGGCAAAAATGGGTGCAGAGCTCTGATTTTACTCATATTTTACCATCCAGGGCTTGTAATCAACCTTTTTATCCCTCTATGTTAGTTAAAACATTTAGTAACCGTAGATACTGAAGCATGATACTCTGGAAAACGGATCCTCTTCAGCATTTTTTAACCTCGAGTTTTCAGTAAAGAGCTATTTAAAAATAATTAAGAAAGATTTGGAGGCCTTTTATTTTTTTTGACAGGCAGGAGGGAATCATCAGCTTCAGAGCCAACAGGTGTGTTGACGGGTGAGAGATCTCACAATAAGTCTTTTATTTCTCTGCATACTGAGGCTTTCAGGTATGTCCTGTAATCTCAAAATTAGAGTGGGTGGCAGATGAACTAAAATTTGTTTCTTTGTTCAGAAAATGCAGTATAGATTTTTCTTTGTTTGGGTCTTTAATCCAAACTGATGCTTTAATAACTGAAATTCTAGTAGTGGGGTTTTTTTTTATTTTTCTAAGTTAGAGAATGAATCGATAAGAAAATTGTCTTTGCAGTGGGAAATTACCCCAAAGATGTTCGCTGCTGGACTGTCACAGCATGTGAGTTTGGTTAATGGGATCAGATGGGGCTATTTAGGACTAGTGTTTGACACTGCTTCACTGCTAGAAGAAGAGTAAAGTCCAAACAAAGTCACTCTGTGAAGGACAGAAGATAACAGCCCCAAATCATAGAATTACAGAATGATTTGGGTTGGAAGGGATCTTTAAAGATCATCTAGTCCAGCCCCCCTGCAATGGACAGGGACATCTTCTACTAGATCAGGTTGCTCAGAGCCCAGTCCAGCCTGACCTTGAACACTTCCAGAGTGGGGGCATCCACAGCATCTCTGGACAACCTGTTCTAGTGCCTCACCACCCTCACAGTAGAAAAATTCTTCTTATGTCCAATGAAAATCTATTCACTTTTAATTTAAAAGTATTACTCTTGTCCTATCTCTACAAGGATGTGGTAAAAAGTCTCTTTCCGTCTTTCATATAAGCTGCTTTTATATATTGAAAGGCCACAATAAGGACTCCCCAGAGCTTTCTCCTCTCCAGGCTGAATCCCAGCTCTCTCATCCTGTCTTCATAGGAGAGATGCTCCAGCTGATCATCTCCATGGCCATCTCTGGACCTGCCTCAACAAGTCCATGTCCTTTTTGTGTTGGGGACCACAGAGCTGGGCTCCAGATGCAGTCTCACCAGAGAGGAATAGAGGGGCAGAATCACCTCAACCTGCTGGTCACACTTCTTTTGATGCAGCCCAGAATATTAGTTCCCTGTTGAAACACCAAAACAGACTGTCAAGAGTTAGATACTACTTTTAACTTACTTGCGCATTTTTCTATGCAGAATACTGAGGAACAAAGCTGAGTAGATAAAGCCAAGTTCAGGCTGCATGGCAGTTTCCTCATCAGTGAAATGGAGGTGCTGCTTTGTTCGCCTGCCAGCAGGCTGAGGTTCTTTATATTAAAATATTCGACAAGAAGTTTGTGATCTCCAGAAAACGGCAAGGTAGAGGCACCATAATGATGCAAAGTGCTGCTATAATTTATTTTTAGAAGAATCCTCTGAGAAAGAGGCCTGAGCCACTGGATCATCTTGACAGTTTGGTCTTATCTTTACCGTGTAAGGGTCCAGCACCTTGATCGTCAGTAAGTGCCAGATGGGCACATTTCAGACAAAGAAGATTCATATATGTTTTTGTCACTTCAGAGGGCGTGGCAGGGGAAGTGGGTCCAGGTAAAATCTTACCACGTGGCTGTGTGGGTGTGTTCCTGTGCATGCATTTGCGCGTGCGAGCGAGCATCAGCATCTTCACTGCTATCCCACCGACCCGGAGGGTATCGAATTCACCATACGTGGTGCTGCGTTTACATTCCTCACAAGGTACAAACGAGCAGTGCATTTGCTTTTCTGCAGACTTGTCTTGTGCAGGCACGGTGTGAGTTTTCTTGCTGCCAGCACAGCGAGGTGCTGCCATGAGACGGGAGCTCCTAGAGGACTTCAAAGCCTAGGAGCCAGTGTTTGGTTTTAGAAGAAGTCCTGTGTGGTGGCATTAGCAGGTTGCTGGTAACTGGGGCATAACGCTGCCTAGAGAGGCACCTCAGCAAGGTTGGCCTCTGACACACTGCTTACAAACCCTCTCTGGCATACTTGGTAAATAAGAGGCTATCTTTAAACATCGAATTATGCTGGTGAGACCACATTTGCTACTGTGTCAGACTACTTGTTCTGGGTGGTGTATCCACCACACTGAGAGCCAGTTGGAGAGTATTTGGCAAGCCAAATGTTGTGCATGCTTTGCATGCACCATATAGATTTACAGGACGTTATGTGTAAATATTTAGACAAAAATCTTTAGAGCATTTTTATTTGTTAGAATGCACATTG
The DNA here is from genome assembly GCA_035583135.1 of Lophotriccus pileatus. Taxonomy (NCBI): domain Eukaryota; kingdom Metazoa; phylum Chordata; class Aves; order Passeriformes; family Tyrannidae; genus Lophotriccus; species Lophotriccus pileatus. Next base: position 137,346,747 of record JAWWES010000081.1, on the reverse strand, counting down.
ACTTTAATGGCTTGTATATCCAAATGTTTCTGTTCATAATATTGAAGTGAACTGAATCCAATGGTGATGCCAGTGAAGACTTTAAAGATGATTTCAGTTTTAACGTTTACTGTTCATGTTAACTGTAAAATAAAGTTCCTTTAGCAGTCCATTAAAATGAAAAGTCTACTTCCCTGTTTTTCTTTGTTAATCCAACCTTCTAAACTAAAGGAAGATGTTGGCATGGAAAAGAGAAAGCAGTTGCAGTTAATTGCTGCATGTTTGCAGAGTTTAATTTCCATGGCATTTAATTTCCTAGTAGAATTGTGCAGAGTTTTCAGGTTGGGCTCGTGCCCGTACTCGGCTGTTACCTGTGTTCCAAAGTCGCTGTTCACACACGCTGCTGCTGCACTTAGACTGTGGCGTCCCTTGGAGTGCTGCAGCCAGGGCAGCGTGGTGGCAGCGGCTGCGGTAATGAGCTAGGCTGAAAGAAATACTCCAATGGCTGCCTTTCAGCACTTGGCAAGAAAATCCTTTTTATGTTAGTTTCAAGGTCGTCAGATATCATTATAACCAAGTATTAAAAATTTCAAAGAAAGGAGGCAGTGTGTTTGATTTATAGAATAATTATCTAGCTTTCGCTCTAACTTGGCTTTGGCAATGGTTTCGCAAGTACTTGAAAATTAAATCCATTTTTTATGGCACTACAAGGTATTATCTCACAGCAAATGATAATTAAACACCTGTGAAATCAATTAGCCCTTTAAACAGGGAAAAAAAAAGTTTTCCAATTATGTTTTTGCACCTCCAAACTTTGTAATTCCAGAACCAGTGCTTGCGGAGCGGGAGGTGAACTGGCAGCCAGTAGCCAGTTAACTGGCATTAAGATCACCCCAAAGCCTTGTGCAGCCGTAAATCCAAAAGCAAGCAGTTCCCAGTGACGGCACCCTTCCAAGTAGGATGTGTTAGCCTTCCGAGCTCAGTCTTGGGCAGCTATCTATCTGACACACAGCTGAGCTGTCAGCTCTTCTACAAAGGCAGTTACTCACTTGTTGTTTTCTGTGCCAAGTTTTACTTGACAGTTTATTTAAAACCCAACATACCTTAATGGGAACCAAGCAACGAGACACTCCATGTGACTGAGTGGGTTTCTCCTCAGTCTCTCCAGACAGTAGTTCAGAGCCATCTGCATGAAGCATTCACACATGGAAAAATGGCCAGTTGGTTAATAGCTGAAACCGAATATACTGGAAAACTGGGAAACACTCCACCATTTACCCTCAGGTTATAGGTGTTTAATATCTGTCTTTGTTGTAGCACTTGAACTTATACAGAGACTTCTGGAAGATGCAGTGTGTGTTCGTGGGCTTGCAGATTCAGGGAGGAAGCTCTAGACATTGTTGGTTAAGTGCTATTGCAATTTTTTGACTCCAGAAATAAAAAAACAGCTCCAGTCACATCTGACATCTACAGCGGTATGTGCTGATAATCTCTGCCAAAGAGGAGGTCCAGCATCTTCCAAAAGATGGATTATGTGTGGCATTATGTGTGTCAAAATACGTACTGCTGAGTTAAACCCATTGCATTTGATTTGAGTTAAACCTGTTGTACTTGGCTTGGATTCTGTATTTCCATCTGAATTTTGATAGCTATAATATGCAGCTAGTTTTCAGTGAATGCTGCATCACCAGAGAGGAAAGAGACAGGTTAGGATGCTGGGGCTAGGATTTCCAAGGTCTGTTTAGCTGCTGGAAAACCCACCAGTCATCTGTATCTCAAGTTTTCTTTCTGTGAAAAGGGAATGGTGATGGTATCCCATATCTGTGTTCAGAGGATTAGATAAGAATAGATGGACCCTACGTGACAAGTGGCATAGAGCTGGATAAAGTATGATAATCATTGCATCTGGACGAATCTGCTGGTCTAAACAGCCAACATCTCTTTAGACCTCTCTTCAATCAACAGTGATGACAATGTGGCTTTCAAAAGAAATAGTTTATATTAAAATTGGTAGTGAAAATGTTTCCCAGGCTAGTTTATAATCTCTAAAGTGTAGAGACATGGGGAAATGCTTAAGCTGTAAGAAGGAATGTATGGCATGGCTGATTAGTCACTGCAGAGCCTCTGCAGCCTGCCCTGGCTGCTTGGGATAATGGAGAACCAGGAATCCCAAGCAGCCCTCTAATCCATGTGCTGATTGACAAGGTCGGCACATCAGAAGGGGGGAAAAAAAAAGAGGGGGGATGGGGAAAGACAGAAGCTATGCGTTGGATCAGGAAGTTAAAGTGGTAAAAGAATTTGGCTAAGCAGTTTCTCCTTCAGATAATTGCCCACACGGCATTGCAGTGTTTACACCTGTGTGATAGATGGGGCCGAACACGTTTTCTCAACTACGGGTGGTAACAGGGAGGGGATAATTCAATTAAGCTGTGAATAAATTAGAATTGATTACAAATAGAGCTATTCTTTTATGCTGCCTATAAAGGTATTAGCTGTGAACAAGATACACTTAATCATTACAAAAAGGAAGCCTGAAAGTTAATAAAACATGCTGCTGATACTTGCAGAGGGGTGGCAGCTATGGGTTAAATCTGTAGCTATTTTAGTTTTGAGGACCCAACTGTCATTTTGAAGGCATATGCATTTTGGATTTTAACATGTTTGAGTGCTGCAGCTGAGACCCAGGCCAAGCCGACCCTAAAATTGGCAGTAAAATGTTACCTCTGTGCAAGCGTGCAGAATGAAGGCATCAGGAATATATGAGCAATAAGCATGTGCCCCCACTCCCCACAGTCTTCTAATATGGAAACCTGGAGCTTTCTGGAAATAAATACCCTCTGAGCAAAGCAGAGAAGTCCTCTCAAAAGCTCCTCTCAAAGCTTTTCTACACTAAATGCTTGGGGAAGATTAGCTGCCAAAAGGAAAGGAAAGTGCCCAAAGTACTGCAACACTGAAGCAGCACAAGAAAGGAAGAAGTGTCCGGCTGGCTGCCTGTGCAGTGCTCTGTGGTGCTGGCCTTTTTTCTGATTCCTCACCCTGAAAAGCCTCCATGCCTCAGTAAAACCGGAGTGTCTGGATAGGCAGGCAATGCAGAGCTGTCCCGACACCACAGCAATGCAAGCTGGAAGTCTGTAACAAATGTCTCTCCCATCTTCAGATGTTACCAGCTAATGGAAATAGTGGTAGTTCTGAAAACAGATCTGACCCCCATTGCCACGGGAGAAGAGTAAGAGAAGGCTCTGCAAGAACCTCTTCTAAACACGGCTATTTTCTCTATAGCTTGAGGCCCCTCCATGAGTTGTGAGTGGGTTTGTAATACTTCATTGCCTCCCTGAGGTCTTGTTGAGGTTAGTCAGTGGAGATGGTGGGGAAATCAAGCCTGTTGCTGATGTGATACTGATATTTGCAGTAGATGCCAGGTCAGTGCTTTCTGTATAATATCAGTACTCTAGATGAGAGGGTGTTCCTGGAAGTCTGTGCCAGCTCTGATTTCTCTCCTGGAAAAGTGAAGGAGAAATTTTAAGTCCATCAAAGATTTAACTCTGATATCTACCTTTAATCACAGAGATTATCTCACTTCACTGAAAGTATTTGAAGTCAGAGTTAAGGGAAGTGCAGAGATGCTTCCAGGTGTATGCTGTTTGCTCTATGTGGAAAAAATTGCCAATCATACATAAACTATTTTCCCTCCCTGACAAAAACCTGGCAAAACGCAAACCTCCTGCTGTGTGTGTGGTTCCTGCTGAGCTGAATTGGAAAGAGTCTGAAACTGAAAGTTGCCCTGACACCTTCTGTTGTCCACCATGGCCTGTGGGCTGGAGTTTCATTTACCTGGTGACATTTTTGTGAGCAAGGTCTTTTCCAAATGCTGTCTGGCAGTCTGAGAAAAATATGAAACAGTCTCTGCTGCAAGCTCTACTCTGAGATGCTGTTTGGTACATGTAAATTATTTCCTCCAGAAGCGACACTTCAAATTACACTCTGTCAAGTGCTTGCAACTTGACAGAGATGGTTTTGTATTTGAGGCTGGCTACGTGTGTTGTGTAAAAGGTATTTATATGTAAACATACTGATCCATCTTCTGTCTTCCAGCTAGGGCAGAGTGGCCCCGTTCCTTTGCACACTACCCATGAACTAGTAGGAGTAAAAGTAGCACCTTGTGTTTATGGATTTCAAATAGATGCTTGATCCTGGAGTGGTCTTTGAGGGGATTAAACTGAAAATTGGTCTCTTATCACTGCGCTCAAAGATCCTGTTGAGTCACCTTAAGGTATTTTGGTTGAAATTGCAGGGAAATTTGTTCAATAGAAGAATCTCTGGTGTGGTTCATTCACTGCGGCAGCTCTTGATGGATATTGCTTTAGTCTGTATCTGCTCCTCTTGTATTTGTGAATTCTTCCTGAAGTGAGTAAATTTTTGGGAAATTTTGTGCCGATGCATCAAGGTTAGGATGAGGCTTTCTATGTTCATGTGATGTGGATAAATTGCTTGATGACATGAACTGTGCTATTCCACAGCTCAGCAATAAATCACACCTTAAGTTTTAAAAGGCACAAATGGGAGCAAAATACAACTGTTTTCCAGGTGGAAAATGGTCAACAAAATCCTTTTCCTTTTTTTTTCCTTTTGTATATCTATCCTAATATCAGCAAGTTATATATTAAAGAAAAGGTGCCCAATATAGGATGTGTCTGGGATATGGAGGACTCACTTGCGGTGGCCTCGCTCTCTGCTTTTCTTTGTAGTCTGGTTTTGCCATCAACGTTTTGTGGATAATGTTGCGTTCTGGGATATTAACAGGATTTTACATTTTAGCAAGCTAATGATGGGGTGCATTCTTCTGACTGGTGTATTCTAGCCCTATGGGGTATTCTATTTTTGGTATTTATTAACATTTTTTGTCATACAATATACAGGAAAAGCAATGAGCCTCAGACCTCTCGATATGTAAAAAAGAAATGCTTCGAAAGTGGGAACTTTTTTTTTTTTATTCCAGTTTCCTAATATTTTCACCTGTGTGCGTCAGTGCTGACTGGTGAGCTGGGATATGGCTGCCAATCTGTATCCCACACAGAGAAAAAGAAATTGCCACTCAGATGGAATATGTATATATGTACTTTTACCAAAGTTGAGATAGAATTTTAAAAATAAAAAGCGACTTTGAAGTCTGTTTTGTAGTTTTAATTAATGCAATGAGGGTTTTTATTTTACTCTCAGTGGAGATAATCTTAATCCATTCACAGTGACCTTTTCTTGTGCAAATTAGCTATACACGCTTGTTTAAGCAAATGGGCCTTTGCAAGATGTCTCTTCTTAAAGACAGGGCTTATAATTGAAAATTGGCTTACTCCCATCTGTCTGGCCTGTGTAAGAATACAAGTGTAGATCCCAGCTTCTTTGTATATAAAGTATAATCATGTATGTATGTATATACATACTCATAGACACACATAGAAAAAAACTGCTCTGCCTGCAGGCCATGGTAAAATTACATTATTAGCGTTAGAAAATTTTAGGGCTACAAGTTGCTGTCAAAATAACATCTATCTGCAGGGCCCAGGACCTTCTGGAGAACAGAGGGTGTTCAGTCTGGATCCTTTTGACTGAGACGAGGTCGATGCCATTCACAGTTCCGTGGGTTTGCCAGAAGTACAGTTAGCTAATAACAGCCTGGAAACTGTTAGGGTTTGATGTGTGTTTTTTGTGAATGGTTTTGTGGTGATTGATGGAATTGAAAAAAAAAACAAAACCAAAACAACAAAAGTGTCTATGAGCACTTTCATTCAGAGGAGAAGGAATCATTGCAACTATGTGGTTAATTGCCAAAATTTGGCAGTTTATCCCTCTCACCACCCTTAACAATAACCACCAAATGGGTCATTGTAGGCCCCCATGCGTTTTTTAGTGCCTGCTTGATAAGGGAAGATTTCTTTGGCGTATTTTGAATTTTTTTTTTTGCTTTGTACAAACCTCTTGTGCAGCAATGAACACAGTTGTGCACGGCTTTGACTAAATCTGAATAGAAATCAGGGTCACAGAAGTGCCACAACAGCACTTTAGGTATCAAAACATTTAATGTTTGTTGTTAGAAGTCATGCAAGGCTGTTTATATAAAAACGGCTCATTATTGCAAAGGCAAAATTATTTCCTTCCTTATCAGTTTTATTACCAGTCTCCCCAGATCTCTCTCATGGTGGTTGCTCCTGAGGATGAACAAGACGGAGCTGGGGTGATGGCTGACACACGTGCAGGGATGGAGCTGGTTAACCTGGTGGTGAACAGTCTTGGTTGGGGATGATTTTATCCAGATGTGTCTGCTTCAGCAGCTGTTTGCATTTTCATGCCCAGTTACTCTAGGACTCACCACTAATTGAATTTTCTCTTTTCTCCCCTGTTCTTGTTAGGTATGATTACCGTGAAATGCTGCACAATGCCACTTTCTGTCTGGTTCCCCGTGGCCGCAGGCTTGGCTCTTTCAGGTTTCTGGAAGCCTTGCAGGTAAGAACTGCAGTTTAAAGCAGTGGCTACACTGGCTGCAATTCAGTGTGCAATAGCAAGGAGGTGGGGAGGAGGGAAATGTGTTTCATTTCCCTGGTGGACAGTAATCCACTTTGCGAAAGCCTCTATTCATACTTCTGGAGCAATTGGCAGCTTCTTCCCAGGAGGGTCTGAGTGCTGAGCTCATCTTAAGGTTGAATTGCATTACCTCCAGGAAAAGGGTTTCCCTGGATGTGGGAAGGCTGAGACGTTGGACCGGTTTTGAGCAGTATTTTATCAAGCTGTGAGACTTCCCGTGGGAGACACTGGCCTTTACAAGTAAGCCCCAGAGCAGCAAAAATAGCTTTTTGTTTTCACTTATGCCAAAACAGACATGCTTATGCATTGCCGGTTTTGAGATGGTACTTGCTGAACATGCAGAACGTGGCCTGGAGGTGGTAAAGCTCCAGATGGAAGCTTCACATGAAGGTGGATATAGGCTGATCTGAGGGAGTACACATGAATCCCCTTCACCTTCAACATTTGGTTAGTGGTCTCCCTTTTTTGCTGTGGGCCAGCAGCAGAAGGCAATGCCAAAGGGTTCTGGAGTCACTGTGGCAGTGTGCCTGGCAGCACAGTGATCGAGTCTGACACTGGCTTACTCCAGCTGCAGCTAGAGTGACTTTTCTTTTTGGCAAGAATCAGCTCAGCCTGGGGTCCAGGATTTTCAACCATACAGAGCATGGTTGCATCTAGGACTGGCATCTGGATTGCCATGGGGGCTGAAGTGGAAAGAAGATGCTGAGGCACTTCTTGGTTTTAGTGAGATGGCAAATCTCACTAAGGAAGACACCTTACAGGCTCCTGCCTCTGGGAGTTCTGCCATTTGGGAAGTATCCCAGTATTGCCAGTAAAGCTGTCATCACATCCCTTTTCTTCATGAACCACAAAATGTCCCAGACATACTTTCTAATAGTATTGTTTGCTGCAATGCAGAACAGGATTCACCTAAGTGTAGGTATATGATATTGTTTTAGAAGCCCGGAAAGGTAATTTCTAGAAAACCTGGATTTCTGCTGCTTCTCCAGAAGATCTCCAGTAGATCCTGTATCATGTCTTCCAGCCTTTTTTGGGTTTCTTGGGTACCCTGAATGCTCTGGACACTTAGGTTTAACCACTGAAGCCAGCACCTACTATCAGATTTGGGATCCAAGTTCGGGACTTTGGTTACTTACCTTTTTTTCCTACTCAGGAGAAGATTTATAGCCTGCAAAGAGCTATTCCCTCTCCAATCTCTGGAGGAAGAAGTGGGACTGCCTTATATGGGATGACATGTCACTTCAGATCTTTCAGAAGAGCACTGCTCAGCTCTTCTCTCATCTGCTCCCCAGGTCATGCAGCTTCTGTTAGATACATCATCTCAGGAGGAGAAAACAGGGACCATATCTCACTGTACCGAACTTGGAGGCTCCAGCTCAGTGATAAAATACATGCACCAAGGATTTTCCTAGCAGGCTACCAGCAGTATTCACCAATTGTGATGGATTCCCAATTTCTGTCTGGATCCAGGGCATGCTGAAAGGCCTGATCCACATTAGTGGAGTGATTTAAACATGAAAACACATTGCTAAGTGTTTTCTGGTTGTCTTTTTTCATGCATTGATGTAATTTCCTTACAGAAGGTCATAGTTCTTTACACATGATAAGCACTGTTGTAATGCAGACTTGACCAGTCTAAGATGCTGTGTGTGATACATGTTACCAAGGAAGGTACAGCAGTGTGAAGTGTTCCCCTTTATATGTCTTTTGGGAGATGGGGGGAGGTCTGGACCAAACTCAGAGCTCTTAAACTTAGCTTGATCCAAAAGAAACTGAACCAGAGCACAGGCTTGATACAAATCCTCTGGTACGAGTTTTTTTCATCCCATCAAGAGGTTTTTGGTTTGGATCTGATGTTGTGATTGAGCTGACCAGAACCTAGTAGTGGTCATTTGTTTATGGAAATACTGACCTATTTACTAAATATTTACAAACTCTCTGTGCAGAGGAACTTGTACAACTCTTAGAAGATTAAGTAGGTTAGACAAATCATGCTGGTATGAAATAGATATTAAATGTGTATGCTTTTTGTTTAAGACATAAAGCAATTCTTATTTTTGTGGACAGGTGATGACAGATGAGTTACGTTTGTGCAGTTGCCTCTGTTTGGAGAGTTGATATCATAAAGGATAGGGAAGTCACTCCTCCTTTCTGGGAAAGGTGCTCTAGAATTAAATATGACCTGTATTTTCTGTAGAGTTGCGTAGCAACATAATATAAACATTAGGGGAGTTGCTCCCTCCTGAATGGTTCACAAAGCAGCAAGGGGGGGGTCATCATTTTTTATTAAGTTCTCCAGTGTTATATCTTCAGCATTTAACAGTTCTGCCCTTGTCTGACAGTATAAGCACCAGATTGCAAACTCCACTCTCCATGCAAAGCCCACCTTTTAGTGCATATGAATAAGCACAAAATGGAAAACCATAATCCCTGGGGCTGCCCTCCTGTGGATTCTGGCTTCTGCTGTTCTTTGCCGTGTTGCCTCTCCTGAGCTTGTGCAGAAAACAGGGGCTGTGGTGGTGGAAAGCTCAGGTAACTGCCCTGCTCTGTGTCCCTGCAGGCTGCCTGTGTCCCGGTCATGCTCAGCAATGGATGGGAGTTGCCGTTCTCGGAAGTGATTGATTGGAACCAAGCTGCCATCATAGGCGATGAGAGATTGTTATTACAGGTAAGGAAAAGACCACGGCCTTCAGCAGATCAGTTGATTATTGCTGCCAGCATCTAAATGGACAGGGAAGATGAATCCAAAAGGTCAGGACTATAAAGGAATTTTTATCATGAAGGGATTGTCTGTGTCACACCAGCTGTGAACTTATTTAATATGACATCATTCATTTTTTGACCTGAAGGTCATTGCAGACACCAGGTCACACTTTTAAATGCACTCTTATCCTTTTATTTTTGCAAAGAATATGAAATTATTCTGGTGTGGAGCACTTGGATGCCAATCTGAGGCAGAGCTGTGCTGGTCCAGGTGCTGTGGTGGAAGATAAAATGTTTGAGGGTGTGTTCTGCTTCAGTCCTTCAGAAATAGTTTGTCCTCAGGTGTCCCACAGCACTGGGATTCTCAGGAAAGCAGGTATTTTCTCAGGCAGGAATTATCACATAACAGTTTGGTGGGAAGTGGCATCTATCCCTGTTCTGATGTGTGGAACATTGCTTTCTGAAGCGGTGTTCGTGTTGCTTACTGTTAATCTTGAGATCATAGAACAAAAGTGAGCTGAGAAGTTACACATTCCCTGCTCCCTTGAGCATCTACTTTGGTTTTAAATTCACTAGGTTTATTTTTTTTCCAGCTACATTAGTGGGTTTTATAGTCTATATATATATTCTGTAAAGTTGGTGGAGAAGTTGATGTTAGGAGAAGTTCTTGAAAAACTGTTTTCCCCAAAGTAGCATTTGATAAAATTCCATTGCCCAGCATGAAGCTGAGTACCACAAGATCTGGAATAACCACTGAATAACCACTAAATAGCCACTAAGAGGGGTTTTATTTATCATTGAATTTAGCATCATCCACGAAGAGAAGCCCTCAAAGGTACAGGTGCCATGGCACCCTCAAAACAAATTATCTTTGAAAATCGCATTTCATGCCTCTTAACTTGTCTAAAGAAGTAAATATTTTATAAGAGCTGGCCTTGCAAGCCTTGCAAAATGTTGCCTATTCTATTTAACGTGATACAAGCTACAAATATAAAAGGGCCATTTGATTTTTGCTTCTGTGGACAGCACATTTTTCTGAGCAAAATTATGTCACTCTTTAAATAATAATAATTTTCTGATCTTCGGGCTTTCCGGTAACAGGCCATTCATTCACTTCACAGCTGCTGCCGTATTGGACAGCTACTGCACCGTTATTAACAGTGTTTTTTAAGAGCTGGCAGAGGGCCTGAATGTCTGCTCTGGGAAATGTTTTTGTTATGTTACAGTTTTTCATTTCCTGTTTGAGCAACTCGGATGTTTTTATTTGCATATTCTCCTCATCATAGCGTTGGGAGAGCTTAATCCAGCCTTTCTGCATTTATTTGTGCAGGATGTTTTTCCCTCCCCCCTACTCATTGCTGAAATGACCTTTTATTAAGGTTCTAATAATTCGAGTGTAATCATGCCAGATTAGTATTAATACATCATTTTGCCCACCTGTCTTTCTGGACGAGTAGATTAATAACTAATAGGCAAATGCAGTTAAAATGGGAGCTCTGATTTTTCTTTCCAGCTGTTGTAACAGAGCCCACACCAAGGCATTTTTTTAACCTTGACACTGTGTTTGCTGGCACTCACAAACATGGTGTGGTGTCTAAAATCGTAACTTCTTGCAGTAACCTTCACAGTCTGAGCAGCCTTCCCTTTCAAAAGGTAAAGTTGGGAATGAGTATTGATTTTATTTGTTGCTTACACACATACACACACAAACACAAGTTTGCACATATTGCAATGAAATTTTAAGTTTATTGAAAAAAATGCTGTATTGCCAGTTGAAGTGACTTTAATCTTGTCTTTGCTGCTGATAATGTTCCTGGGTGTGGTTAATACTCATCTGTGCAGCCAGTACAGGTAATGTTCATTATCTGTCTGCTTACTGGGACACATCACAAATAGTGATGTGATCACTTAGAAAAACATATTTCCAACTTCTGTCTTCCATACTAGTTTTGCAGGGAATATTTTACCTAAAGATTTATATTTTACTTAAAGGGCCTATAGCAAAGGAATGTAAAGTAGCATCTTCAACAATATGACCTTTTTCTTGTGCTCCACCTTGCTGCAGTGCTAAGTCTCTCATATGCTCAAATTCTCTATTATATTGGATTGTCTCTAAGGTAGTGGTCTAACAGTTGAAGAGCTGAGAGAGCAAAGACTGTCTCATCTAAAACTGCACCCAATGGAGCTGTGAACAAAGTGTCCAAACCTGGTTACAAACTCTGCAGTAAAGAATTTGCTGATTCTTGTGAAAATTTTTTACATATAAATTCTTAATGTACCAAATTTTCTTCAGGAAAAGGTTTAATGTGAAATCATTTGATTTGAGAACATGTGAAAGCAAATGATGATCACCGCCACATCTCAGAATATTTTAGGAATAAGCAAAGTGTCGGAAAGAATAGGATGTGGTGGATTGCAGGCAAACTCCAGAATCAGGGGGTGCACAAGAACCAACACACAGCCCAGGTATATGCTTTTACAGCATATACCAGGTAAAAGATTTGTGAGAAATGAGTGTCTGAGAAAAAGATGTCCTAATTTAGTGGTTGAACTGGATGATCTTAGAGGTCTTTTCCAACCTTTTAGAAATAAAAACAAATTTAGAATAAAATAAAAAAATAAATGTAGGTGCAAAAGCATAACTCTTCATTCCTAGAAAAAATGAACACAAATCAGCAGCATATCCTTTATGCCTTTTTGCTGCTGTGAGTAGCCAATTGCAGTGAAATTCCCTTGGTAATGTCGGTCTGTGTTGTCCAAGTGGTGTACTTAAGGCCTTGGTCAAGGTCTAAGTTACAGCATGGTATGTATGTACATTAGTGTCACTCCAGTGTGGAAGAAGGACGTGGGGATAGGGAAGGATGTAGACATGAAGCCCTTCCCTTCTCGTCTAGTGAGCAACTGCTCACTACTGCAACATTTTTTAATCCAAAAGCATTCCAGAAGGACAATTTGGGGTTTATTTGTAAGGCAACTTATACCACAATTAAGATGTGGGTTTAATGGAAAGAGGGGAAAAATAAGCACTGTTTTCCCTTGTGAATAACAGGTGTTGTGGAAGACATTATTCTTTCCACCTGCGGTAATTAGTAAAATGCAATTTGATCCACGGGCTCCCAAAAAATGGAGTCTTACTTAAGATGTCGCTTTGTTTTCTTCAGGGTAGTTATTGTTGCCATGCTGTGGTAAAAGCAATTCCAGATTCCTTTAATGTACTTTGAATGTGGGGATTATTGTTGAACTCTCAAGACCTGCAGGTACTAGGTTTTTAAAATACTAGTCCACAAAGAGCTTTGTGGGATTAAAAGCATGAGAAGTGTATGGAGGAGCTCCTTACTGTGCCACACCACAATGCTGCGGGGGGGCAGCTTTTTACCGTAAAACAACCAAAAACTAAAAGAGAGCAGATTTAAAAAAAAAAAAAATCATATATTCAGTGCCAGAGGTTATAAAGGGTTGTGTCTCATTCATTTTACATCAAGGCTTTAACTGTCGACACACATCTCTGTTGGACAGGAGTGCTGGAGCTGTGCAGCTCACTAATAGAGGAGAGGGCTTGTCAGCAGCATATTAATTTGATGAGATTGTGTTGTTTCTAAAGCTTCTGACTATATTGCACCTTGTGTTTACAGATTCCTTCTACAATCAGGTCTATCCATCAGGATAAAATCCTAGCACTTAGACAGCAGACACAGTTCTTGTGGGAGGCTTATTTTTCTTCAGTTGAGAAGATTGTATTGACTACACTAGAGGTGAGTAAAAATTGTCTGGGACCTTGCTAAGCAGCGAGATTTCTGTACCTGTCCGGCTGCTCCTGTCCTCAGCTAGTGTTAGACCTTGGTTTTCACGACATGCAATTGGTCACTGGGAAAAAAGCTCAGCATCTTGATGAGTTTTCCCCCCTAAGGAAATGCTTTCTTCATTATCGGAATCCACATTAGAAAACTGACACAGTGAAAAATGGGAGCTACCCAACACATGGAAAAGTTGTCATGTGTGATCTTGACTCCGCAAGGCTTTATGGCTTATGAATCACTATCCTTGTCATTGGTAGTGAATGTATTTCTTAAGAAACCCTTCTGGAATTCATTTTGGAAAAAATATTACCATGGAGCTCCTCCTTGACCATTCCTTAACATTTTGATGCCTTGTGATGAGGCTACTGGTCTGGCTCAAGGAAAAGGTGGGGGGGGGTTGTAAGTGCTGGGTCTTATCTTCACACACAGGATAAGGGAAAGGCCTGATCATCCTTATAAATTATTAATAAATAATCATAATTAGACTGCTATTAGAAAGGGAGACAGATGATCTCAAATGTGGAGAGAATTTTTTCTGAATTCAGAGACAGAGGAAAGATGAAAGGCTCTTCAGAAGTAGGGCCCAGGCTGCCATTTCAAAAGCAGGTTTCTTTTCTAATTGTTTTCCAGTTTTTCACATACATTTCTGACACACTTCTACCACTGGAAAAGACTCACTTTGTAGGGGCAAATGCACTCATCTTATGATGATGCTGGTGCTAATGCTTCTGCAATAGCATCCATCTTTGTGCATAGTTGTAATGCACAGTTGTAAAGCTCCACATTTCCCACTGTGCCTGCTTTTCCCTGAAAACTGCAAATGAGTGCTTCTGTCTGCAGTGCAGGTTGCCCATGGCTCATCTACCTCCAGCTGCTGCAAGACAGTCTGGCACAGGTTTTTCTGGGCCAGTGAAGAAAACCAGCCAGGGAACATTTGCAGAGCTCCTGGCATAGCTGTCCTCAGCATGCTCCCCTCACCCTCAAAAGAGCATGTCTTCATCTGTGCTGGGAACGGCTCTGCATCCTCAAACTCGTCATAAGCCACTGATGAGGTGGTGATATCAAATTGTCACAGCCCACACCAGGATCAGACTCACAAAGCTGGAAGACCATGTGCCATAGGTTGCAGTTTAATTAACCCTTACAGAAGTGCTCCCAGGGACCATCAGGTGCCTCACACATCATCTGCCCCTTCCTGCATGCGCTCTGTTATCCCTAGGGATTGGTAAAAGGACAGGGGCATGCAGCTCTCCCCATTGCCCCTCCCCTGCCTGGCTGGGGCTGGTCCCAAGGGGACATAACCTGCAGCCCCCACAGCCTTGGTGTGCACTGAATCAAGTTTCAGTGCTCACAGATGTGTCTTTAGTGCTACCTTGAAACCCATTGGCCCATGTGTCTGCAGGAGTCCAAGGGAGAGCAAAACCCGTAAAGCTGAAGCAGATGGGTAACCGGCAAGCTGGAGTTTCCACTCAGAGTGCAAAAACTGAAGTGAAGACAAAAAACTTCCTGAATGATTTAGAATGATGAAACCAATTAATGTATGCCTGGTCTTGAAGTTATGTTCTGGGGTTTTTCATTTGTTTGCAAGTGTGGTTTTGGTTTGAGGTGTTTTTTGATTGTTTTTTAATTTAGGAGTCTCAATTTTTTGAGACAGCTTAGAGAGACTCTGTTCTTATGAACAGATATTAATTTCACATTTCAACTTGCCTAAGTAAAGTCCTAAGTTAACTTTCCCTGGGAAAGGAGTAACAGAGTTGAGAGCAATTTTTGGTGTCTGAAACCTGCAAGCAGTATATCCTTTTCTTAAAATCTGCTGTCTGGAAGTAAATTCCTATTTTTGCTGGTAGATGTGATCCATCTTCTCTCTGACACTTTTGTGTCAGAGTGCTCTGATGATTCTAGATATCATCAGAATGATCACTTGCTTGCTCACTGCAGTGCCAGTGTATGTCCATGTCTGAGATATCAGCACAGAAAAAAAATCTTCACCAACTCAGATGTCTGCAAAGACATCACAGCCCTTTATCCTGCACACCTTAAGTCACATTTTAAGTTCCTTGATCTTCTCACGGCATTTGGTGGCCAGCAACCCCCTACTGAAGTCACAGAGGAGCTGCCCAGTGCCTTGGACATGGTGTGGGTTAGGAAATGAAACTTGTGAGTGTCTGCTGCAGGCTGGTGAGTGGGAGTGCTGTGCTGCTCCAGACACCATCGATACTCCAAGGTGTCTGCGCTTTTTCAGCCTGGTCTTCTCCAAAAGCAAACCCAAAACATCCCTGCATCCATGCACAGTGGGCTCAGTCCTCCACTCAGAGGAATGGAAAGGAGGAGGAGTGGAAAGAGACAGCACAAAGTAGAGACAAGAAGTATTGGATGCTTGGCTGGGGCACTTTGAAAAGCAGCAATGATTAAGGCAATATGTGAACTTTTTGAAGTGTGAGCATGAGGGAGACAAAAATATTGGACTATTAATGCATTCCAAAAAGAAAAGGGAGATCTTGCCAGAGATCCTAGTGCTTTTCTTCTCTTATTAAACTTCCTGTCATGCCTCATCATTGGAGACACCATGTAGTTGCTGTCTTCTCTGCAACATGTGCAACACTCTATATTTTAATTCCTTGGTCCTCCATGTTATCGTTTTTACACTTTTCCCTTTCTGCCAAGTTGTCTTTTGTCCCCTCTATCCCAACAGACAGGTTGCTTGTGTGGATCAGGAGAATGATAAATTAGTGATCTGTTTGTTAACTGTGATGAACCACCAAGGCCAGCTCCCGAGCCTGGAGCAGAACCACGTTGGTGAGGTTTGTGTGCCTCCCATGCCCCGCAGGCTGTGTGTGCTCCATGGCACCGGGGCCCTGCTCCACGTTGGAGCTGCACTGGCTTCGGGAGCACCGAGGCAGCATTGAACAGGAGCCATGTGTTTCCCCTGCAGCCTTGTTGGCTACCAGCTCAGTGGAAAACTCCACCGTCTGTGAAAACCTCCTGACCATGTAAATTCACAGACCACTCCTTATCTGAATGTGCACCAGTTCTGAGAAAGCAGGAGGGAAGAGCTGTAGTGCTTAGGCTTTGTGGTAAACACTCAAAAATATGTACTTTCTAGGTTCTGTCTTTGTTTAATGGCATAACTTGCAGATGGGCAAACAGCAGTCATTGTCTGTGGTTTTTCCTCTCCCCACCACCATGTGGGAGATCTGACAACTGATATACCTAACTTACCAAACAAATATTCAGATACATTCTTGTCAGTGATGAAACTACAGTCCTAAGTCTGTTATTCAAAAAAAAAAGAAAAAGTTAAATTAACTTACTCATGTGAGTGAATTACTGCATATTAGCTATGGTAATTGGCTGCAGGCAAAATTCAGACAAGCATGCACTCAACATCTGCCCCAGTTTAGCAGTACGTATATTGCCACCAGCAGTGGATTGTCTAGTACAATGTAACTGGTGTTTTAATCTTTTCTTGTCATGGCAATCAAAAATTCCAGGAAAACCACTGCTTGTGGCAACACTTATTCATGTTCTACGTTGACCAAATGTCCCTGAACTCAGCAGCTTAAAGAGTTTTGAGCTGGGTTAGACTCCAGCAGCTGCTTTGGTACTGTTTGTGGTGAGTCTTTTTGCTTGCTTTTGGTTTTCCTACACTTCACTCCAGCTTCAGAGACATGAAATTTCACCTAGATAGGCCTATGTTAAGGCCAGACATGTTAGGTTAGGAGACCAGCATGTCCTTGGCACTTGAGCCCTGTGCACTGCATAAACTGCCGGTTAAGTGAGACCTTGGGACATCACAGAAGACAAGCTTCAGGAGAAGGCAAGGCATTCCTTATCCAACCTGGGAGAAAATTCGTTCTTCACTGCTCCTTGATCCTTTGCAGTGTCCCATGTCCAGACCTGACAGCTTCTTATGCTCTGAGGGAAGGCAAATCTGTAAGAACATGTGGCTCAAGAGCATACTGCACTTTGGAGGCTGAACTTGTCCTGTTATAGCTTCCCACCACTGAATCTTATGTCTTTGCAGAAAGTTTAGAAAAGTTCTCATCGGTGTAAGAACCACACTGGTTCTTGCAATCAGGCATCTGATGTGAGGCAACTGTAATTAGTTTCATAAATACATAATAATTGTATGAATTGTATGGCCTTGTACTTTTTTTTTTTTGGCTTGTGGTATTCTAGATGATGAAGTAGATGATCTATAACAGCAATCTGTTCTGACCTTAAAAGCCTAGGAATCTATGTTTGTGGCCTTCTACAGAGACAGACAGTAGCTGCCAAAAGATCTTTTTCTGCTTCATCCAACAAGGAACTATTGCAGAACTGAGACGTGGAATCAGTGATGTATCTGAATGCTAATATCCCTTTATAATTAAGCAAAAACTAATAATTAGTGCAGCCTGATTTGCTGTAAGTCTTTGTGGTTTTGAATGCTCTCATTATCTCCAAATAATACCTAGCTCTGTAATGCCATCTTCAAATAATTATTGTCTGTGAGTTCTGGGTAGTAAAACTGACAATGAACTAATCAGGCTTACAACTGCTAAGATACTCTAATAGACAAAATATTTGACTTGAAGTATAAAATGCTATAAATTGTATGGTCCCCATGTCCAGAGAGACTAATGAGGTGTTCTGAAACCTATGGCACACGGCCTGAGCTGCTGAAGTGGTGTCAGAGTGTTCAGGTTCTGAGTCCTTTTACGAGAGATCAAGGAGGAATGTCTAGTAATTTGTGTGCCTCAGCTTTTTGCAAAATGGGTGATGATTCCAGTCAGCTGGAGTCTCTGAAGCTTCTACCAATGACTATGACAGTCTATTTAAAAATGATTACTTCTCTTGTTTTCCAGATTATTCAGGACAGAATATTTAAGCACATATCACGAAACAGCTTAATATGGAACAAACATCCTGGAGGGTTATTTGTACTGCCACAGTATTCCTCATATCTGGGAGATTTTCCTTACTACTATGCTAATCTCGGTGAGTGAATCCTTGCTATAATGTAGTAGCATTTGGAATTTCTAGTGGAAATTTGAAATTTGGTCTTTGAGTAGCATGTCCAAATGACTTACCATTTGTTTCTAGTGAATGGTGCCTTTCGTTTATCCTGTCTCAGTCTTTCTTCCCTGCCCACTGTAGACTGGAATGTCTCTGACTCATCAACATGCATCATATGTTTCCCCTTGCAAAGATTTTTTAAAAAAAAATCTATGTCCCTTCATACTTTTCAGTTGCTGGTAATGAATGCCTGAGTTGCTGATGCATTCATGGCCTGAGGGGACATAAGAGGAGTAGCTTTTTCCTTTCTTTGTTTATTCGTGCTTGGCAAATTGGAAAAGTGGTAATTTACCCATGACACTTGTTATTGGAGTGCACAGTTGGTATGGATTTATTCTCCATACTATGTGTCTTCATATGGATCCCACTAGAAGGAATGAATAGGGCTCAGGTTCACGGCTTTGTCCTGAAGCAGAGCTTGAATAATGAGTTCTGCAGGCGAATGTGCCTACAGGCTGAAGTGATCCTGCTTACCAGACTGCTGCTACTTTTGGCTCAGCCTGTGCCATCCCACTTCTGTGGAACTGTACTGCTCACCTACTAAAAATTCACAGTTACTGTGTTAAAAAGGGGAGAAGAAAGTTTCTGTGGTAATTTTGATGAAAAATGACTGTGACCCTACACAGATGAATTTAGATGAGGTTGAGAGCAGTAATGAAGGGTAGACACCAGTAGGATCTGTTATTTCAGGCAGAAAAGGAAATCATAGCGAGACAAAAATATCAGAATGGAAGGCAAGGATGCAAGCAGAATTATCAGCTCAGGAGGTAACTGAAGATGCATGTGGATGGGAATAAACCCAGAAAGAGCAAAAATCTGACAAAGACTGTAATGGAACTGAGGAAACTGAACAAGCTTCTGGAAGTTGTGGAGATAGTCTGTAGAAAACATCTATCATCCAGAGCCAGGCAGCAAAACAGAGCCTGTATCAAGAAGGACATTTGACTGAACAAACTGGATGGCAGTATTATCTGGATGGATAAACTGGATGGAAGAAAGAGATTGCAGGACATCTTTGGAAATAGTGAGTAAGAAAAGGCAATAGTTGTCTTGGAGTCAGGTATTTCAGAGGGTGTGGGAGTTAACAGGAAGTGTGATCTCCTCATCTGGTGTCCTAGTATCTGAGGTGAAGGGACATGGCCTAAAAAACACAGCAAGGTTTACATTAAGTGCAGATTGTTTTTTCTGTCTCTGGAGTTCTTTAATCTGTACTACCTGGGTTGGTTTTTTCTTTACTGAACGTGTATGTATCTCTTCACTTCAGGTCTGAAGCCTCTTTCCACATTCACTGCCGTTATCCACGCAGTAACTCCCCTGGTTTCCCAATCTCAGCCCGTGCTGAAACTCCTGGTTGCTGTAGCCAAGTCCCAGTACTGTGCACAGGTAAGCAGGGCTGTTTGCCTGTCAGTCACAGTGGAGAAAAAACCGCCTGCCAGGAATGAAGAGCCTGGTGACTCAGCCCTGTTTCAACCCCTTGTTTCAATTCTGATGTTTCTTTCCTCTGAGATTTCTACTGTCTGTGACCTACATGCATGGGAAACAAAAATTCTGTGTATAATGGGAGTGGAATAGAGATAGTAATTAAACTGCTTTGTTACATGAGACAGGTAAAATAATGACTGCACTTTAAAGATCAACATTGTGTGTGCTGCAAACTGCAAAAAGATGTCTGTGCCTCAAGAGCTGCTGTGTGATCTTCCTTCCTCCCGCTGTTGCTCTTAGTCTTACCAGTGCCAGGATTTTGGCTTCTCTAAAAGAAACCCTGGGGAGTTCAGTAGGAGCACCCTCTTGCAGTGGAGTGTCACAAGTGGTTTTGCCTTTAATGAGAGCCAAAGTAAATCAGTGACATCCATGTGACCTGGCCAAGACAGAGGCTTCCCAAGTTCCTGTCCAGTCTGTATTTGCCTGAGAGGATGTATATTGTAAGTAATCAGGTTGGCTGAAATTACTGTAGGCAGTGTATTTTTATACATATTTGTATCATTGCTTTTGATTTTGAAACTCCTAACTTGAATTTAACATGTCTATCTGGAGATCTGAGCCCTTAGAGTTTGGACTGCATTGCCACCAAGGTCTCTGATCATGGTCCAATACTCTTTTTCAGATTATTGTTTTATGGAATTGTGATAAACCTCTCCCAGCCAAACACCGCTGGCCTGCCACTTCTGTGCCTGTCATAGTCATTGAAGGAGAGAGCAAGGTAGGTGGAGGGAAGCATAGTAAAATGCTGCCTATTTTCTCCAATGAGAAAAGAATTTATTCTTCTGGCTGCTTTGGTGAAAGCTTTGTAGTTCCCAACTGTGTGACAACTCCTTTCTATTCCTTAGCCTTTTGTACCAACTTGGTCACAGATTTGTGTTTCATGCATGGGCCCTGTGCTCACAGAAGTCATCATCAGGGCAATTAATGCCTTGAATCTGAGATTCACAGGTTGAACCCAGTTTTGAAATGTGGTCCCAAGAGTAGGTAGTGCTGACCCCATCTGTGGAGATTTCTGCCTCTCTGCAAGTGCATGAAGATGGTGATGCAGCTTCAGCACTGAGTCTAAGCAGTCAGATGCAAGACTTGGGGGTCAGCTGTGAACTCAAAAGCAGAGGAAAAGATGAGAACTAGCGTTTGAAAAGTGCCTTTTCTCATGGTTTTGAGGGGTACTGCTGCCAGTGATGGGATCCTACCATCAAAAAAAAAAGGAAGGGACAAGGGACATTGAACACTTATGTGGGTGCAAAATCACCACATCATCTCTTGCTGTGCGACACAAGTTTGTTTGTACTTTCACAAAGTCAAAACTGACAGCATCAGATGGGAAAAGAATAAGTTTTTAAGATCCACACTGACACGGATGATTCCTTTACAGTGAGAGAAGCAAAACTTGCGTCTAGACTCTGAAACAGATTTGAGCTGGTCCTCTCTGTCAGTTAGCTCTTGAGCTCTGCATTGGCAAAGGAAACTTTTAGTTGCTTTGGCTGTACAATCCTGTTTTGAATTTATAATCCTCTCTTTGGTCTTTTCCCCCTGTCACTTTAACAAGGGGAGAGAGGGAGCCCTGCAAGGTTGGCAGCTAAAGGCTCTCACCTTAGCTAGCTATGTAAACAGTATCAGGAGAGTTGCTGCAGGGCCAAGAAAGGCTATAGTGATTTCTGAACCTTTTGATTGTTCTGGGGTTTTTTAATTTTCTTTTTGTAAAACTTGCAGAGGTAAGATAGAGGAGAAAATCTCTGACCTGTTCTACAGTGTTTGTAGAAATTGGCCCCAGGCGCTGTTTAGATTACAAATGAGTCTCCTGAGTACACAAAGGTGTGTTTATACTGGACAGTCTCTTCCCTCTAATATCCCAACATATGCCAAATAGCTTTGTGCATGGAAAGCTGTTTGTTTGGACAAAGTTTGCAGAGCCAGAGCAGTGCAGTTCAAAGGTTTCATAAAGGAGCTGCTTTTCATCTCCAGACTTAACTGAAACTTACTGGCAGGCACATTACTCCATGCAGGTGACCACAGAGGTCTGCTTTTACCTAACCTTAACTCTTCTCCATGAAATTAAGAAATATTATCACACCCGTTTTATAAAAGGTAGCTTTAGCTATGAAACAAATACATGGCTAGTCCCGACTGCTGCACTGTTTGACAATTTCACATGGTCTGTAAAAGATCAGGGCTGAGAACGCAGGTCTCCTGCCGGCAGTTTGCTCTGCTTTGCCTTAGCGTAAGCAAAGCAAAACCATCAACCTCAGCCAGATCACTTCTTGTACCAACCACTGCCTCCCCAGAACAGGGCCATGTAGCAGTGAAGAGGTACTCTCTAGGCAGACATTGTGAACATCTTGATTACGGATTCAGAGCTTTCTCTGAGTCAAGACACAGATTCCGAAGGCTTGCTCCCAAATACGTTGCAGGGGATGCAGAACTGACAGTGTTCATTATGAGAGATGTGTCAAACTCCTCCATGTCCCTGTTTCCATACAGTGGTTTCCTCTTACTGGACTTGACTTTTTTAGTGTTTTTTTGGCATAATGAATTTGAAAAGAAGTCTAGTAACTAGCCAGACTATTTTTCCTAGCAAATGAGGGAAACGAATTGTGTTGTGTCCTTTTACATCAGTTTTCCAAAGGTGCTAATTAGTCTGTTACAGAAACAGACTGTTATCTTTTTGATCCAGCTTTCCCATCTATTTCCTGTTACTTTGAGGACTGTGCTGCATATCTTTCAAAAGCTGCATATAGGTTTTATATATATAGAATGGTTTAGGTTGGAAGGGACATCTCCCACACTAGACCAGGTTACTCAGAGCTCCATCCAGCCTGGTCTTGAACACCTCCAGGATGGGGCATCTACAGCTTCTCTGGACAACCTGTTTCAGTGCCTCACTACCCTCACAGTAAAGAATTTTTCCTAATATCTAATCTAAACTTACTCTCTGTCTGTTTGAAGCCATTCCCTCTTGTCCTGTCACTCCATCTGTCTTGTGGGCTCCCTTCAGATACTGGAAGGTCACTTAGAATGCGACTTCTTAAAACGCTACAATATCTATATAATTAAAACTCAATTGATACATATGTTCTATAGCATATTCTCCTTTTCTGACAGGGAATGTTGCACCATCCTGGTACCATAACATCCTTCACACACAGTCTGGGCTGCTTGGTTTCCTAGCTGCATTCATGAATGCTGCAAAGTCCTTCTCAGTGTTCGCTATCTTTGATCCTCACACTCCATAGGAGAACAGAGGGACAGTCTTAGCTACCAGGGAAAATGTCCTCTCCAAAGAAGCTGTAGGTACATATAATTCTCAGTACAGACCATTGCAGTTTGTCACAAAATGAAAGCACCATGCTCCAAAGAGGAAAGTCTTTTCAGAAATTACTCCTCAGATAGAAGGTGTAGGCTGACCGCTGGGGTGACAAAAATGACACTCTTTCACTCTTGAGCTGAAGGGTCCTTTCCATCAGACAGAAATATGCCATGTACCTCAGACAAGAGGAAATAAGAGTGAGGAATAAAATGGAATATTTACCTTGGAACAGAGTACTTCAAGTGATTTTTATTTACTCTCCTTCCTGTCTTGGATACCCACAGGTTATGAGCAGTCGCTTCCTGCCCTACGACAACATAGTGACAGATGCAGTGCTAAGCCTGGATGAGGACACCGTGCTTTCAACCACTGAGGTAAGGGTCTCTGTCATGCTGGGAGCCTGCTTGGCTCCTGGGCTCAGCCTGAGCACAGCAGATACACTCTTCTCTGGGCTTTGCCAGTGAGCAAATGTTATAAGATTTCCTGCCACACTTCTCAAATTTAACGTGTTGCACTTGTTTCAGCAACGCTGCCACTGCCTGCCATCAGAGGAGCTTTTCGCCCTGGTTAGTTGGCTCATCATTAGCATATGGTTCTTCCGTTCTTTATTATTTTAGTAACATAGCTGCAGGCGGGTGTAGGCAGCCAAGAGCAGTCGGCTTTAATATTCTGTTCTCACTTTTCTGATTGGGGTAGCATTCCCCCCTCCCTACACTATCAGTAGGGTGTAGGTGGAGAAGGAAGGGTTGTCAGTAGCAGGGGACTCCTATCGCTCTAAAAGACAGCAGTGCCACCCTAATGCAGGATTTCATTGAGGAATGTTCTTTCACCATTGTGTCGGCCCATAAAATTGGAGATCTTTGCTAGTTTAGGTGCTCGAATGTTTGTGCCAAGAGCAAGATAGCACTAAGAAAAGAAAAATACTGTAGAAAACCAATTTTTACAACTGGGATGAGTATTGATTTCTAGAACCTCTTCCTGAGAACCACAAGGGAAACTGATGACAGTTTATATAGAGTGCAATATTTGGGAAATACATTATTAATGATGGCCAGGGAATAGCTTGAAAAACTCGATTTTCTTTTGTTTTCCCTTTTTCCCCCCATGTTCATGGCCATTCCCCTCTCCCACTTCACCTTTATAAAAACACATTTTTCTCAGTGGTGGAGATGCTACCACTACTTATATATCAGTGAAGAAATGTGTAACATTAATCTTCAGTCACTGCTATATACCCTAAGATGTTACTGAATTTGTTCTAAATGGATGAGATTGCAACTGCTCGTCTTTCCTGTACGGATGTTGTGCTGTAGTTAGACTGTTCCAGAAAGAGACACAGTAGCCCTCTTTTGCTTCTCAAATGGAAGAAACAGTTGACATTGAACCTATTTCATGCCAAGATTACACCTTGATAGTTTCTGCTAGATAAGGAAGAATATGGCTGCTGCCAAAGCACTTGTGTGCAAAGCCCTGCACCGCCCAATAAAAGACATTTATCCTAGGGCTGGAGTTCCTAAGCAGGTTGTTGCTCAGGATGAAGGGTCCCATCTCAGCTGCCTTGAGGACCATGGTAAGACCTCTCAGGGACTTCATGGCACTGAGGGGGAATTTACAGCAATCCAACCTGTGAATTCCATGAGGATTTGGGGCTTTGTTTTGTTTTAGCTGATACTTATTCATCATCCAAACTTCAGCATCATTTAAGCTTCTGGAACACATGAAGTAAGTAAATAGTGTTCCTCATTCATCTTGGCTGTGTTTTACCCTAAACATTCTGAAATGCAAATATTTGTTGTTGTATGAGACAACATACATGTTTCTTTGTGGCTTCTTCCTTCCTGTGAGCAACTTGCAGTTGATCCCGTGTGTTTGTGCAGTGGCTAATTGCTCTATGAGCCTCACGGCCCCTGTGCTGCAGGCAGAACCAGCTGGCAGCTCTTGCCAGCACCCACCTGGCAGCTTCAGCGTGTCTCTGCCAGGGTGCCAGGGTCACCAGCTCTCCTTGATGGCTCTCCGTGAAGAGCTAGTGGGCCTCCATTGCTTCAGTTCCCCTGCTGTACCGCTTGTGCAAATGTGGTGTGACATTTCCCTTGAAACTAGCTGCTCATGGGTGGTTGTTGTGGCAAAGCTTCAGGTCCCAGAGAAAGCAATTTAGAAATGTGGTCAAACACAATCACATTCTCATTGAAAGGAGCAGTCACCAGGCACATCCTCTGGACTGTCCAGCCCTGGGGTAGTAAAGGTTTTCCGTCCACAATGGAACAGCGCGTAATTGCTCTGTGACGGGAGCTGTTCCACACGCACAGAGGGATGTGTGCGTGGGACGTGATTTGAAATCAGCATGGATCAGTGATCCGGAGGTTTAAGAGACTTGCAACTTGGTTGGATTTTCCTGCTGATCAGCTGCGAGTGGCAATGTTGCTGGAAATTATATAGGATGAGAACTGAGGGATTTTTTTCAATAAAGGGAGTTTTCTCTTAGGGTGGTTGCTTTAGTATATCTCCCTGATACAAGGGCAGATAGTTGAAAGCACAAGAGAGGCCACGGAGTGCAGAAGCTTTATTATTTATTTAGTTTGAGATTCTCAGACTTCTCTAAAGAAAACAGATGTCACGTTTTATGGGAAAGGCCTTTATAGAGAAAAAAAACTCTTTAGTGCTTTCATGTGGTATTGATTTGGATGAGATCAGAACTATCACAACGGTAACTGGTTTGTGCACATTGTCTTTCTAGTTGGCCTCAGATTCCTTGAAACAACTTTAAAGAAAATATCCAGTCCCTAACTATGTGTTCCAGTCCATGTGTGACTCTTCTGTTTCATAAAAACACTTGTAAATGTGAGAAGTCTGACAGTAATCAACACGAAATGGGACTGTTCTCAAAGCAGCTATTTTTTATCTAACCTCTACACCCTTGACTTTGACTGTGCTCTTAGAAGGCTTTTCAAACATTTTTGAGCAAGGTTTTAGGTCCCTCTGGTACTGGAGCAACCTGATGTGCAGTGCAGAAGCAAAGCTCTCATTTTCTTGGGTTTGACTAGGACAATTAGAATCATCTTTAACTCATTTTAAAGTAATTTTGTTCTAGCTTGAGCTCCAAATCTAAGATGAAGTGGAGGGACTGCCAACCAACTTTTCATTGTAGTTACCAAATTCTTTTCAAATATAATGCTGACAAGGCTGTTGTGAACTATCCCAGTCATCCCTTTCCTAGTACCACCAGGGTTTGTTGGTGGGATCTTAGAGTAGCAGTGTCCTGTCACTTCTCAATTCTCAGAGATCTGAGTTATGAAAATAGTTACAGCAAGACAACATAATAGAAAAACACCATTGGCAGCATTTGACATCCTCTTGTAGCTCTTACAGTAGAAAGCATTTTTCTTAAAGTTTAGTCTCCTGATGCCATTTAACTAAATGGGAATCTTATCTTTGTCTTTATTAAGCAACTATGTTGAACCTTTTCGATCATTTAGACAGCCTTAAAAGTGTGACCAGCATGGTCTTCAGAACGTCCAAAACAGATGAAAGATATAAATGGAGTCCGCACTGACTGCCTGTTTTAATCTCACTAAGCCACCTTTACAATTTAAAGTGTTTGACTCCTGGTTTTCCAAGCTTCATGTCAACAGTGCTGAAATGGTAGGTGAGATGCACAAAGACGTGCAGAAGTTTCGGTTTCCCACTTGGCTGTTACCTCTTGGTACTGCATCGAAGTATAAATACATGCACCTACACCCATTCTTTCTGTAACTTGAAAAGGTTTGATATGTAAAGGGCAAGTTTGAAAATGTTAATGTAATGCTGTGGTGCTCTAGACTCCCTTTAACAGGAACCATTAAAATGTGCATAATTATAGGGCAAAATGTCAAGCAGTCAGTTTAATTTACTGATGAATATATAGAATTAATGTTTTGCAACAGTTCCAAGATTCTGAATTGCGAATTAGTGGCAAGGTAATATTTTGTTTTGTTGACATTTGTTGAAACAGTTTCGGTATTCATTTGACCTGTGCCTTTGTCCACAGGTGGATTTTGCCTTTACAGTTTGGCAGAGCTTTCCAGAGAGGATCGTAGGGTACCCTGCACGCAGTCACTTCTGGGACAACACTAAGGAGAGGTGGGGGTATACCTCCAAATGGACTAATGACTATTCCATGGTATTGACAGGAGCTGCTATTTACCACAAGTAAGAACCCGGAGCATCTGCTGTCCCCCTTCTGAACGAAACAAAATAGTAAAGAGGGGGGTGGGGTGCTGGGGTGTGAAGAACATTCTTCAGGGGAGGGTCAAAAATGGAAAGATAATAAGTGGGTCTACTTTTTATGGGGTAATAATTTAAGTTCTTGGTTTAGCTCTGGGGATCTGGTAATCATTATTGCGCTTGTTGGGTCTCTTTGAAGTCACTTGTGTTTTGAGGCAGTCGGACTGCTCTTTTTAACATCAGGAATTACACACTTCAAAGAGTTCCTGAATTCATTAAGATGCTCGGCTGAATGGCCTGTAGCATAGCAGAAAGGAGGTTACTTCCAGACCAGCTCTGGGTATGTGTTGGCTGACAGCTGCAGACTGCAAAAGTCTTCTGGCTACTCTAGAAACGAAGTGCAGTGGACACAACACAGCTCAGCATATTGCAGCATGTTGGAGAAACCCCCTGTTGTTAGGATTTCATCAGACCAAAGTCCTCTCTAGATTTTAGGAAAAAGTCAGAAAATTTTGGAGTATCTAATCCACATCCCTACAAAGGAGAAGACAGGCCACAGGGGGTGGCATAGGCCCAAAGGAGAATGATTTCAACAGTAAGAACAGTAGTAGGGCACTTTTACTAGAGTTCTTTCCAACTGAACAGTTTGGAAGGAAAAGGATGAATTCATCAGTGTTGTCTGTCACATTATAGCAATGTGGGACTCTTTCCTGCTTGTCCTTTATCCTGATACTTAGGTCTGCATTGTTTCTTTCAACCCAGTTACAAAAAAGGTGTATGTTCTGTTTCTCCATGAACACTGTCTTGATAAGAAACTGATTTGTTTTCCCTTCTTGTTGGAGGATGAGACCGAAGAAGGGAAGTGGTATGTTGAGAGTTGGCTAGAAAAAGTTGTGTCTGAGATAGAAATTTCTTGGAGCTTGTGGTACCTGAAAACTCAGTGACTTGTATTAATAACTATGCTGTTGATTTCCAGATATTATCACTACCTGTACACTCATTACCTGCCTGCCAGCCTAAAGAATATGGTGGACCAACTGGCCAATTGTGAGGACATTCTAATGAATTTTTTGGTGTCAGCTGTGACAAAATTGCCTCCAATCAAAGTAACACAGAAAAAACAGTATAAGGAGACCATGATGGGACAGGTATGTATTCACAGCATGTTTTAGCAATTGGGATGCACTGATAATATAATGGGTTGGCTTCAGAGTTAGGCTTACAAAGTGATACAATTCTGTTAAATATTTTTGCCGTTTTTATATTAGCAGAACTATAAATAGTCTGCAGATATGCTTATTATGAGACAAAAGGAAAAAAAGGCAAACATCTACTGTGGATGCTGCTTCCCTTCATGGTTTTCTCCCACAGTGTTATACTCTGTGATTCCAAACTCCTGATGATTGTGGTGAACTGAATTTCAGTTAAACTCTAGTTTTCTAATTAAATATTCTAGACCTAAGACCTAGCCATGGAATGCTAGAAGCAGAAGTAAATGCTAGAAAGGTTTTCTCTTTTTTATTATTATGAATTAATATAATGTACCAGGCTGTCCCTGTGCTATTTTATATTATATAGTATGATTCAAGCAGTGACATTGGACTGTCACAACAGAGGTAATTTGTGATATGTAAGCGGTGTTTGTCCCACAGTCATGCCATCACTCACTAGCAGCCATGAAATGCTTGCTTTAGATGCTCTTCCAGCTACTGGATAAACCCTGTGTCTTTGCAGAAATGGAAATACCTCTAGTAACAGGGATACCTGGTAACCTGGGGGCACTTGTGCTCCTACCCTGTGTGAGAGCAATGGGAGGAATAGGAAGTCCTGCAAAACCTGCAAGTCCTGAACAACCTCCCATCTGTGCTGCCACAGTGTCTGTGATTCTCATTGAAAACAGTGCCATGATTACTAGGGGACAGGAGAAATAAGAGGCCCTCTATTTTCCCCTCACATTTCCTCATATTGTCATTAGTTGAATCTTTGACTTGGGGAGTGGCCATGACAGTTTGTGAACTCCCTTATCTGTATGTCACTGCACTTTCACCTGAGTTATAGGTAGCATTCAGCAATTCTGACTCATCTGGGTGCCCTGGAGACCTTCTGCAAACCAGAAGGTGCCATCCAGAAAGTACCTATTGCTTCCAGTTTCAGCTTCACCTCTCCACAGGGCTGTGCTTTGGCTGTTTGGCAATGCCTGAACATTCATTTTTCATCCTACAGCGTGGGTGACTTGAGTCAGCCATGAACTATAACTCTCTCCTAAAGACAAGTTGTTCCTTCAGCTTTGGGAAATGTAATGGACCATGTTCATAATTCCTTGAAAGACAAATAAAAAATTAACATAACCTCAGTGTTGTGACAGAGATTAATAGTCGTATGGAAATTCACTGTTAATAGCCAAAATGTCTGCTATAATCCTCCAGCAACAAGCTTTTACTTGCTCTTTAGTGGCTCGGTATAATCAGGAGGCTGTAATCAATGCACATTATAACCTTCCACTTGAGCTAAACTGGACAGGCCTTGGACAAAGATCAAGTTTGATACCACAGTCATTTGGCAAGTCCTTGACTTTATCTGTTTCTTCATGTTTTAATTTACATCCTTTGAATTTATGAATTTGTATTTGTTTTTAAACTATAGTGGAACCATAAATGCTATAGAGACATGCATAGGAAGTGGCATAAAAAACCCTCTTAGGTTCTCAGCATTCATACTTTATCTGAAATAATAGTTTTATTATATTTATAAATATTCTTTAGGTACAGAGAAAGGATAACAACATCTTTAAAACCGTTAGGGCATTTTTTTCCTAGAGCTGCTGAGTTTCAATGGACTTCCTCAAGGATTACAGCTGCCCTAAACTTTTGAAAATCAGGCCACAATATTTTGCATGTATGCAGTCAAAGACCTTGGGTCTTTTCCTTGGGTCGGAGTTTAACTTGATGTAGTGTGAAACTTCAGTTAATTTTCTTTGTCCATGAGACAGTACTGTCTGATGCATGGCCAGTGGGATTCCTGGAAGCACCCTGCTTTTCACTGCAGGATGTCTACACACAGGAGTAATGCTGGGCTTCTGCTGAGCTCAGTTAAAAGCTGGTTGAAATTACTTGTGTATAAATTTCTGCAGATCTGGACTGCAAATATGCAGTTTTGACCCTGAGAAACTAATAATTGTTTTCCTCCTATGGCTGAAGACCACGGGCAGCAGCTGGCCTGGGCTTGGGTGTGCACCTCTGCTGGAAAGCAGTGGCCTTCTTGTCTTTTCTAGTGGTTTTTAAGAACATGTTCTATCTCTGAAGTAACTGGAGGGTTTGAAAGAAAGAAGAGTTTAGAGATGGGGTGAAATAGAGTGTGATGAGGTCTGGAAGGTCTGCTCATGGATGCCGTGCTCCACATCAGGCTGGCTTGTGCTTGAACTCTGGTCGTCATGCTGCAGTACCCTCTGCTCTGTTTGGAAAGTCAGACGTGTGTGGCTCAGCACTGCTGGCTCTGCTGTGGGCAGGGTGTTCTTTCCCCTGTTTGAACTCCCCGAGCGGATTTTGCTGCCACAGAGCCACACGCTCCTGAGCCCCGGCACGGCCCGGCACCGTGGTGTCAGCCTGGCCGCGGCACCTGCCCTTCCCGCCGTCCTGTTGGACTGGGGCCGATGGCTGATCTCTGCTCTGCTCTCCACACAGGCATCCCGGGCCTCGCGCTGGGCCGACCCCGACCACTTCGCCCAGCGGCAGAGCTGCATGAACACTTTCGCCAGCTGGTTTGGCTATATGCCGCTGATCCACTCGCAGATGAGGCTCGACCCTGTCCTCTTTAAAGACCAGGTCTCCATCCTGAGGAAGAAGTACCGAGACATTGAACGACTCTGAGGAGCGCTGCTGAGGGGGCCGAGCCGCCCGCCCCGCCAGACTGTGCCGCCGACAGCAAGCGCCCGACCCCGCACGCGGCGTCCTGGCTCCGGGGCGCGCTGCTCGCTCCGCACTGCGCCGAACCGCCCGGCAGGCTGCTGTCGCTGAGACTAGGTCGTGTACAGTTTCATTATGGAACATTAAATAATTATTTTTGAAATGATTGCTATGCAGGTTTAAACTTTTTTAATGATCAAAAAAAAAAATACCCTATTAAAAACAGAGTTCTTTCTTTAATCAAAATTGTGTTGGTTGTGAATATTTCAGAGCTGCCATTTCTTTCTTTCATGCATTTGATTGTCAATGCAATTTTCATTCCTTTTCCCCTGCACAGTTAAACGCTGGAATCTCACGGGGAGAAAATGCATCAGGTTCAGAAACAAACTGAGCACAAGCAGGACAGAACCGAAGTATTAACATTTCTCATTTACTGCTGACTTTTTAATTCTTTTCCTGTTTTTCCCAAGCCAGTAGCAGCCACTGCGGCTAAACTCCTTTGGACACATGGAAAACTGGAGAACCCCCAAGGAACCAGAGGAGAGGGTAGATCCTTCTGGTTGAGGACCCCATTTTTAAAGGCAGTCAGCCTTGCCTTGAAGGGAGAGAGGAGCATTGTTATGGAGGAGCAAACCAGTGACCTGGAGTGCAGGGACACGTGTGCACGGCAGGGCTGCAGTGCCGGCTGTGTGTATCGTGGTCGGAGAGGCACGTCTGGAGTGTCCCTGCCTGTGGGTGGCTGAGCACCCAGGGACAGCCAGCATGGCCAGCTGTTGTCGTGGCCATGTGGGACACCCAGAGCCAGTGCAGGTCCCTGCTGCTGGGGGCAGCGGTGCCACTTGGCCATGGCAGCTGAACTTCTAGAAGTAGCTTTTTTCTGAGGGCAAAAGGGGTGTTGACAGAAAACAAGAAGGCTTGCTAGTGCTTGCAGTGCAGGAATTTGACCTGTAACGAACTGGTTTATTAGAAATCAAAGCATGGGCTTCTCCTTCTTTTGTTTTGTTTTCTTTTTTTTTTTTTTTTTTTGGAAGTGCAAATATGTGGAGAAATTCCTTCTTGGAGGTCTGACACCTGAAGTATAGTGTATGGTCAGACACTGGTTACTGGCAGCAGTGGATACTCCCAGGTACACTTGGGGCAAGGTAGCTCACACAAAAATCCTGTCCCTGAAATACTGGTGCTGCTCACGCTCCAAAATGGTTTTAGCATTTCAAATATAAGTATTTTTAAATTGAAATATTCCAGTTGTTTATTTCTCTGTAGTTCTTTGCTTATTTATATGTTTCTTTATGCTGAAGTATGAAAACAAAAGCAGTCATTTGGGTCAGGAAGGTGCCATTCCAATTTGAGTAGAAAATAAGCACTTTAAAAATGTTTTGAACTTCACATTTTGATGGGGCGCATTTGGGGTGCTCTGTAACTGTCACAACCCCCAAGAGCTCGGTTAAAGTCACAGCAAGAGGTTTTAGTGCCGATGCCCAGAAGACCAGCAAGCCTTTCTATACCTCATTCCTTTGTAAACAGGCAATCTGGTAGCAGGGATGAAGAGTAGTTGGACCAGAATTTTCATCAATTTCATTCAGGCTCAGGCACCAATTTAATATGCAGCTTTAAGCAACTCCCATAACCAGGGCATGCCTCAGTTTCCACCTTTGTAAAAGTAATAGCTACTGGTTGTAGAGAGAATGCTGTGAACCTTAAATAGTTTCTGTTGCTGTTAAGATCAGAGTCCCTAAATGGAAAGTTGCTTTAAAAGTGCAAAGTGCACATTGCTAAATGTTTGTATGCAACTTGACATGTAAAGACTTGCAGAGAGTGCTTTGCATTGCGTATGTATTGCAATATTTGAACAGAGCACAGCGAGTTAGGGCAGGAGCATCAGCTTCCTGGCATTTTGTGTTAGAATCATAGAATGGTTTGGGTTGGAAGAGATTTAAAGATCATATAGTTCCAACCCCCCTGCCATGAGCAGGGACATCTTCCACTAGACCAGGTTGCTCAGAGCCCTATCCAACCTGACCTTGAACACCTCCAGGGATGGGGCATCCACATCTGCTGTGGGTAATCTGTTCCAGTGCCTCACCACCCTCACAGTAAAGAGTTTCTTCCTAATATCTGATCTAAACCTGCCCTCTTCCAGTTTAAAACCATTACCCCTTGTCCTATCACTACATGCCCTTGTAAATTTGAACCAAATCTTTAAAGGAATCTGCCAAAAGATGTGTGAGACTGCAGCTAGTGACTTAACGCTGCTGAAAGGAAGAGGTGCCACTTTTCCCATCACTTCTGTTGCTCTCCCAGTCCCTGGCCATGAAGTCTCACCTGATACCTTCTGCTGCCTTCACCAAATATTTCTGTGAGCCCATTTAACTCTCTACGCTTGTGGAAAACTGTCCAGTGATTTATTGTTTTTTTCTAACGCCATTTTAGAGAGTTAAATCAGTATGTGGAGAGAAGTGTAAAGAGGCAGCAGTTAGGTGGGCAGGGCCAGGGAGGGAAAGGGAGCAGGATATACTCCAGTGTAGGGTGAGCTGCTAATTCAGCTGGCCTTGTGTCGTAAGAACCTGAACCTCACTTCCCGGTGCTCTCAGGTCTGTGTTTGCTGATCTGTGGGGGAAGGTAAAATCCAGTGGTTTGATTTTCCAGAGTAAATGGCTCAGTGGCTCCCATGATGCTTTTCCTCTAGAAGACCGGTTAGCTCTTTTGATGACTGGAATAGACTTCTCCTTAGACTCGTTTTCTGGAGAATGTGCCAAACACTGGATGAGGTCGGCAGGGCTCATGTCCCATGTGCAGGTGGGCATACAGCCATGTCCACAAGAGCATCTGCAGCTCTGGGAAGCAGTCACTGGTCTGTAGCCAGCAAGAGGGGCCAGGGAGAGGGAAAGGGAACGAGGGGACCTTACAAAACCAAGAATTACAATTCTGCTTGGGTTTTAGTTAATGCCATTTGGGGGCACGTGGGTTGAGGTTTTAGTTGGAGTAACTAACCATTTTCGGAGTGCAGTGAGTCAGGCCAAGCTTTTAGGCTGTTTGACATTCTGTTATCATCACTTTTTGGGGTGGCTGAAAGAGACTGTGCTAAAGCTCACTCTCCGTATGATTCGAGGCCCCTTCTGTTTACAGATTGCTAATTAAACAAGTAACAATGGAAGGCTTAGCTCCAGAAGGGATGTGGATAGGTAGGAACATTTCTCTTTGCAGTAGTTACCGGGGCATAGTCGTCTTGCCTGGAAAGAATGTGCCTCAGGGCCAGTCTGGAGAACAGCCGCCGGTCTCCGTGTCCACTGCCCGGGGACCCAGGGGAGGAGCTGGACACAGATCCAGTTTAGAGACTTGTTCTGTTACACTCCACGTGTAACTGTTCTTGGCCAGCGCTCCTAAGGACAGCAGGCAGAGCCTCCCGCGTGTACCTGTGTTGGGCAGAGTTGTGTTGTTTCCTTAGTGAATGAAATCACCCTTTTGTCACGTCCCAGGTGCAAGTTAATGGTTCTTCATTCTTTTTTTTCTCCCCTCCCAATTCAGATGGTGCTGAAACAAGGTTCACTCCTTGTTGCTCCTTTTGTAGGTTTTTTCTGTTATTATTTTTCATTAACAGCAGGCTATGTTAGCCTTTACTTTACAGGTACTTGAATGCCTGATGACTTGACTGAGTGTTACGCATGTGGCCTTTTGTAAAGGTTGCTGACCTTAATTTAATCAGGGGTGAGATGGGTGGATGAATGTGAATAGATCCATGCCATTAAAAAAGAATAAAAGTAGGGATTAGGATTTGGAAGAACTGATTAATTTTTAATTGAATTTATTAAAGGGGGAAAAAAAAAAAAAGAGAAAGAGACCTTCCCAGTTATAATTTGAATAAGATCTACAGCAGGAAGAAGGTTTTGTGAGAAAAACGCAACAAAAAAATAGGGGCAAACTTCCAAGGTAGAAAGTGCCTGGTGCTCCTTGCAGTCCCTTGGACCTGCACAAGATTTTATTTGCCCTCTTTCTATTTTGTGAGAACCCCTAATTATTACCATACCTTTTTCTAGATGTGAGTGTTTAAGCTTTGTAATAATTTCACAGTGAACACACTCGTGTGCTACTGCATGGCTATCGAGAACTTTGATCTTTTCCACTGGAAAACATAATGGATTTGATCCATTTCAGATTGCAGTTTCTCTTTTAGAGCCAATTTTGACAAAGAAATTAATCTTTCACCAGTGAGCGCCTTTTAAAATAGCTCATTTACCAAAAGATGTTATTTGGAGAATGGAAGTCATCATTTGACACCGAAGCAATGAAAGAAACAGCTAGATGTAGGGGTTTTTTTTAAATCTTCACATGCCCAATGTAAAATGCTGTGTCCTCCTCTTTCAGACTCCCCCCTTACTAAAAGACTACTCAGTGTTTGTCATAATGTCTGTATCAATTGACAACGATTTATTAATTCCTGTAGTTAGACATCCTCTTACAGCAAAGGATGGATTGGTAGTCTGCTCTTTTTTTTTTTTCTCCAGGCAGGCTCTGATGTCTGCCCTGGAAATGTGGCCTTCAAGGGCATCAGCCTGACAGAGCCATTTCCCTGGGCATTAGCAGGACTTCATGGGACGGACCTGTGATCTTCCAAGAAGGGACCTGCCCTGTGCAGGGTCTTAGCTGGTGTCTGCTGGAAATAAAACTGCATCTTCCAAAATCCTGTACATCTCACCCTTGTTTAAAACGAAGTCAAGCTGGCCTTTATACCACTATTTTAATTGTCTTCACACACATTTTTTAGGCTGGAGTTAACTTAGGGGGAGTTAAATTAGGCGGGGGTTAAATTAGGGATGGGGGGGTTATGGGATTCATCAGATGCTTTGAGATGCTCCCTCCCACTCTTTCATGATGTTTTTAGTGACTATTTCACAGTGGATTAGTGATGATCCAATGGGCCTTGCGACCTTGTACATAATTCTGTATATTTATTTTGAGAGAAAATATGTATAGTGTTTGGATTATGAGAATGGAAACCTGAAATGGGAATTCTTAGGATGGCAAATGTAAAGCAAAAAAGAAAACAAAAATACAATCCTATTTTGTATAAAATGTACATTTTTGAGAAAAATTTTCTAATGCATTACCAATGTTTTCATAGTGCTGCCACATCTTTTTTAAAGTGTTTCTCCCTCTTTGTTTGACTATTGACAACATGGTGCAATTAAACCTAAAGCAAACGTGTGAGTGAGAGAAAAAGAGAGAATGAGAACTTAAAAAGCCATATAATTTGGTTTACTTCATTAACCTGTATAACATCATAGGTTTACCATCTAAGATAGGTTGTTTTTATAGATAGTGTCACCAAAGACTTTTTTTCTTCAGATTTATTTTGAAAAGTTGTTAATAAAGGACGTACATTTCTGTTGCAGTGTGTTCTTATTTTTAGGGTAGAATAACAAATCTTGCTTGTGCTGTTGAGAATTCAAAATTGGGAGCATGATTCCATGTGCCTCAAGTTCAGGGTAGTTGAATGAAAGGCTCTTTATCTTCTTTCTCCTTGGCCTGAACAGAGCAATGACTCTATGCATATCCTGTGTCTCTGTTCCATCAACAATATACATGGTATAGCATTTATACACAGTGGTCTCTGGTCCAGCAATTCTGTCAGGTGTTTGCTGTCTTACCTGAGGAGAGCAGAACTTTCAGTCCGTGTCACTCGTGTGAAGCAGGACAGTCTCCCTGCATTGTAACACCGTCACTGGTGGGTAACAGTGACTTTTAGGAGGAGTCACCGTAATGTGTGTGTGCAAAAATGATCACCACCCTTTGAAGGCTGATCCTTGCAGGCTGAGGATATGTGTATTGATTTAGTGACCCATATTTATTGTTAGGGAGTTATCAGAAGCCTGTCACAGTCACAGGGGTTCACATTCAGCCCACCTAACTCTAGATGGGTACAAAGTACTCCTCTCTGTCAGAGCTGGACCTCACTGTCTCCCTGCACAGTCAATGAACAGAACAAAGCACTGCTAGGGATTATCCTCCTCACCTGTTTCAGACGTGGGCTTTAGCATGAGATAAGTTGTGAGACATAAGTTGTGCCTCACATGTGCTGGTTTTCTCTCTGCTGATGGTACAGGCACACTGATTGCAGGTCCTGCAGCACAGATGCCAACATCTGGTGGGATGAATCCCACACTGGGAAAGTTCCTGATAAGGCTAGTGGGCTCAGGATCATGGCCTGTACATTTGAAAGATTAGTCACTGGTTTGTTCCTGTCTGAGATGTTCAGGCTGCCCTCATCCCTTCTGGGGTTCAGACTGACAGACCATGGAGAGGTCATTTATGTTGTTGACCCATCTGATGTGCCAGTCATAGAAGACTGATGTATCTTGGGAAGAGGCTGAAAGATGTAGGTGAGTCTGCTCTGCTCCTGATTTACAGATTCTTTCAGAACAGAGCATCCCAACAGGCACTGTTGTTTTATACTGGCTATGGGCTTCTCCCTGCCAGAAGATGAAGAAAAAACTTTACCCTGAAAATGATCCGAGACAGTGCTCCCACTCCTTCAACACTTGCATTCTTGTTGCCATGTTATTTATACAAAACAGCTTGGGCTGGAATTAATTTGATTAAATGCACATAGCTACATCTGCAGGAGCCACCAGAATGCTGTTGTCTCCATTAGCAATTAGCATGGACTGGCTGGTGTAGAGCTGTAGTCTGAGACCTGGCTTGTGTGCTATACGTATCTTGGAGGGATAGGTTAAATGTGGGGAAGGAGTGTGTCAGGTCCACATCTTCCCCTTTTAGCTCTATTTCATCTGAAAAGGATCCAGTTTGTGTGCTCCATCCCTGTGATGTGAACCAAAGTGAGGGAAGGGGGAAATTGGGATTAGTCACCTCAGAAGTGCAATATTGACCTCAACCAAACCACTGCTGTCACTTTGCACCCCTTGGTAACCTGTGTCAGCAGTGGAGATCAAATCCAAAACAAATGAGACCAGTGGGATCCTGGGAGACTTGTGCCTGCTTAATCTCTTCTGTATAGAAAAGTGGTAAGTAAGGAACAATTTGAGATCTCTATGTTGTACGTGTTAGGTGAAGAAATCCCATGCTGAGTCAGTTTTTCTTGCTAGCCTGCTACACTGGAAATAAAAACTGATTCTTAGCTGGAACACACCAAAGCCAGGTCTGTGAAGTCCCTGAGACCTTGCTTTCTTACATGAACCGAGGATCTGCCCCAAATACTTAGCTCATAATCAGTTCAACTTCAAATGCACTCTTGAGGGCTTTTTTGAACAACCTCACTGAAGCTCATTGTGCTGTCACTTGAATGGGGGTAGATAAGAGAATTGGCACTGTTCAATGCCTTATTTTATTTTCTCTTTTAAATGATTAGCAGAGAGAAAAGAAACAAGTCTCTGCTTTCCCTTTCTAAAGCTGTTAGCTAATCGTATCCACAATGTTATCGGAGAGAAACAGATTTTGCTCAAGATTTTGAGCAGCGTGAGGTGACATTCTTGTCGCTGCATGATATAGTTTATTCCACACTTCATTTCCCTGCATGGCTTCCAGGGCTGTATGTGGGTTTTATGAGCTGCCTGCTCCAGGTCCTGCTAGTTCTGGGAAGCTGGATTTGCACATCACCTGCATTTCTATTGCGCATTAAGGCTGGATGGGGGCTCAGTGCTGCAGAGGCTGCTCTGTACAGCTTGAGCTCCTCCCCTTTCCCTTTCTGTAATTAACTATTGTCTTGCTGGTGGTGGTGAAGCAAATTAAGGAACAGTTATCCTTCATCCCAGAAAACATAAGGTGAAGCCATTTCTGAGTTTTCACAAGAGGTGTGTAATGTTAGCAGCAACTGCTGAGGTAATGACTAAAGAAAAAAAAAGATACAACACCCTCTCAAAGTTGCACTACAAATGAGAATTTTGAGTCTGTAAAATATTTTCCCTCAGATTCCTTCCTTCCCCTCTACACAGAATCAGCTCCCATTCACAACTGCAAAGGAGGCTAGTTGCTGGCAACTGAGGGATACACTTTGGGTTTTCTTTGTTTCTAAAACAGATCACAGTCAGTTCCTCCTTGTATTATGTAAACATCCTGAGGTCTGTGGCAGTGCCAGCAGGGATTTCATTGGGTAGCCCTGTAGAAGACTGACAAGGTCCTATATTTTTAGGAAGGGTTCGGAATCTTTTAGAACATCCTCATAGAATCATAGAATGGTTGGGTTTGCAAGAGACATTGAAGATCATCTAGTTCATCTAGACCATCTTGACTTGCAGATGGAGAATCGGAGGCATCTGCAGTAACTCTGCTCTTTTGAAAATACAAGTCTGAAATGGACTAATTAGATTTTTTTAAGTGTTCAGTTTTTAATTCTACCATGGTTTTTTATGTGGATACTAGAGTGTTTTTTTTTTTTTTGAACATCCGCCCCATTTTGCCATCTCATCACCTAAACCTGCTGTGGAGTTGTACAGTGCAGTAGATAATGTACCAGTGTCCTGATTGTGATATGCACACTATTGCTACCGGTGATGGAGCATCAGGGAGCTGGGAAGACAATATGAAAATGACAAGGTAAGAGTACCTGAAGGTGTGTTGTAAAACCAAGATTTTAAAACACTGTAATGGAGATCAACGTAGCAAGAAAAAATAGATTTTCTACTTGCTTAGATTGGTGTAAATCCCTCTTGTTTGTGTTGAAGACAAGGGATTGTTTTCAGCCCCAGAAGGGGCAGAATTAGACTTTCAAAGCATGAAGTTAAAATACCTTTTTATTCAGCGAAGTCTTGATCCTGCTAGATAACAAAGCACATTACAATGTGAACAGCACCTTGTGAGAGGCTGCCAGGAAAATACAGTCCTCTGCTTTCCCTGAAACAGGCTGTTAGAGTACTGTATTAATGCCAGCCAGTGACTGCATTAAGATTATTTTTAATATCCAGCAAATCCTCATGAGAAACTGAAATAAAACATTTGTCACTTTATAATTTTTAAGGAAAATGTATACCAGTTCATTGCAATTCCATTTCCCTCGTAGCCGTAATAGAATTGTCACTATTAGGACTAAAACTGAGTCTAGCTGAGGAAGATCTAAAAATTGGGAATTGCTTGTGATACCAAGCAATAATGTTGTTTTCAAAATCCATGGATGGTTTAAAGCAATCCCCTTAAGTACTGAAATCTGTCTAGTTCACTCCAAAGGCAAATAAATCCAATGTATATTTTTCTCTCCCTCTCTTAAAGCAGGGCCAAATTCTGCTTTCAGCAACACTGGAGTAAATCCAAAATTATTGCAGTCTTCCTCATGCTTCTCCTGAGCCCCAAGCTGTGGTCCCACAGGAGATCAGTGAGCTTCCCTAGCTGTTTGGCATTGGGGTTAGCATGGCTTGAGGTCCCCTTGGGCCTGATGCTTCCCCTCAAAGTGGCTTTGCTGTGCTCATTGTGCTGCTGTGCAATACAGGTCCAAAAGTGGGACATGATGCACAGGATGGGGGTGGGGTTTAGCCTCCCCAAATTCCTTTTTATGGCCCTAGTAACAGAATTCATTTGATACATTTGGAGGGATAATGTCAGTAGTAATTGAAGTGCTGAGGAAGATGTTTTTCATGTAATGAGACCAAGGGCTGCCTGATAGGATTCTTGGTCCTTTGGTGGTATTCTTGGTCCTATTCCCAACTCTTCTAATGATTTATTCTGAGATAAAAACCCATTTAACCTCACTGTACCATACTGTTCCCAAGCAGCAAGTGGATATGCATAAATATCCTCATTTTGCAAGGAAGAATGGGAACTTCAGGGCTTCATTGCCGGTGCTTTCTGGTCCTCAAGTGAAGCATTCAGTCTAAGAGTCAATTTTTGTTACATCGTGTGGAAGAAGCTCTGGAACATGTATGAGTAGGTGGCAGCACTGCAGGTGGCTGCTTCTAGCTCCTGGTTTTGTTGCATGTGTGGTTGTGGTTTCTACTCATTTATTCTATTTAAACTCTAAATGAAGAGAAGGCTTGGAAAAGCATGATGATTTATGGTGACACACAGCAGTAACAGTATCACAGCCACAACCACTTACAAAAATGGTTAAAAATCATTAATCCTGTATAAAAGAGGAGCAGACTCTTGAGGACCTGTCTTGTAAGGCATGGCCACTCCAGCCTGTTGAGTCCCAGCTGATTACAGTTATGGATGTACACTGTCTGCAGCTCCAGCTGTTCTGGAGGTTTCCCATGTCCTCAGCATCAATTTAGGAGATGTCTTGGTCAGTGTGATATTTCTCCATTTGCTTGCAGGGTCTCAGCATGCTGCCCCAAAGAAGAATCACTGTGGGGGTGGAAGTTGCAGTGGGCAAGTTTGTGGCAGGTGCCCATCATGCATAAAGTTTGTGGATCCCTGCAGATCTCCTGACCAAAGCACCCATGGGAGCTCTTGCCAGCCCAGCTCACAGTTTCAGCTCTTGAGCTGTGGAGAGTAGCTGGTTGGTTTGTGGGACAGGAGTTTGCAGAGCTGGGCAAAGGAGAGCTGTTGGAATGAATGCCCAGTGTTGTCTTCCGGGGAGTTTCAGATGTCTCAAAGGCTCTTCGGCATCTTCCCTGCTTATGGTGGCAAGGGGAAAGGAAAAAAAGGCAAATCAATGCCAGGACCAGAAGAAGAACCCAGCTTTACCAACGACTAGCATCTTTCTAAAGCTGTGTTGTCTTTCCTACATCTCCACATCTCTGGCATTGTGTATCCCCCAGGGCATCAAGTAAATGAAGAAATCTGAGCCTTCACATAGCCCTCGGATTTGAACTTTCTGAGGACAGCCTGCCTGGTTTGTGTGTATGGACTGATGCCATGTGACTGAGTGAAGTCCCACTGTATTCTACAGCTGGGAATTGACCACTTATTTAATTTTCAAAGATTACACCAAGTTTTCTTGGAATTTTGATCAGAAAAAAAAAGTAGCTGTGCTGTTTCAATCAAACCAAACCAAGGAAACGGTCAGAATTTATTCAGAGGTGGAGGCCTGACTGCTGGTCGTGACAAGGCAAGCTCAGTGGGAATGTGGAGTCAGTGCCAAGCTGATCTCTGAAAGGTACTATCGAATCCAGTGTGCTGTGCAGGGAAGGGGGGGGGTGGGGGGTGAATGCAGAAATGATGAAAAAAAAGTGCTGAGGTGCCCAGACAATTTGGTTTGCATCCTGAGATTTTCCAGCAATGGCCTCTAGTGCTTTTCATGTGTTATGCATCAAATGTGATCAGCCAGACGGCACGGTATGATGAAGTAAATGCATTGGGTCACTAAAGTGCATTAAGTGCCATTTACCGCATCGATTTAATTCTGTCCCCAGTCAAACTTATAATAACTGTCTCTATCCCTTGCTGCTGCTTTCCCTTTTCCTTTTACTGCCGGGCAGGCAATAGCATCCATTTTCTTACCTGCCAGAGTAACTCAGCCTAGCTGATAGCCCGAGCCTGCTGCCATCCATCCTGCCTTGAGCAACGCAGTGGGTCAGAGGGCTGTGGATACTCCTGGCCGGCAATCTGCATGGGCTCAGTGTGGGTTTGGTGAGCCTGCAAAGCCGAAGGCTTCTCTCACTGCTGAAGCATGGCAGCTCTGGTGCCTGAGAAATGCAAACCTGCCTGCAATGAGGTTTTTTCCTCTTGTGAGCTATGCTTTTTGTACAGATGTGTTCCATTAGCAGAGCAGGAGTTGTGTGCAACACAAGAGGCAAGTGTGTTAGCATGGTGGGGTTGAGTCTGGAGAATGGATGTCTCCATAAGAAGAGTTTCTTCTGGAGGAATTTGTTTATGTCATTTGCACTATGTCCACATTTCCCCCTGTAGTAGTGTGTAAGTGCCAGAGCAGGTTGGAGTTCAGTGCTCAAATTAATTCTCCATGTAGAAAAAAGCTTTTTCTGCCTTGCTTTTTTTCTCCTCTCAAGTGCTTACACAGCCTCACTCTTTACTAAAGAGTGCTGAGTCTTTCCTTTTTCACTTTAAATTTCCAAAACACTGGTTTAAGTGTGCTCTGTCTTGCACTCCTTTGCAATTACCCCTTTTTATCTGGTTACAAGGTTATACTACTTCAAATTTAAATCACATCATATTAAGGGGTTTTGCAAACCTTGTGTGAACAATGAACTTTCCACATCTAACTCCAGGCTAAAAGAATCTCTTTGGCTATGTGGTAGAAAACTAGTATATGAATACTCAGAAGTAGGAAACGTATAAGCTTTTATTCACAGCTTAATAATCTTTTTTTTTTTTTTTTTCACAGCATAATTAGTTTCAGTGCTCCAACATGGTTTGGGGAGCGAGGAAGATTTTGCTGGATAAGATCATTGCAGCACTGCTGCTCCTGGAAGCCCAGGTTCTCTCCTCTGTGCTCCAAAACAGCTGACTTCGAAGGTTTTCCCATAAAATACTTGCTGTGGTGTGATTTTACACAGAGAGTGCATCATTGCCTTCAACTGATTTAATTGTACTTCTGTTCAGGATCCACTGCTCCTGTCTTTACCATCTGAAGTGTCCTGATAAAATGAGGGCTCATGTGGACCCAAGAATATTGTAAGAGCCAGTTCTGCTGGTAAACTCCAGCTGTTTTGTTCTAGTTTACTAACACAAAGCAGCTGTAAACCCAGTTTAGCTGGGTTTATGTTTACTCTGCTGCATCAGAGTGGCTCTCAGCAGCTGGAGCATAGCAGTTTAATATCTAGTATATGTCCTCTGCAAGGAGATGTATAGCACATATCTTTCATCTATAGCTGTTGTGATCATATATTCAATGAAGGCATCTAGAAGCATCCCACTGGGGTATCAGTGTGATGTTGCTTTGCCGTTGACAGGAGCGCAGGGGTGAG
Organism: Lophotriccus pileatus; assembly: GCA_035583135.1. Taxonomy (NCBI): domain Eukaryota; kingdom Metazoa; phylum Chordata; class Aves; order Passeriformes; family Tyrannidae; genus Lophotriccus; species Lophotriccus pileatus. The sequence goes on along the minus strand of JAWWES010000081.1, from coordinate 137,302,934 downwards.
ATATTCCTCACTAGGTGTCCAGTATATTTAAAAATACTTAAGGGAAAGAAAGAGACAACCTGATCATGCTGAAGGTAACACTAAAAACATAAAGCTGCCACTGGACCAGGTGAAGAGCGAGGGACATCCCAGAGCTGGGTGGGTCTTAAATGAGTTGTAGTTGTGAGAAGCGCCTGGTCTGGACTGTGCCCTTGGCACTGGGACAGTGACACCCGCACAGGGCTGTTGTGTTCTTTGGGAAGCCATATCTGCTTCCCAGCTACTTCAGAGGGGCTTCCTGTGCAGACATTCCCACTGAGGAGGAGGAAAGGGGAGGAACAAAGGCACTTCCCTGTCCAGGAGAGCTCTCAGGAGGTGAGGGCAAAGGGAAATGAGGCTTCCAAGCTTTGGCTTCCCACAACCATCCTCACCGCTCTGCTGCAGAGCTTATTTCTTTGTCTGCTTCTTCCTCTTCACTCTTCCTTTTTTTCTTTTTTTTTTCTAGTTTTTTTTTTTTTTTTGGAGAGGCTCATGTTTTATGACTAATTAACAATTAACTTGGCTAGAGAGCAAGCAAACAGAAAGATGTGATAGAACATATGGAGGAACACACTGTGCTTGGTCCCTGCAGATCTGAACTGAGAAACAAAGTCCAGGAATGATCAGTTTATGAGCAGAATAAGCTGGAAATAAACTTTGGAAGAGGAAGAAAAGAGAAATGGGAGGAGAGATACATGTCATTTCTCTCTGAAAGTTGCAGAGAAGGTGAAGAAAAGCTCTGAAGGGTCATTAAAAAGATATGAGAGCAACCAGGGGAAGTGGCAAAGGTTTACAGACTGAAAAGGAAGGGGAAGACAAAATGAGCCCAATTTTTTGTAAAGAGTAATAACATCAAAATTATATTTGTATACAACCATGAGAGAATAGCAGGTGTTCTGTCCTGAGGGACTACAGGGTCTAGAGGGAGACAAACCCATGACCTACTGGGGGAGGTGAGAAAAAGGTGAGAATGAAGTGAGCAGGGGGAGAAGGTCACTTGTTATTTGCTGTATTTCTTCTACAAGAAAACCCTGGAGACAAAATTTAGATGGGACAAGATGAAGATTTGAAGAGTGGGAGAAAAAGTCTGCCTGAGAGTGGGTTGGGTTGTTTCAGGTTATTCAGCAGACAGCAGATGAGAACTGTCTCTGAGGCATAGAAATATGACTGCCTCATGATTTCCACTGTCAGTATTCTGTAACTTTCTAATGAAGGCATCAAGTCCCACTGCTGGCTAAGACATGCTGGCCCCAGACATGTGGCTTCAGTGTTTGGTGCAAAGAAAGGGAGCAGAAAGTACGGAGGAGAGCAGGGAGAGCTTACTCATACCCTGGACTGGAAATGGGGAAAGACCAGGAAAGGACTCCAGCTTTGCAGCTAGAACAGCAGAGGGTCTGTGCTCCAGCCCCGAGGCTCAGTCACAGACTGGCTTGCTTCCACTTGCCTCAATTTTTTTCCCCTGCCTCTCTTTACACCCTCAAAACCAATATGCATATGGTCAAATGTTGGTAAGGACAGCTTGTGTCATCCCCAAAAGGGGGTGTGTGTGATGTTTGGGGGACAAGGAGCTGACACAGGCCAGATCTGTGCCAGGCAGCGTGTCAGTGGGCAACAGCATGGACAGCTGGGTGCTCTGCCCTGCAGAAACACTGCCAAGGTGTTCATGGACTGAGATGGGATCTGTAATACAAAGCCATTTCTTGGTGATGCCTGAGGCGCTCGAAAAGCCAGAAAAACCACCAGAGCTGAGTACATGTTGTACAGATGGATTAGTGCAGTTCTTTGATTTGATAGATCCTGCTTTTGTTTTTTGTGTATTGATGGCATTGGCCAAGGTCAAGAGGTGTCTCCTCAGGAAAAGTTCTCTTTGGGTCCCTGTTCTTCCTTTTTCTCCCATTCACAGCTGCCACATCCTGGGCTGGGGAATGTTCTGTGAGGTTAGGCTGGTTTCACTGCCCCTGAGTTGGTCGAGGCTGGATCACAGCCATGCTCTCCTGCCATCCTCACTGCCACTTACTGGGCTATTCAGACACATGATTTTCCCCAGGGCTCAGCTCCCATTTAAGCACCTGCAGATAAGGGTCAAATTTCCTGAAGTGCTCATCAGGCAGCTGCCTCCCCTGGGACACCTAATCATAGATTAAAAAAAAAAAAAAAAAAGAAGCTATGCTGAACTGTTCAGAAAGATCCAGCCATTTTAGGCCCTTGGGAGCAATGACAGTTCTTTATTTCATGTCTTTGCCTAGTACCACGGTGCTTAGTGTTGGGCCCATGTCCTCATGATTTATCTAAAATTAACTCCTTAGTTTCCCCCTTGGAAGAACTGGTAACAATTTGCTTAGTGTTTTCTTTGGAAGTTGAAGGTGCTGATGGAGAATGAAGGCTTCAGATTTCCTCTGGTGCATGAAGAAGCTGTTTGCTCAGTTGACACCCCCAGGCAGAAACTGAATTCCCATTTTTGCTCTTATCAGATGGGTGCTGAGGAAGAAGTGTTAATTTTTAAACATATCTGAAGAAATCAGAAGTCCACTGAGGACAAACCCATTTATGTTTTAAAGATAGGTTAAAATTTTATTCTGGTTTATTCTGTTTCCTATCAGGGCGAGAAAAGCAGCATTTCTAATAGCTAGGCTGCTGCTCAGCCACGAAATTATGAGTCTTTTGTCCTGGTAGGTAGCATTCAATGACTAAAGCAATGACTAAATGGCCTAAAGCAGTTGTGTCCCATCTTTCAACTGAGAGATCACACAGCTTAATAGAAAGACACTTGCACTTTCCACACCTTCCTTGTATGAGTTTCTGTTGCATGAGCAAAAATATTCATCCCCTTGATCACATGATGGAGTAGGTTACTGCAGCCTTCACAGATGTAGGCAGTGAGTTGACTATGGTCAAAATGGACCATTCAGTCTGTCTGTACCTGGTTTGTAGTGGTGGATTTATGATGGACTGTTAAGGGTTTTTCTCCTGCTGGGCACAGCTTGAGAGGATGCAGGGAAGGGATATGATGCAGCAGGGCCACATTTCCTTCTTTGATCTACCACTGAGATGTTGAAAGAATTTGGCCAGATCACTTCTCAATTTCTGGCATCAGTTTCTCTGCCAATAAAACAGGAATGATGCCATCAACTTCCTCTGCAAAGCTCTCCAAGATGGAGGGTAGAAAACAGTAATGAAGAGCTGGCTAAAATTACATCCAAATTTAGAAGGAAAATGGGCTCTTGTTCCCTTGGACCTAATGTAATAAATAAATAAATGGAGCAGTCCTGGCTTTATTGCCAATTCCATCTGATTAGATGGAACCTTATTTCCGACATCTTTTCTGCTGGTGGCCATATTACAAAGGCACCCCACAGAACCATCTTGACCTCTGGGTGCCTCGTAATTTTCCTGGATATGAAGTTACTCTCTTACAGAATTAGTTTCCTCAGCATGCCTTTGTGGGGCTGGTGCTTTAAATCAGGCAGACCCAAGCAGCTGTATCCCTGACACGGTCATTTTACAGCTGGCTGCTGTTTGTCACCTCTCCCTCTTTCCCAGCTGGTAAGTACTGTTTTACCTTTCTTATTGCTGTGGAGATGACATTATCTTACACTGGAGAATTTCCCTGCCATACAGTTGCTCTGGATAATGTTTGTGTACAGATGATGTTTATGAAAGCCAGGGGGCAATTTACTGACTGCGGTGGGCACCGTTGCAATATGTAAAATCATCGTACACAAATACCATCGACTAAACGGCTCCCTTCCTTCTCATAATTCATTATCAGAGGAGGTTAACCAGGGGTGGGAGGGAATCTCCGTCACTTGCAGGTGGTAAATCAGGCCTGACTGTCTTTCCAAGGAGTGTGCTCTTGCTAAACTGCACAGCATCGGGCTGGATGGGAGCACAGCCAGGGTAAACTGATGGGCTCTGTTATGCAGGTGGGCAAATGAGAAAGCCTGACAATTCCACTGGCCTTAAGGCCTGCAAATCCACTGCTGCAACTCTGGCTGTGCCAACACAGAAATCAGAAGACTGATGGATAAAATGTGCCCCTCTTTCTTCCTGAAATCTCTCCAAAGGCCAGGCCTGTGATATGGATTGGGTACACCAGTCTGCTCCAGAAACGGTAGATCCAGCTTGCATGGAAAACTTAATTACTTTCCCTGCCTGGGCCCCTTGACTTGTTGCTGTCTGTGGAAACCTGAGTAAATGCTGTCTGGATTGATGACAGTCAATGGAAAAGGGTTCTCTCCAGCCAAGAAGGAAAGTGGGTGCTGAGCCAAAGTCCTTCCTCTGGATGCATTGTTCTCCCAAATTCAGCTGCTGCTCATGGCCTGAGGAGGAGTTGAAGTGCCTTTCCACTTACTCCATGAAACCTCTCCTTTCAAATAGTTCCCCCAGCTGGGAAGTGCTGGGTTAAGTGTTGAACTCAACGGTTTTAAAGGTCTTTTCCAACCTAAATGGTTGCTATTGCACGTGGTGCAGGTGATCGGGAGCTGTGGCTCCGCTCCAAGCCTACCTCAGCCCTGGTGCCTGGGGATAGCACAGGCTGGTGCCTTGTTCCATCACTTCTGGCAGCCTTCCTTGCTGGTGGCTGTAAAGGACACATGTGCTCACCCTGGTGCTGATTCCTGTGAGATGAACTGTCTGCAGCCCAAATCTTCAGAGAGGTGACCAGAGAACCACTCCGTGTGCCCCAGGTCACTTCAGGCTCCCTGAAATGTCCCTGTGTTCACTAGTGTCAAAAATACAGGGCAGTAGCAGAAAGTGTCCCCCAGGGTAGTAGAAAAGTTCTATGACTGTAGCTAATAAAGACACTGCAAGGCTCAGCTCCTGTGGTGTCCAAGAAGCTTCTGAGATGTGAGAAGCATACAACCCCTATTTCACTCCCAGGAGTGAGGAATTTGCCTGTGCCTGGGCCCAACTGGGAACTGAAGCTACACGTCCATAAGATCAGCTCTGTTTTATGTTTGTGTCTGTCAGTAATTTCCCGTGTTGGGTCCATGTAGACCACTAATAGCTGTGTCATTGCCTTCCTTGCAGATAGCATAAAGCAGCATAATCCATTTTTACTTAACATTGCCCTCAGAAGGCAGAGATTTCAGCAGTCACATTTGTTATCCCCCCTTAGGCAAAAATGGTAAAATCAGCCTAGGAAAGGTATGCTAAGACGCATCTGATTGAAAAATAACCCCTCTGGAGCTTGACATGGTAGTTATAACACAAGAACTGTCAGCTTGGGTAAATTCCTTGCTCAGTACAAGAGGATCTTCTGGTTTCTGATAGCTGTTGCTGTTCATTTGACCCATGTGGTTAGATCGGGCAAATGTTAGTTTTCCTCTTGAAGGATAGGAACAAATAACCACAAGAAACAGTCTCGGGTTGAGTCAGGGGAAGTTTAGATTGGATGTTAGGAAAAAATTCTTCACCAAAATGGTTGTCAAGCATTGGAACTGACTGCTCAAGGAAGTAGTGGAGTCATCAACCCTGGAGGTTTTTAAAATATGTGTAGATGTGTCACTCAGGGACATGGTTGAGTGGTGGCCTGTGCAGTGTTGGGTTAATGGTTGAATTCAGTGAATGATCTTAAATCTCCTTCTTAACTATTGATGAAGGCACGTCTTAAGTACCATTGGACCACAACTGTGTAGTTCTTATGGTGACTGATTCTGTATTGCAAACTAGGCCATCTGCTTGCACGATACCATTATTTTTTATGGCCTTGACAATCCACCTCTGCACTCCTAACTTGCAGACCACCCATGTGTACAGCAGTAATTTTACTTCTCTGCTCTTCGATACCAACAAGAAATGAAGAAAATATATAAGTTTTCATCAGTTAGCTGGGGTTAGATGAAAGAGTGTCACAAGAACAAATATTCCTATTAGCTCCATATAGGACTTGATCTTGGAATTAATAATTTCAGTCTTCCCCATTTGTAGCAAAGATCTTGGCTCCAAAGCCCAGAACAAAGACTTGTGTTCTCCTTTCAGCACCTGTCCTCGTTGTAATTATCCCTCTTGTATGCCTGGGAGAAGGAATATGCAAGAAAGAGGCCAGAGCAGCCTCAGGTCTCGCTAAAGAATAGCAGATCTGTGCGAGTCTCCATCTCCCTTTGCTTTTCCCTTTTATTCTGTCCTTAGGTTGTTTTCTGTAAGAAAATGGGTGGGTTTGAACAGCTATGTCTGGTCTCCTCCATGACCTACCGACTTGAAATTGTTTCTTTTGGTGCTTGAGATTCACAAGCTCTTCCCAAACTTGTCCCTCCTCTCTCCCACTGAGCACTTAATGCTTTTTGTTATCTAATTATTTCCAAGGAGTTCCCAGCAAAAGTGATCTGCAAACCCACTGCAATTGGTTAGGAGGATCCAACAGATGTAGAGAAAATCACTCTCTACAACTACCTGAAAGGAGGTAGCAAGGTGGAGGTCGGTCTCTTCTCCCAGGCAACTATCAGTAAGACAAGAGGGTATGGTCTCAAGCTCTGCCACAGGAGGTTTAGGTTAGATATTAGGAAGAAATTCTTTACAGAGAGGGTAATCAGGCATTGGAATGGGCTGCCCAGAGAGGTGGTGGATTCTCTGTCCTTGGAGGTTTTTAAGAGACTGCATGTGCCACTTAGTGCCATAGTCTAGTAACCACGGTGGTAGTGGATCAAGGATTGGACTTGATGGTCTCAGAGACCTTTTCCAACTGGACTGATTCTATGATTGTATAATTATATGATTTTGTCAGGCCTGACAGATAAAGAGGATCACATACAGCAGGACTGGGAAGTTTGAATTGGGGACTTCACAACAAATGTTTCCATTTTTGAGATGTGTCACAGGATTTCTTCTGTCTAGGGCCCTCATTTTTTTGGGCTAATTCGAAGAACAAGCCTGTAGGGTACTACAGAAAGAGCCTTTTGTTTGTTTGCTTGTTTGTTTTTAAGATGTGGAAGGAAATTGAACTGTTCTGACCCTGCCAGGAGCTGCACACAGGTTGCTGAGATAATTTTGCAATATTGATTGAGTGCTCGGAAGTACTAAATCTTCTCCTCCTTGCACATAAACCTTTTCACCCTTGTTTTTGTGTCTTCATCCAAAACCCTCACTCTGCTCTAAGATTGCCAACTCTTTCCTCTTAACTTGTAACAGTAATGGAGTCTGATAACACTTTACAATTAAAAAAACTTAATTTAGGAAGAAGGAAAGATGAGCAACAATGTGCCCATACAGTGACTCATCCCATCACTGACAGCAAACACAGACCATAAATGATGCTGTGACCTCTGTGCACTGCCAGGAACAGTTGATGTCCCATCATCTTGCAGTAACAGCCGATGCTGCAAACGCCTTTTGCATGAGCTGTGAGTTGCGCCATCCCTTGGCTCCACCAGCAGTGGTGAAAGGAATGAACCACACCTTAGATCAGCAAGGTGGGATCTAAGGTGGGGCAGTATCCTGCCTACCCTGCTGGTGTCCACCGGGGCAGGGTGTTGGCAGTCACTGCTGCTGGCACTGGCGGAAGGCAGGGTGCCAGAACTCTGCTTACACTGTCAATACTGGCCAGAGAGCAGGGTGTCTGTAGGCAGAGTGTCCCTTGGCCACTGCCTGGTGGCTACAAAGACACTGCAAGGTGTCCTATTACTATATTGGGTGCAGATGTCTACGTCTGAGTCCTTTGTCCTCAGCTCATCTGGAAGAATCATCAACAACGATAATATCAACAGGAACAGCTCATCTCTACTTCGAAGCCACACCCCTCGCCTTCCATCCCCTCTGCAAACAGAGGAAGAAGGGTCAAATGCTCTTTACTCTTTGTGACCTGTCTGTCATTGACATTTACCCCATGCTTCACACCACAGCATCTCAAAGCCCTTTGTGTCACCACAGTAAACAGGTTTCTTCTCCGTTGTGCAGATGAGGTGAACAGCAATGACAGGGACAGTCCCAAGGAGCAGTGGGGCCAGAGAGCTGAACAGGGGTTCCTTTCTGAGCGTGCAGGAAGACAAAAGCACCATCAGCTGTAGGTGGTCCAGTTGGCATCTGTGACACCCACTGTGCAACATGCCAAGGACAGAGGTGGGACTCCATTTTCATGTCTCCTCTGAAACTTCATCCAACCTTTTCCCCTGTGGTGCTCCACAGTGGCATGCACTCCTATATTTTTGTCACTCAGGATTTGGTGAGTGTATGGAATATGCCTTCAGGCAGCAAAGTCAAGCACGGTTTGTAAACCACGCTGTGTTTTTTGACATCTCTTGTGTCATGCTGTGTAGCAGGAAACCCTTCCTCACACTGGTAAGAACCTGCCCAATAAACAACACCTGTGCTTAGTCAGGGCCTCATTTTACTTCATCTGCTTCTCTGTCATGAGCAATATTCTTGTAATATTTACAGTGTTTTTTTGGCGCTAACATTCATATCCCCTCAGAAGAAGAACTGTCTTTACCAATGCACTGCTCTAACATTCCTGTCCTGAATCCTTCAAAAATATTGACTTTTCAGAATACAGTGGAAGAGGTCCAGGACTGCATGAATCAATGATCCAGGCATATTTACTGAAATTCTCCTGGGCAAGGACTGACACATCTAAAGATTCACTTAAAAAATCTCTGACTGTACAAGGCACATTATGATCTTAATGAATATAAATGAGTCTGTCCAGGAAAACAGTACAATTCTGTTAGTACTTTGAGATCCTATGGGACAAAGGTGTTCCACAAAAGCGAGATGGTGTTTATTGGGACTGAGCTAGATTAAGATCATGTAGTGTGAATAGCTCACTAAACAGTTACATGTGTTAAAAAGAGACAGAGAAATAGTTTTTGCACAACAACATCAACCAGTGACAGGAAATGCCTGTGCTGGCTTGGTATTACACTGAGAATAACCAGCCTTCCAGTAGAGACCAACTTGCAAAAATCATGTGGATTGCGTGTGGCAAACTGCGATCAGGAGTTTAGGATGCTTTGAGGACGTGGGGCTGCAATTCAGTGTCATTTCAGTGCACTCTGCCCTTCCACCATTCCAGAGGTGTCTTTGCTCATAGGTCAGTGATGCTGAGCGTAGGCAGGGTGCCTTGCACTAGCTTTCAGTATTCAGAAAGTACCCAAGCAGTGTCCCATTGCTAGGCCTATGGACCCATTTGATATGGGACTTGGAAGGTGTAGGGGAAATGTTGGACATACCCCAAGGAGCTGATGTAACATGAGTGGGAGGAAAAAGGAGGAAAGCACTGACAAGAGCGGGGAGGATCAGGACTATTCAGTGCCTTACCCGTGGCTGGAGGAAGGTCCTCCAAGGAAGAGGCTGCTGCTGACAGAGGGAGACAGCCCAGCTCTGCCTGTGCTGAGGCACTGTCTCAGCAGGGAGGTGGATCGTAGATGTCCCAACAGCATGTTAGTGCCTGTGAAGTTTTCAGAGAGCAGTCTGAGCAAAACATTTTGGTGCAGAGGCCAGAAAACATTTTTCTTCTCCTTTCTGCTTTCAACTTAGGGTATGGAAGGAGCTGCGTGGATCTGCATTAAGCACAGAGGTGTGCCCAAGTTGATGGAAAGGCATTTGGCTGGAAGGGCAGCAGGTGTAGTTTGACCAGCCATTTTCTACCTTCTCTGCCCTATGTAGAATTTACTTTATGAGCTTCCAGCCAAACCATGTGGATGAATTAACATATATGAATAAACACAAAGGCATTTACTTCTTAAAAACAATGCAGTTCACTCCTCACTTGAGAAAGACTTCAATGCCTCTTGGTGTTTTTCCTGGCTTGTGCAGGTCTCTGTGACCTAATACTCAATCTCTACTTTCTTTTCATCCTTTAAAACCTTCATACTGCAATTTACTGTATTCCTAACTCAAAAGCAATATCCACTATGCAAATTATTGGCAGAAAGAGATCATTTTGTATCCAAGGTCAGCACAAATTTACACTGAATTCATTATATGGCAATTGGCTTGCAAAGGTTTTTGAATGCTAAGATTGTTTATACAGTTTTTATTTCTTTATCTTATGCAGAGTTGGGCTTACACCTAGAAAGACATTTTGATGCTTTAATGGAAATCTCTAGTCATTTTGCACAGAGAATTGGAAAGAAAGGAGTGCTGGAAAGGACTCTCTGTCCCTTGCTATTGGTGTCTCTGAATCTGCAAACAAACCAAGAGCAGCTGGCTGCACGTACAGCCCCGGCCATTGCAGATGTGCAGCAGGCAGGTGTAAATGAAAGCCCATGACTTTAAACCAGCCCCTCTACACTAATAGCTGCCAGTCACATGCCCTGGCTACTGTGATTCACTGTGTCAGGCAGGATCTGTCATGGTAAATAATGTGAGTGATGCTGGCTGACGTGTTGTGTCATCTGAGCAACCTGGAAAATTAATAATGTGATAAAATTCCTTCTTTTTTTATGAGTCTCTCTTTTAGAGGAGGTCTTCTTGATAGTCATGCCTCCTGAGAGTTTTCTTTCTTTTCTTTCTTTCCTTTCTAGGGGAAAAAATTTCTATGTTATTAAAATAAGAAATCTCAGTAGCATCCCCCTGAAAATTAAAAAGAAAAAAAAAATATCCTGAAAACCATTCAATCTGGAAGTATTCAGCAATTTGTGCCAGAAAACTCTTCCACTGGAAATTTTTTTACCAACTTTACATGAAACTTATCTGAGCAAAAAGTTTCTTCAGACTGAGGAATCAGAAATCAGACCATGTAAGAAAAATTACCTCCTGATCATACTTTCATACAATCGTTTTATGGAGTTTGACTACCCTCCAGCAGTCTATCTTTAGCAGGATCATTATGAGCTATTGGATACTGAATTAACAAAATGCCAGCTGTATTCCAAGGGTGGAAGGGTGTAAGTCAATAGTAGCTGGAAATAAAGAGTGTTGTCCAATAACTAGATGACGAAAATCAGAGCTCACACGTTTGTACGCTTCACTCAACCTGAGCTACCAATTCCTGTTGTGACCTTGGGCAATCTTTCAACCTCCTTATATTTGTACAGTTTTACTGCATATTTGAGAAGCAGCAAGACTTTACCAAGCCCAGTTTATGTATCAAAATCTTGTATATTTGGGGAAATAGATTTTCAGAAATATTTCTTACTTCTACAGTGGTCCTAAGCAATCTATTACTTAGAGCGCTTTCCAGTTTCTGAAGTGGGAGTGGAGGGTAAAAGAAGGAAACTACCAAGAGAAGACAAGCATATAAATACCAGGATTGGTAACCATGCTAATGGCCGACATACTACGAGTGCCTTCCTCTCCTGGGAGGAGGTCTTCTTGAATGGGTACAGCCATGTACAGTTTCATTAACTCCATCTAGTCTGGAACCTGCTTAATAAGGCAGCCATTTATTGCCCCTATACTTTGCATGAATCCCCAAGGGACAAAGTGTAATAATACAGGCCCAGTTGTGAGCTAAAGGGACTTGCTTGTCCAGCCTGCACAGACATACTCAGAGCAGCAGATTAATTTCTAGATGCTTCAACAACCCCTTCTGATATCCTCTTGCCAGGATGTTTCATACAGCATGTTATAAATGAACAACTACTGAAACAGAGTGAATGTAAACCAGAACATTTTCCACTGAAAAACAACAGGGCAGAGAGGGGAAAAGATACTGAAAAGACATATTCTTTGTCCTGACTACAATACACAAACATTATAAAAAAACAGCATCAGGAAGCCTTAGGATATGAGGTTCTAAATTTTGTGTTTATGCTTATAGTTTGTTTTTCTAGTTTCTAATAAGATTGTTGGGCAATACTATATTACACTGTTAATAATTTATTCATCAATTTCTTAGCCTCTTTTTAACCAAGAAGTGTGTTACAGCTAATTTGAGGTGACTGTTTAGGGAAGGCCTGGGACCAGACGTGACATTTTTTAATATGCAGATAAGATAAATATTGTCAGCATATAAAGGAATTCAGTTACCCAAAACAAGCAGGGGATTTGGGTGCCCTTTCTAGGATTGCCTTATTTCTCCAAATGCAGAAGATGTCAAGTCAGCATGACAATAGTCAATGACATATTTTAAAATTGGATGATGAACTCTTCACCAAAAAAATACCAGGTGCTCTTGTGCTGTGGTTCAGGGCAGGCAACACCTGCCTTCTTTTCCACACTGTAAAGTGGAGCTTTGGTGTGTTCAGTACAGACCTCCCCCTGTGTCTCTGAGAAAGAAACCTAAAATATGAATTCTGTCTTAGGGTCTCAGGTACATTCCATGGGGCCCAAAGGAGACGTGGGTCCTGCTGATATGCAACCAGTGTGGAAGGTGGACCTGGCTGGTGTGTGGGCCTATGGTGGCTTTGCACTGCTGGATCAGAGTCAGCAGCTATTTTGGAGGCTGCTAAAGCGGCATAAAAAGTTCCAAATGTTGTATGTGCCTTTAGTGCTGTCGACTGCCCCACACCTCCCCCGTGGTCAGTCTGCATGGAGGGCTCAGAGCACACCTCTCTGCCCAGGGGTCTGGAGCCTCTTGTGGGATCACTTTGTTATGAGGGGGGAATGTGGATTTGGGAAGAGCTCCTTTCACTTACTTGACTGAGGCAGAAAGGTATTTCCTCCATCTCCCAAAGTTTTAGAGAATCACGTCTACGAAAGGTCTTCCAAATGGAAAAGTAAGACCTTCAAGGAGCAGTCGATGAGCAAGTTTGCCCCAACAATTTCATGTAATGGGAGTTCACAGACAGTGATGTGAAAGAAAAGTGGAAAACAAAAGACCAAGCCCTCGTATTTAAATAGTCCTACCAGCAGTGAGTATAGTGCCTTCAGACAGCAGAGGAGGATAGTGGAGTCCTGCAGAGGGAAACTTCTTGGCTTTAATATCGTAGAAACAAGAAAGAGCCATGTAACATCGGCAACACAAGCAAAGCAACATCAGCAACTCAAGCAAAGGACCTCCAGTTGCTAGACAAGTCACACTGACTTTCAGGGTGTTACAAACCATGGCTGTTCAAATACTTCTTGATCCTGTAACACCTGGCAGAGATGTCTGCTCAGGATAGTCATATACAGAGAAAAAGGATATACTTTATGTTTATTACAGTTCAGATTCATTCTTGTCCCCAAAGTGCTATCAGGACAGTGGACAAAAGCAACTTACTACCTTGGGAATAATGTAGATATTATGGTGGGGTGATGGTTCCTGGTTAAATTAATCTAGTCACCTGTATTACTTTGAGGAGTGGTAAGAGGAGGGAGCACTGGGATGGAAGCTACGACAGCACTGAAAGCAGGAAATAGGCTTTAAACATGGAAGCAGAGGTTTGTGTAAGGAGAATATGTTTTCCAGTTCAATTTTCTGAAATATCAGGGTTTCTACCACCTAACACCTTACCATTGTTTTCTACAAATGGGAATTTGACTGTAGGAAAAAAGGGTCATGTGTGATTTTCCTCAGCTCTTGTCCCAGACAGTCACCTGCATTGCTGTGACTAACTTGACACTTCCTTTTTGTTGAAATAGGATCTCCTCAAATAATTTTATGTAATTTTTAATTTTTCAAAATTGGATTTTATTTTTGTTTGTTTGTTTGTTTGTTTTGGGGGGTTTTTTTTGGAGATTTTTGGTTTGTTTGTTTTGCTTTTTTTTAAGAGAGAGGGAAAAATAATCTTATTTCCGTTTCTACCCCCTCCATTTTTTTTTCCTTTTGACTGGAAGAGAGATGTAAGTAAACATTGTTGAGTGTTTGCTTAAGACGAACACTTTTGATTTTTTTTATTTTAACTTGTTCACCTCTCTGAAAGAGAGAAGGTCATCCCTGTGTTATACAAAATCTTTCTTTAAGAAATGCTCATTCTACTTCCCAACTTCTTTTGTCATGCCTCCACATTCTTTATTTCACTCTTTCAAAACAGATGATTCACTAAATAAAACTATGTGGTGTTTTTAGATCCAGTTCTAGTTTTTCACTTAGTAAAAGCTTTTCCTTTTTTTTATTTCCGTTATTAAAAGGTACAAAATAGATCCACCTTTAATATCTGATTTATTATTCAAAGCCTGCCCATGCTGATTTTTTCTCTAATTCCATGTGACCTTTACAGATTGAAATTCCTTGCTTTTAAAAAAACCATGTTCCTGGCACACTTAAATTTACTTTGTAAGAGTAAAACATGTATCCATGATAGTAATGCTAAGCTTACTTAGAGGACCCGAGTGTGTGCTTTGAGAGACTGGCAGTGAATACTTGACGTCTGAGGTAGGATGTGGAAGCAAAGGGTGGATGAGAATTGCCTTAGACTGAAGTTAAGCTCTCAGCACATTACTGTGCCAGTTCTCCTTCAGCTTCCCCTCTTGCACTGACTTTTGTACCTTTCTTGGGGTTACAAACCAAAAGCTGAGCAGTGCCAGTTCCACCAATTTATTCTTTCTTGATCAGTTCTGTTTCTGCTACATCTTTTTTGAAATGAGGTGACCCAAGTTAATGTAATTTTCAGGATACTGCTTTTTTTTTCTTATTCACCTTTTTACTCTTCGGAGCTCACCTCTAGCTGGAAACTTTCAAAGCACATTAATAGTGTTTCTTATTGTGCAACATTTCAGTGACTTTTCTGTAGGGTAGTCTTTTGGTAGGTCACTGCAAAGCTGAGTTTGATTCTCCCATGTACCTGTGCCTGACTCTATGACTTTGTGGATTATCTTTAAGTCTTCTCTTCTCATTTTCTTCATCTGTGTGATGGGGATAGTGATGCCTTTCCGCCTTTAATATTGTGAATATGAACCCCTCCTGTAGGATTCAGCATCATTACTTTGCCTTTAACTTCATTCACCTGAGGTTTAGCTACTTTTACATAATTTCTCAAAGCCTCCCTAACTCAGGCTTTCCATTAGTTTTACTGATTGTTGTCTCAGTAATATCTTTGCATTCTTCTCATTTTGAGTCTGCAAATCCACCCTATTACTATTGCTGTAAAATCACATACACATGAGATGTCCTTGACAGGTCAGATGCTCAGCTCTCCTGCTCTGAGCCTGTCAGCACTGCTCTCCATACATTTCACAGTTAATACCCTGTGGTTTTCCCGTTCAGCACCAAACATGCAGAGAACATAAAGAAATTTTGTAACCTACAAAATAAAGATCCAGAGGGGAAAAAAACAGGCAAAAACAGGGATGTGAAAAATGGGCACAGAAAGTTGAAATGGTTGTCTCTGAACCCTGGCTGCAGCACTGGAAGTCCACCCCTGCTCTTACTGAACCAGTGACTGTGATTCCCCTGGAGCTAACCACTGAAGTGCTATTACATATAGATTTTTTGCTGTGTATGTGGATGTCAACCCACAAACAAACCTAGCTATCTAGTCACTCTGTTTCCCTTTCAGCAGCCAGCTCAGGTCTTTATTTTTCTTTGCTTTCTTGCTCTTCTCTCTTTTCTTTCTTTTCTTCTCTAGGCAGAAATTCTCTATGAGTCGTGAAGGACTGCAGCCCTTATCCAGACTTCCTAACAACCCTTTACTCTTTACTCAATTTGTGAACAGAGAATCAAATTTATCTCCCCTTGTTATTATTTAATTCTGCAATTAGGTTACTTTGGTTTGCAAGGCACTTGAGGCTGTAGACTTCAGGAGAGGTGGCATACAAAATAAATGTCTATTGACTCGGCAAGGCTGAGGATGTCTCATTGATCCCAGTGTTCCCTGTATTACTCTCTGTCTGTTCCATGCTCAATATCCCCTAGTTTTTTAATGTTTTTCTTTTTCTTTTTTTTTTTTTTTTTTTTAATTGCTGCAGCACATTGAATACATATCTTCATTCAGTTGTCCACAATAATTCCTGTATCTTTTTTCTTGGAAGTTACAACTAATTCAGAGCACATAAACATTTACAAGTAGTTTTAAACTCTTTCTCACAAACCACATGTCTAGGCTGTTTCAATGCTACTGTCCAGTTATCTAGTTTGGTTTAGTTCATTTGGAGCTCCTTATAATTTCATGTCTTGGCCAGGCTGATTTGTTTTTGTTTCATCAGCATGTTTTTTTTCCTTCCCATTTCCTTTCCGCAGGTTAATGAATGTGTATTTTTTATTACACTTTTGTGATGAGCTGCAGTGTGATATATGGCTGTTTCTTTGAAAGGGAAATGAGACAGCTGTCCATTGAGAATGACCCCAGTCTTGGGTTGTAATCTTTGGACAGTGTTATTTGCTGATCTCCTGGGAATGGGTTTATTGACTTCTTTTTATGGCACTTTAAATTGCAATTATTTACAAGCGTAAGAACACATGGTTTTTCTTGATCTGCATTTACCTGAAGATCTAACAGCCCCTTATTATTATGAAAATAGTCTGACAAAGTCCCTGTATTACTGGAATAAAAGTTGTACCTCAATTTTATGGATAGAAATCAAAATCACTTTGTAAGAAGATTACAATAGATAACAGAAAACGGTCTACCCACCCCAGTCTCTCACAGGCATGGACAGAAAAGCAATTGTATTTCTATGATACTTTTCAGCCTTCAGCAGCCTGGGTTTCTCAGGGATTTCCACAGGCAGAGTCAGTATGTTTGCATTTATTGTCCCTCCATGGCAAACTTTTAACACAGGATGAACAAAACTCAGCTAAAAATGGTGAAAGATTTCTGAGTGGTGCCTGCTCTGGTGGCTTCTTCTGCTGGTGAAGTTCTCTGGGTACCTTCTGCAGCAGTAGGAAAATTGTTCCCAGAGAGGTCCAGACCTGCACCACAGGTCTTTACTGTAAAGAATTTGCTGTGGACCTATCTGTGTATCTTTAACACAATTAGCATCAACATGCCCTTGGCTCCAGGACAGCTGCCCTTGCATGGTAGGCACTCCTATGGCTGGACAGCTGGTTGTCTGTATTTTTACATCAGTCAGGAAGGAAAGAAGATAGCTTTAACCACGGGGGAGAACTTTCCTTGAGGCTTCTCTGAATCTGCAAAACAAGCCAAGGACAGTGCTGGTAGAAGCAGCTTTTCTGCCTTTAATTGTAGATTCTATCCTTGCTCCTTTTCCCCTCACTTGCTTGTTAGCCTCTGTTCCTAATCTTGCCTTTAACTGGTATTGCTGTTGTTTCTCTTGCCAGGGACCCTAAAGGGGTCTTTAGCATGTCTGTTTCTAGGATCTAGTGGGACCTTCCATTGCTCACTTCTCAGCTGGCTTGTCTTTGAACCCTACAGATCATAGGATCACAGGATAATCAAGGCTGAAAGGAACCTTGGGAGGTTTCTGGTCCAAAAGCAGCATAAAGAAAGGCCAGATGTGAGATCAGATCAGGTTGCTCAGGGCTTTATCCATTTTAGTCTTGAAAACTTCCCAGGAGGGATCCTACACAAGTTGTCTGGGTAACCTGTTCCAATATCTGACTGTTCTCTTGGACAAAAAGTTTTTCCTGATATCCAGATGGAACTTTTCTTGTTCAAATTTGTGCCTGGTACCTCTCATCTCCCCACCATCACTGTGAAAAGCTTGATCATCTTCTTCATGGCCTCCTCCTAGTTGCTAGCAGGGTCCACCTGAAGCCACTTCTTCTCTAGGCTGAACAAATCTAGTTCTCCAGCACCTAACATTTATTTCTCTGTTTTTTTCAATGTATTTCTTGTACTGGGGGTCTCAAAAGAACACTGTGCATAGACGTGGTCCAGCAGGTGCTTAGTGGGAGGATAATCTCTTTCCACAGGCTCCTGGCTGTGCTCCTGCTAGTCCAGCCCAGGATGCCATTGGCCACCTTTGCTTCCAGGACACACTCCTGACGTGTGCTGTCTGCCCGGACTCTCCAGAGTCTTTGCAGTGAAGCCAGTCAGTCCCAGCTTGGCTCTGCGTAGAGTACAACCCATTAATCACTGTCCCCTCAGCCTAACCCTCCAATCAATTTTTACCACCTGGTTGGTTGCCCACTCATCCAGACCATAGAGTCCAAACTCAGCTACAAATGTTGTTGGAGACACTGTGAAAAGGCCTGCTGAAGTTGGCATAAGTGTTGCCCACTGATCACCCCTTGTACACAAATCCAGTTATTTTATCATAGAAAGCAATAGGTTTGATCAGGAATGATCTACTTTCAGAAATCCAAGCTGACTCAGTTATAAGGGGCTCCTTGCTGTGCTCTTCCCAATGAGTGGGAACTGTTGAGCCCCAGAGACTCAGAAACATTCTCAGAATCTAATCATATTATCAGGTTTTATTCTTTGACCTTGAGTTCTTTTTTGTGTTTCACTTTTCACACTCAGGAAAGTGCATTTGTCTCTTTGGCAACAGTTCATCCTCCTCTCTCATGAACAGTGAAGCAAGAAGTTCATTTACTTTTTCTGTAATGCCTACCTCTTCTGGAATCTGGTCTCTGCTCTTCTGTCTCTGGGAGATGTGAATGATTCCTTTGTTGAACTCTTCTTCATATCTTTGAAAAAAGTTCTATTATTTACCTCAAGTTCTTGTGTGGTCTTCATTTCACCCTTTCATTAGCTTTTCGAGTTTGTTTGGTGTAGATTTTTTATGCTACAGCCATCACCTTGTGTTGCAAGATTTCTCTGTCTTCCTTAGTACAGTACCTGCTCAGTTTAATGATTTATATTCTTATCTTTGATTACTTTTTGTTAAAGCTGAATTTGCTGCACTTCATCTAGCAGGAGCACAAAAACATTTGACTTTTTAATTATTTTTAATATCACTTTTTTTTTTCTTTTCTGAGTTATTTTCTAATATTGCTGTTCTCTAAAATGCTGACTACCGACAGTCAGATACCCACGTTAGGAAACCTGCAAATACACAAGACTCCATTTTCTTTTAGTCCTGCTCCTCTCTCCAGTTTGAGGAGCATAGGAGCAACAGAGCAACCCAGGAGTTCTGCCACGTAGGCTCCATTCAGAACCTCACCACTCTGCAGCACTGCTACTATTTTACACGCATATGACATCTCAATTACCAAAAGTCATGGATGTGGTACTGTCTGTTCAATGTCTTTCTGACACAAAAGCCCTTTGAGGAGGATAGCCTCATTTCACCCACTTCCCAAGCAAGCCTCCGAGAAAGACAAGGCTAAACAACACACCTGGCTGTTGGGACACCAGGGTTGCAGAACTGCACTCTCTGCCCTTTGGGCGCTGGATCCACTGGTTTCTTCCCATAACAAAACCTTAGGTAATATACAATGAAGTACCTAAATGTACTGCCAAAATGGAGCTAATTGGCAAAGCAAAGGCCTGGTGTCACCTTCAATATGTCCAGAAGGGCTGGTGTGCATTTTTGAAAGGGTGGGAGCAGTTTTGTTTCCTTGAGTTTCACATAGGATTTACAGGCATACAGTACAGTGTTCTTCCTAGGAAAGAATCACAGGCAGATTTGCCCTTGGGTTTGTTTGTTGTTTGGTGGTTTTTTTTAAAAGAAATCTCTGGTATGCTTTTCACTTCCTTAGTTCTTGCACTTGGGTTATTTAGGATCTCAGTTCTGTGTGATTTTTTTTCAGTCAAGACTCTTTGTTCTTAGAAGTTCTGGTTACACTGTAAAGGCTGCTCCTTTGCTTCAGCACAGAATTTTTCTCTGTCTGAGTATTTCAAAACATATGATAAATCCCCTTGTAATTAATTCATGAAGTGTTTTACTGAATACCTGTGAATTACTAGGTCTTTTTTAAAAAATAAAGAGCAGAATAACTGGGAAAAAAATGTTAAAGAAAAAGTAACTAGTCATAAATTAGAGACACAACTGTAGCCTGCTCCATCTTCTACTCTAATCAGAAACTCATCCTGCTCTTGGAGGTCTAGTTTTCTTCTTGTTCCCTTTCAAGAGCCTTTTTTCCCCACTCAGTGAAGTTTTCGCTAAGGGAAAAGAGTAACTAAAAATAATACACAACAGCTATAAGTATTCCCAACTGTTAGTCTATTCACATCTTTGTACTTTTTTTTTTTTCAAATAGAAACATGCTTGCAATGTGTATAATATGTACATATTTACATATTCAGTTTTCTAAAAGCAGACTGATGACCTCAGTTCCAACCCCCTGTAGACAGCTAGACATGATGGCTAGGTGTGCCAAGTGTCAGAAGCTCCTTCTCACTACTTGGAAGAGTTGACTGCTTGAAAGAAGTGCAGTTGCTGCCCCTACCCCCCATGGCCCATTCTAACTGGAGAAGAAAGTCTGAGGGTTCAACGAACTGCTGGAGGCTTCCCTTGAAACCTCATAGCAAAATAGGAGGTGGCGCCTCTCCAGACCGACAGCCCCTGATCCAGCCATCTAATTTGTGTTTAGGGATTGCTCATACATGCCTTTCTCATTTCATAAAGGAAGGAATTAATAATTCCTGGCAGGGGACAAGTATTTCCCCCTCCAGCTCTTTACCACCCATGAAGATCACAGAATAAAGCCACCAGTGAAGGACATTGTCTGACATTCAAACAGTGGAGATTTTTGTCTGTGGCTCTACAGCAGTCGGGGGCAGCTGTGAGAAGATGCCCAGTCCTGTCACTTCTCACGCCTGCCCATGCTGCCACTCTGGCTGCCTCACTCTGTGTTGCTTGCAGTGTAATTCGGGTGGCTGAATGAGGTGGCACAACAACTTTGTAGGTATTGGAGTCCTCCCAGGGCTGAGGCACAGCACGTGCTGGTGCTCCCTGACAGCAGAGCCGCTGGTGCCTGGGCTAAGGAGCTCAGTCTCACAGGCAGGTGGCCTCCCCAGCAGCATGGGGCAGGCAGGACGGATATCCCCTCCCACTCTCCAGCTTCAGGCAGTTTTCATTCCAACCTCGTGATATTTTTGAGTAGCCCAATTCCTGCCTCTAACCAGGTGTGCTGTTTAGGCTAGGATGGAGTCTATGCTTTTGCACTGAACATTGGTGGATTTTGGGAAGGGAGTTATCCTGATCTCCCCACCCTATGCTGGGCAGAGACATCCCTTGCCCATACCTAGCATGCATGTCCCAAGACACAGATCAAAACTCAGAACTTACGCTTATCTTACCACTAGAAATGCTGTCTCAGCACTATTTTGACCAAAACCTTTGGATGTACAACCATACCCTGTTGCTGTATTGTGTCTGTCATTCCATCCTGTACTTCTGTACCTTGTAACCCTTAACTCATTCCATATGAAGTTCCACTGTGATTATCAACTCAGCAGTGTTTTAATTTCTGAAGCAGATAAAAAAGGGTGACTAGTGAGTTTGAAATGATTCACTTAAATTTCCAATGTAAAGCAGAAATTCCAAGTGCTCATGGTGTTGAAGCTGTCTATGGGGAAAGAAAAATAAAACATGTTTTGTTGTTTGTGATTTTGAAATAGAGATGTTGCTCACCAACATAATAAGAAAATCATCAGACAACTCCTTTGAATTTGTTTGGTGACCTTTCTAGCCTGTCAACAGTTAGTGAAGACATTTTAAAACAAACAAACAAAAAAATCACATAAGAATTGGTATGAAAAATAAAAGAATATTTTTTTTAGCATCAGAATGAATTTCTTGGCATCAGAAAAGAAGAACTAAAATTAAATCAGCTCATACAGTGCGATGCATGCATTTAGACTGACATAACAGGGAAATATAGACTCCCACCAGTCACACTTTTCATGTCTTGCAGGAGACGTTTTATATATCTCCATAGTGGCTACACCACTTCTTTTCCCTTGGTCTATGCTCTATTCATGAAATTCTATGTGTCATTTTGGTTTACATAAAAATATTTTGTTGTAACAGAAACACAAACCCGCTGTGCAGCCTGTGTTCTCTCTGTGAAATTTTAGATCATTAGTTTCAATGTTTTAGAGCTTCAGGCACTGCTTTGCAGTGATGGTCTAGCGAGCCATGTTGCCCATTGCAATTAAAACATGTAAGACTGCTTTAAAAATGTAGTATTTGTGAGAAATAAAATCGTCACTCAAATCTGTTGGGAAAATTTTCTGACAGAGCTACAATGTCTTCTCATCTGCTTTCTGCTTCCATTATTGATTGTAATGGGGAAGATGTATTCAATGGGAATTACTCACACTGGATGACTGTAATTTTATAAGGGAAGGTCACCGAACAAATGAAAATCAGTTTTATATGATCTTGCTTTGTAATTTGAGACAGATCCTTAACTGGTGAAAAATGGCAAGTTTTGCTGAGATCAAGAGTGGTAAACAAATTTACTCTGGCTGAGCGGCTCTGGATTACAAGACTTAATCAGAAATGTAATACTTCTGAGTGAGTTGATCTGAAATTTGCTGTTGATCAGATTTATTCAGCTGTCATTAAAAAGAATATTTTTTTCAAGGTCAGTTAAGTTTCATGGAAGAAATCCCTTCCTTACTGAAGTTGATGGAGAAAAAAACATCCTCTTCACTAGACCATGTGCAGAATTAATGCCTTCATATGCTGGTAACAAAAATGAAGGGAATGGAGGAAAAAAAACCAGACAGTGGTTACACTACCATTCTCAAACCAGAAAATTACTGTGCTGCCCTTAGTATTTTTGTTTGCACAACATGCATGTGTCCTGATCTCATTCACACTGAATGCTTCATGCATATATAATATAAAGGGAAGTTTTAATAGTCTCAAAAGCCAATAGCTCATGCTTTGGTAGTAGATCATGAAAGTACGGGAAAGAGCAAAGAACTACATCTACTGAGGATGTGGTGTTTTTAAGAGAAGACTGGATAAGTGGCCAGAAAGATATAAAGAAATGCTGCATCCAAATATGATTGCTGCATGCTTGGAGATGAGAATTGAGGGCAAAAAGCAATGGAGAGGGAATCATCAGTCAAGTCTGTCTGCATTTAACACCAGTGCATGAAGCCATTGCAACGTCACGTGAGTACTGATACAAAAAAAAAAAAAAAAGACCTGTTTCACGAGCTCCTTGAGATGAGATGAATTTTAATATCTTGAAAGCATTTATGTACTTAAAAAAAAATTTGCTAATATATACTAAATTGTTTTTTGGAGTACTGATTTTTAGAATTGCACAATAATTTTTCTAAGATGGCCTTGCAGATGGACTTGGCCATAAATCTGTGCATGGGATGTGCAAGGTTGTCACATAAACCTTTCAGCCTGGGAAGTTATGGTTATTCTACTGAGGGGAACTGCAGCTGCTGGTATCTGTGAGTCAAATAAACCTCTGCCTTATTATTGCATTGCTATTTAAAAATGTGGAACAAACATCTTTCTTCAGATAATAATAGAAAAGTTGATTGATCCATGTCTTGGGGGAAAGAGTTTTTGAGGTCAGTAGGGACAGGAAAAAAGTATTGAAATAAAATGAAAGTGTTAGAGGTTTGTAGATCTCTCTGAAAAATAATTGAGCTTCGGTTTCATTTCAGTGGGGCCTGGGGATCTGGAAGATATTCTTGATCTACCAGACATTTGCAAGTTAGTGCGCTTTAAAAAAGAAGAAATGTTTTCATATGATTCCTAATTATATACTTTTCTAATGAATGGAGACAATTTCAGATGATTTGTGGCAGGAGATAGACAGATATGATGAAAAATCAAATGGGAACAATGTACGCTGATGACTTTCCACGAGTCTCTGTAGGATGATTATTATTGCCTTTTACCAGACATAGAGAGGAAAGTGTATCAGTGAAGTGGTAAAAAGTCGTTCTACATTTCTTTCTCATTTCCCTAAGAACACAAAGGTTAATCTTTATTAAACTCCATTCTTTCTGAAGCAGATCCATTAGCAAGTCAAGAATCAAGCTATCGTGATAGACACCCTCAGTGCTGTCACACACTGATGCTTTCCTTCCCCTCTATCCGTGGTCTACAGGGAACTGGTAGCATCCAGCACTGGCTCTTACACAGCACATAAAGCTCTACAGGGCTTCTCCACACTGTCATTCCTACACAGAGTCAATTTCTCATCTTTCCTTCCTACATCTTGCAGGACAAGTCTTACTGATATTGATGTATTAATGTCCAACCTGGCTCTGCGCTGAAGTACAGGAGACTGTCAAACACACATGATCAGCTACTCTAGCCTCCTGCTCTGAGCAGGGCTAGCTTACAGGTTGCTCAGACCCTTGTCCAAGCTGGTTTTGATTACTTCCAAAGATGGAGCTGGCACTGCCTCTCCTGGGCCCCTGCTCCCTCTCTGAAATCTTCTTTCCTTGTGCCAGGTTGAAGTTTCCCTTGCTGGAACCTGTGATCTTTGCCTTTTCCTTTTTTTGTGACCCCGAGCAGAGGGATGCTGGTGCCATCCTGGGGCTGCAGTCTGATGGGTCTGGCAATGAGCAGGGGGCAGGACACTGCATCAGTTCTGAGGGTACACCTGGAAGTGTCCCATTCTTCTCCTTCTAAAAGAAGGTACCAGTAGCCTTTCACCGATGACAGCTACTGTTTTAGGCATCCTCTTCATGGTTCACTATAGATTGGCTCAAGCAATGAAGTAAGTTTTCAAACTAAGCATAAGAAAGACTCCTAGTAAGGGTCAAAACTGTAGCAATTTTCACTTACACTACCTTTAGCAAAGCAGTATTCACACCCAGTTCTTTCACCTTTTCATGTCGTCACCATCAATAGTGCCCTACAACTTGTCAGGAAGGAATTTTCTCATTTATTTGAGTTGGTTCAGTGTTTAATTTCATTGCTATTCCCTTCTTACCACCTCCATTCTTGCCTCCAGCTTGTACCTTGAGACAGGAAAGCACAAATGACCCTTCTGCCTTCTCTAAGGTCTTCACTTGACAGCCCAGAAGGGAGCTGTCCCTAGTGGCCCCCCCCTAGAGGACCATGGGGCTCAGCAATAGCTCTACAGACATCTCTGATAGCACTGCTGCACAGATGAGATCTTCCAAGAGGGCAGAACAACATCTGGAGGCCAGAAACCACTTCAACCATCCTAAGCTATTCTGGTTGCTATTCATGAACTGGAACTTTCAGGTAAATGACTCCAATCATTGCAATTTCTTCTCCTAGGAGAATGTTTTCAAGAATGTTTTCAAATGTTTTTATTGTTTCTACTGACCTGCCTTGCTTTCCTGCAGTCCTGCAGCTCCGCAATATTCTCTCTGAAATAAGGGGGCCCGTAATTCACACAGTGTTTATTTGACAGCCTTTGTAGGCAGCATAAGCGAAGACAATGCCAGGAAGGCAGATTTTCCCTGTTCCACTTGCTGTGATCCCAGTATGTTTTGTCTCTTCTGCCTGAGCTGATGGGGTCATGTAGTAGGCACAAGCTGAAAATGTCCTGTGGTTGTAATGTTCAGCTCTTTAGCTTCAGACTGCTGAGCCTGAATCGCGAACGAGTTTAACAATCAAGCCAGGGTGAATATTTTGTCAATGGGACATTTTTAGAATAATAAATAGATCAGTAATTTATTTAAAAGATGTTCTCATTCCATAAATATTTCCATAAAAGCTTGAGGAAGCTTAATTATATGGCAATCCTTCACCCCATTGTGGAGAAGCAGAATTATAAGTAGCTTCACTTTCCGTGTTCAGCAGCTCTGTGATTTCTGATCATACTCTAATTGCTCAGAAGCTGAACCTGCTCTGCTTTAAATGATTGTTAAATGATTCAGGAATCATATTTACGTGGAGCAACTGTTCACAAGATTCACAAATCTTCACAAAAAAACGTGATGGGAAAAGCATTATTCATTTTATAAATGGCAGTTCTTAAATCTGTTGTATTTCTTCCTTTCACTGAACGTGCATCTTCTATAACATGGCTTTGGGTAATTTTTAATTTTTCTCTAAAGAAAACCACACTAATTACAGCTTGATTAGATAAGTAGTTAGTGAGACAGCAAGTTGCTTGCATAGCCTGGAAGACCTGTTAGAAAAGGTTTTAGCAATTGAAGCTCATGGGAATATACAGCTTAAACTTTTCAGAATGAGAGCAGGCATCCAATCAATATTTAAGCCTATTTCATGACCTTTTGTCCCTGTGATTTTAACTTGCTGCTCAGTTAACCAAAAGCCTACGATATGACACTTTCTATTTTAGTATGTCTCTTTCTTTTTTTTTTTTCCACGAAGATTGAGAGGGGAATTCTTAATACTGAAAATCATTAGGAGTGGTTCACCTCACAATTTCTTTGTTAGACTACAAACAGAATTATAAATTGATTCAGAAATATGGAGTCTGAATACTTCTTATTGACAAGAGGTCACACTCCTCTCTCAGCTACACCAGTGTAAATCAGAAGAATATTTTTTAAAGTGTAGTTATTTTTAGCTGATATAAATTTTAAGATTATTTTCAGAAGAAAGCTCTTACAAAATAAAAAGTGGTACGTATATAAATTGCTATTCTTTGTATTTATTTAACTTTTGCTTTTATTTTCCACCGTATAATCCTTTGCTGGTGAAGTTTAGGGATTCAGATAGACATTTGGTAACCCTGCAAAGGCAAAATATCAAACTGAATGAAGGCTTCCTACAATTTCCCTTAATCTCATGCCGAGTTACTACCAGTATGACCCTGAAAGTAGTATTACTTCCTAAATACACAGCCTTGATGAACAATAAATTTTTCTTTCATGACAGTTTTATTGTTTTGTTGAGGGATTGCTTGAGAGCTATTTCATTGTATATAGTGAAGGTGTAATTGGGCTACACCAGGCTTATTCCTTTAATACGTTAGACAATAATTTCATGTCACCTTTTAGTACACAGGGATTTGATTCTGTTAAACTGATTGATTACTTTATCGGGATTCATTTGCTGGCATTTGTACAAAGCAGTGTCTTGACGAAGGGAAAAGTGTAAAACCTCACTCCTCTGCCAAGAGGGCAGGATCTGTGGGAGAGAAGATGACAGCAAAGCAGCCTGTGCTGCACTGCAGGGCATTCAGACCTCTGTCCATCCGAGACAGACATAACTAAACCCACCACTTGCCTTCACTATTAGATATTTATGTAAATTGTCCTTAAAAGTCCTGATCATCCTTTGTGGACTAAATCTGTGGATATGCAAACCTCTCTCTTGTGCCTCTTTCCACTGCCATGGGGAAGCCAGTGTTAATGCCCAAAGAGGCAAACACGTACTTTTGGACATTGCACCCTGTTATGGGTGAACAGCCCCTCACCATCCACAAAAAAGAAATTGTCCCTAAGTTCTGAAAAATATTTATCATTGGTTTTTCAAAAGCATCTGCTGCTGTTCTGACAATCATCTAAATTAGATTGTGCTGAGGCAAAGCTGACCTTCTCCTTTCCCCAGTGAGGTCTTCTATTGGAATTCAATAAATAAAATCAGTCAAAACCCACTTAAATTTCCTCTTAGAATATTTCCCTAGATAGAAGCCAGAGTGAGGAATATTAGGCTAAATTCTCTCTTGACATAAATCCATTGAACCTAAATTAATCTATCTCTCAGAACAACCTGATTGTTGCATCAGGTGAAGTATCCTTTTGGCATGGCACCCAGGACCTGAACTAAGTTACATCGGCAGAGAGTTTGTTTTGCTATCACTGGAATCAGAAAACCAGCCTTTTTTTAGTGCCACACTAATAAATATTCCTTGCAAGGCTGCATGATGAGGATTCAGCAATAAAAACTTACTTGTGTTTCCTTACAATTTTAATTTACAAAATTGATCCAGACAGAAAACTGAAGATTTTTCTTTGAGAACCAAGAAGGATGTTCCTGTGAAGTTTTGAAGAAAATCTATTAAGCTCTGTTTGAATCTCACTTCATTAAACATTTAGGCTGACTTGCTGTTTTGATATTTGTTATAATGGCTTTTTTGTCTCACTGAAAACTTGTTGTACTGTTACTCTCAGTCAGAATTTCCAGAGAGCTACAACTGTTTGGAAGCAGAGTGCTAGTTATGTGTGAAGAAGCCAGTCATAAATGAAAACACTGAAGTAATTATATCTGCTCGGATTTTTTTGCCTAATGTTGTTTTGAGGAGCCCAAGGCACAGCCTGCAGCAGTGAGGGTTCCCAGCCATTATCAAACCTAAATTCCCCTGGATGAAGCAAGGCAGACTCTTGCCTCTGCGTTGTCTGTCTCATCTCTATATTTATCCGGGTAAGGTCTTCTCATTGAGGCACAGTTTTCATGCACATTAGTCACCCTGAGCGGTCTGCACAAAGTTGATCCTGACCTGCACTGTGCCATCTCTTGCCAGCAGGTTTCACTGCTAATCTACCATGAAGGATGCTTCATTTGCCGCCAGGTGGGTTGCAGAGAGGGGATGTGTTGTCCCACTTTTCTTGCCCCTGTCCAGAAAATTTCAATCATACTTTAAAATGGGCAAGTGGAAAAAGGCAGCCTCTCATACCATGCACACATTCTGCCTCATTTAGCACCTACACACAAAAAAAAAAAAAAAGTTAATAGAGCTGCCAAACCAATTACATTAGATTAAATTAGATTAGCGAGCCAAAAAATTAAGACATCATGGCAGACAGGTCTAGGAATGCTGTGGCAAAAGGGAGTGTGGGATACTCAGCTCTAGAAAAAATGAATTTACTCAGTGAGCTACCACTGAAATAAAAATATTTAAAAATGTCAAATGGAACTAAAACATTTTAGACATATGGTGCATTAACCAAATGTTTAAACATTTGCCTTTAGCTGCATAAATGTAAAACTGATGGAATGACTGGAGCAGGGATAGATTATCTTTAAGTGCATTAAACTACACACATTCATTGTAGTGCAGGCCAGTTATAAATGCAATACAGACCACATCTATCTAATCTCATCTATTGATGATATCTACACTTTTCTCTTACTTTGAAAATTTTTGGTCATATCTGTCTTGGGGTATTCTTTCTGTTCGCCAAAAATATGAATATTGGAACATTAGTAATCAACAACAACCCCAACACCCAAACCAGTCAATGCCTCGATTTCTCTAATTGGGGTACTGGACTCGGTGTCTGATAGAGCATTCGCTACACTTACTATAAGTAATTTTGGGAAATCACTGCAATTCTCTAGGTTTAGGTACTGCACCAGATTGCAGAGATAGCCTCTGATAAAACAGAAGAATCTTCCTCTGTCATCCCCTCTCTGGTATATATATTCATGCAGTGGGACACTTCAGACAATAACTGCAGAAAATATGCGCTCAGTGGGTGTTCTTAGATAGGCAGCCAACCCTCCCAGAACGTGTAACACCTCCAGGGTTTTCATAAATATCCTCCAATTGTCTGAATAGGAAACAATGAGAGAGAAAACCAAGCCTCCTATTGTTATGAGTAAATCTCTGAAGAAAAGAATCAACTTTTTCTGTTCTACAACTGTTATCATCTTTCTAAAAATTATATTATTTAAGAAGTGCTAACCCAAGCAATTTTCTGGATTTTGAAAGTAGATGTCTTGACAATCTTTATTTTAATTCACCATGAAAGCTTCTCAGCAAAGCAATTGTATGCTTGAGATGATGTTTTGAGCTGGTTAGGATTCCAGCATCCTATTATTGAAATCTTCAGACTGGCACACAGATCTATTAGGCGGAAAAGGATGGGGGTTGGTAAAGTGGAAAAATTGTAATTGATATGATACCAGTTATAAAGCAAGTGAAGTGACTGCAAAGAGGGGAGAGGGTCTGAACTCACCTGTGGCTAAATAGTGGCTGCAGTATATTAAAACCATCTGTGGGTCCTGCAGAACTGTTTGAGGAAGGCCACTGAGCAAAGCTTGTTATTAATTGATGTTCTGGGTCAAAAATGCTGTAAGTCTTGTCTTAAAATCAGGCAGCATAAGAAAACTGGTGACCCTGTGTGGCAGTGGTGGATTAATCCTTTGCTCAGCTGGTGATGAGACTGAATACAGTGCTTCCTCCGCCTTTGCCCAGGGACAAGAAGTAGAAAGCTTGTCACATTGGCATAGCTGTGCTGGGGGTGCCAGCTCTGAGTAGGGAAAAGCACAGCCTCAAATGGGTGGCAGGAGCTGCTGGGGGTTTTGGGAACCTTTGTGCTTGTTCCATCACAGCTCTCCACCTCCACCACTTCCTCCTCCTTCTCCTCTCTGCTCCCTTCTAGTGTTTTAATACAGGTGTTTTTCTCAGTTGTCAGGACTGCCGGAGGGAAGTTTGGGATTTTGTCGCTAGTTTCCCTTTTTATCTTGTGGGCTTGCTAGGAAATAACAGAGGATGAGCTTTTCCTTCCCACCGATCTCACACCGTAACTCTCTCAACGCCATATGGGGAATCTGCTTGCTCCAAAGAGCATATGGAGGTAACAGTGTTCTGGCACACGTGTGAGCTTCATGTGAGATGGCTTGATTCAACATGACTTCCAAACCAGAGGAGGACACAGCACGCTCAGGACAAGTTAAACATAGTTGGCAGCCGTTCTGATAGCCCGTGCTTTCCTGCTGCACTGCCCAGAGTCGTCGTGGCTGGGCCCTGCAGCTTCGCTGGCCAGCAGAGGTGGCTGCTCTGCCTGCTTGGAGCAGCCCGACATGGCCTGGCCACCAGCACGGCCTGGCAACCAGCCCAGCCTCTCCTGCAGCCCCTGCGTCTGCCAGAGCCAGCTGAGCCTGAGCTGGGCCTCTCCCTGGGGTGCTTGGAGAGGCACCTTCTTCCAGATGCCCACGATGGGGGTGGGAGTACTGGGGCAGGAGGCGGAGGCCAAGCCCAGCGAGCTCCTGGCTGCTGGACACGCTGCGCGCTCCAGCTGACAGAAACATGCCCAAAGCAATCACTCACCCGCCTGAGGCAGAAGAGGCCCATATGTAACAGCGTGGTTTGGCCTCTGGTTGGTTCAGCAGGTTTCTGTCTCACACTAAGGAGTGTGAGACAGTATCAAAACTGACATTTTTCTACATTTGTATGTGGTTCAGACAAGGACAACCCAAAAAGTAAGTGCAAAAGCAAGCTGACAGTTACTGGCTCAGGTTACCTTCAAGAGAGCTGGAGGGAAAGGACAGGTATACACATAGTAGAGGGAAATCTCCAGAATCAGCTTGTCAGACTAAACTGTTGTCTTCCTCTCCAGGAACTGAGCCTGGTTTCAGCTCTTGAAACAGGCTCTTGAGTTGTGATGACTCAGGACCCATGGGACACATTTGGTGGCACCTTGGGAGATAGTGGCCAGCTGAGGAGAGTCACATGCAGTACTAAAGGACTGGCCATACTCTCATGAGCTTTCTTTTCAGTCTTTTCTCCCCTATTTCTCCTTCTCACGTGATTTTTCAGGCATTTGGACAAAAGCAGACAAACCATGCCCGAACAATCTGTAAGAGCTTAGACTATGCCAGAAAAGGTCACTGACCAGAGGAACTTTGAAGCCCTGCTTACCATGATATTAAATTGTCATTGTGGATTTCTTCTCTCTGATCACCAGTTTGTATCCCGAGATCTCAGAGAAGGTGCAAAGGTGGATAAATGCTGTTTGTTGGTAAGGGCGTGGCACAAGACTGGTGGCACAAAAGGGCAATAAACTGTCAAATTTATGTGGCAACTGAACCTCCTACACAGGTAGATATTTATTTAGCTCTTGAGAGTAAATCTCTCTAGTGAATTGCAGAATCTCCCTGACACAGAAATACTGAGCCTAAGGGATATTACCATCTTAATACTGAGCTTCTACAAGAAGTATTTCTGTGTGAATTGGACTTGTTACTTCAGAAGATTACAGTTCCTTCCCAAAGAGCACAACTGCGCTAGAGAAACTCATATAATTTAAAAAGAGACAACCAGAAGCCAGTTCTGCGAAAGGAATGAGTTTTATGTGACAGTAATAAATTTGGGCGTGACAGACATACTGACGGAAAACTGCTTTAAAGTAACACATGTGCCTCAGAACTTGTGGCTATCCGCCCATCCTGTCCTACTTGCACCAACTTACCCAGATGTATGTGTGCCTCCTTGCTTGGAAAATACTTTCTAACTCCCCTTTACGACTGACTGGCCTAAGTCCAAAGTCCCGGTAGTATCGTATTTCTGTCTGCAAGCCTCAGTGTTCACAGTTAATCTAATCATGGCAACTCGCCTCGGGTAAGTACCTTGGTGTCTGGATGGATGGGTGGATGAATGGATGGATGGAAGAATGCTACTGGAGATGAATTTCTCTGCATTAACACTAAAATCCGTATGAAGGTGGAATCAAATCCCTCACCTCTTACTGTGAGACTATCCAAAGGGTATCATATCTCGTACAGAACAGGGTGGGAGGGTTACCCGTTTTTGGTCAAGTTATGTGCACAGCAGCTGGTTTGTAATATTGGGCAATGGGGCAGATGTCACTTACTGGATGCAAGGGGTTGCTCTGCAACAAACACATTTTTCCATGAAATACAGTAAGGGTAGCATCTTCTTTTTTTATAAATGTGAACCTTGCTTTAATGGTGCTTTTATTATCTCACAACTATACTTCTCAGGTGGTTCCTTGGCATTACCCTTGAGATGTTTCAGAAGCTGAAGCAAGACCATGATGCAGAACACCATTTCCTGGCAGCATGGACAAAAACATGCACTGCCTGCCCATGAGCTTGTAGACTGAACTCAAAACCTTGGATAACCTACCAGAGAGAGGACTTTCCTTCTTGAAACACAGTTGCCATTTCTTTATACTTAACCAAAAACATAGTCTTTTTTTTTTTATCCATTGACTCCTATAAGCAGCTCCCAGCCTAAGAGTAAGTCTGTAAACTGATTTCTCTTGTCAAACATGATGAAATCCGTGGCTCTTACTAGACTCTGTAGCTGTTGTGGGTAGATTCCATTCTTATAAGTTGCTGTTCAGGTTTTAAAGTGTACTGTCATACAGTGGAAGCTCTGGCCCATTATAGCATAGTGCATCTTCAAATATGTTCACCTTCTGCCTTACCATAACTCCTTGTTTTCATTTGATCCTACTCCTTCTCTAAAAACAGAGAACATTTTTTGGAGGCTTGCAAATAAGGAAGCATATGATTTACTGCCATCTTTAGTGTGAAGCTAGCGTGTGATGACAAAGCAGCGAAATTAGGCCAAAAAGTGGAAATTGAAGTAAACAAGATAAATGAACCCATATCAGAGTGATGTGGCTTAGGGCTGACTGCTTTGAAAATATTGGGTTTATATCTGTGAAGATGTCTCTGTTTCCTCAGCTGAAAATTCAAGATGAAAGGGCCTGCCTGTATTTACAGGGGTGGTGCTACATTTGAGTACAAAAAAATTTTAAAAATTCTCTTCTTACTTGTTATAATAGAAATAACACTATGGCAATCCTCCTCGGATAGGAATGGTATTGCTATGCTAAAAAAGTCCAGTTAACAAGGAACACTCATCATACCTGTAAAACAGGCTCTCTTCATAAGGGAAGTGCTTTTTAGAGAACCCTCTCTTCAGAAGATGTGGTTTTCTTGAGACATTTTAATAAAAACAATTTATTGAGATGGATCACAGCATCTTATTTATATCATAGTACATCACTCTATTGCTTGCTTGGCTCTTTGGAGCTTTTGACACATCAGCTTTGATATGCGTAAGTTTATTGCTTCCTTTGTTATGTTGATGGTCATGAATTCCTAACTCCTTTGAACTAGATTTCTTAAAAGACTGAGTGGGAAAAAAGTGCTCTCAGTAAACATCTGTTAAGAGCAGGAGACACAAGAAAGGAAACTTTGCTGTCACAGCAGCCTTCTTTGTTCAGTGTAATCTAACTAATCATCTCCTGTTCTTCCTGCTATCTTGTCAGCTATGTATTGTTTCTCTTCTGCTGAGCAAAATCAGACTGACTTTGTGTTACTAATTCCCTGAAGAAACCAGAACCGTTACACTTCTGAACCATTTCTCAAAGTATTACCACTTGATTTCACATTCTAAGTCAGATTTGGGATTTCCATTTCTTATCTGGCTCCTCAGAGTACACCCCTGTACTCCCTTCGTACCTCCCTCCACGTGATGTGGATACCATTAGGATTTCCTTTCCATGCATAGCATATACAAAAAGGACTTTTTTCCTCAGTGGCCTTTCCCCCACCTCCCCAGCCAGCATTTGCCTGAAGGAAAGCCAGTTGTGTCTATCTCACTGAGAGAAGAATAGCAGTATCAAAAGACATTGCCAAATAATGCAGAAGGGAGCTGAAAAAGATGCTCTGAGATAATATTTCAAGTCAGCTCAAGCTTTCTGCTGCATTTTCTTTTTGATCAGCCTGCAAACCAGGTGAGATTCAATCAGATTTCAGGATGTAGAACCATATTTCTAAGGCTTTTTCCCTCCTTACCTTATTATACTGTAGTCTTCAGGTGACCATTCTTGACCTGGTCAAGCGATGTCTTTGAGGTTGGTAGAAAGGCTCTGCAGATTGCTTCAGGAGTGAGGCAGATTGCTGCACAGTCTCCTTTTCCACTCTTTTCTGATAAAACTGGCAATGGTCTTCATAAGTAAGCTGTGGCAGTGTGTGAACCGTTAACCTTGCTCCATTTGACATTCTCCTTTCCATGTTTTAATTATATTTACATCTTTCCAGGAGGTTGTTAGCCTTTCTCTTTTTGTCATGGACTTTTCTCAGTGGACCCCAGCTTCCACTTCACCTTCTCCAGTACGCACTTAGTAACATGTGCAATGTACCTTCCTTGGGGCCACAAGATTTGGTTTATAAGAAGTGATTTGAAGAATAGGAACATATTTTTATATTTGTCTTTCCAGGGCACTTATTTACTAGTGATTTTCTGAACCTTTTACATAAACCCACAGTAAATCAGATAAAAATAGAAAAAATATCTAATTGATGCAGAGGACTGACCAACAGAAGTGGCTCTTCCACTGTTTGCAGCTTGACATTGATTCTCCCTTGGTTTCTGGAACCTGCTCCTTGCATCATGGCTGCGTCTGATGGTTGCTGTAGCCCCAAGTAAAGCCATGTATATTGAAGAAACCTATATTTCACATAGGTGCTGAGCTTGATATAAAAGGAATCTAGTTTACACTGTAGAACAGTAGCTCACAGCAGTTTTGAAAAGAAAAGGTCAGCAGCTCCATGAAACTGATGGTCCTTGTCAGTGGTCAGTGATAAACTGCTATCAGAGCAGCTCTCTTCTGTCACTGCAGAGGACAAAAGTCCCATCCATGCTGACCAGTGGGGAAGGCCTCTGCTGTCATTCTGGTGCTCAGATGTCAAAATCCAACTTCAGTCATTTTGTGGCTGTAACAAACTGAGTGCAGTTGATTGTGCCACCACAGGTGCCCTCAGTACCTCTTTCTCTGTGGTTGATCCTGTGAAAGTGATGGATCCACTGGAAACTTGGAGGCTCATCCGGCAGCCTCATCTCAAAAGATAGTAGATGGCTTTTTTCTATATTTGTCTTTCACAGAACCAAGGACAGACCGTGTCTGTATTCCCACAACATATCTTTTGCTGCCCTTTCTGTAACTATAGGGTGTCTAGTCTCCCTCATTACTGAAAAGTCAGGGCACCCCTGAGTCCCTCACATAGTGTCACTGAGGTAGGGAAGCAGAGCGACTGCCATTTAATGATGAGGTATTAAAGTCCAGCAGGAAGAAAATTTAAAAAAGAGAGATTCAAATTAATTTGCAACCATATTTCTAATTTTGTTTCTTACTTTGATGATGACCCCTTATTGGCAATTAATGAAAGATGCTGAAATCACCAATAGCTGGATAAAATTGCAAGCAGTCAGATCGAAGGCTTATGGTGCTCTCGTGTGTGCATGGAAGAGTGAATATGGTTGTATAATGAACACTATAAGAATGAGACAAACATATCTGATACAGGGAGCAGCTTTCAATCATTTTTAGCTCAGAGATTTTCTGTACGAGACATTATGGTTACTTTCTCTCCCATTAACATGTTTGGTTTTCAGTGAAACCGTGCAACAAAATTTCATGCACAAACTGCTTTGGCAAAGAACAAGCCCTTGTCAACTGATCCCCTTTACTCACCTCTTTATCAGCTCCTTTGAAGGCCTGTCATAGGTTTCTAAGGCAGGACTTACATTTATAACAGTTCTGTTGACTTCGAAAAATTCATCACATGTATCTGGACATCCCCTATATCTATTTTTACTACAATTCCTACTAATCTGTCTGTTAGCTGTGTCAGATTTAGACATCAATATCTCCTTTCATGTCCCCTACAGAAGGAGACATTGCAGTTTTCCAGTTCCAACTGGTTTTAAGGGAGAAGTCAAGGTCTCATAGCAGACCATTTAAGAAACTGGCTGAATAGCTCAGCATTCAGATTTTTAATCTGCATATGTTCGTTTGATAGTATCTGAATTCCTTGTACTGATGTCTTAAGTGATGTGATTAATATCTGTCATGTGATGTTTACTCTTCACCCCTGCTTTGGAGAGAAGTGTGTTCTCTAGAATGTCTTATTTTGGTACAGCTTTATCAGTTTTGGTTTTGTTTAACTTTGTTTTCTTGGAAAAATGCACATGTTTGTCTTTATTTATTTTAGAGAAAGCAAGGTTAGAGAAACAGGGACCTTAGGTCTTCAGGGAGCTCATTCCACAGTTTCAGGCTGACCAATTCTGTCTCCATGGATAAGCTTTGTCCTAGTTTTAGAGAGGTTCAGTTCCAGCAGAAGAGCAAAATTAATGAGTACAGATTTTATTGAGGGCTTTAAGCAATATTTAAGATACTTTGGGCTCTAGATGAGAATTACTTGAATAATCCATCACATAGTTTTGTAGTCTTTGGGAAGACAACACAAGACATGGAGGATAAATCTAATTTCTTATGGTCAGCGCTATAATATGAAGTGCTGTGTCAACCTCTGGTGTACAACCCAGATGTCTTACACCAGATATATCACACTAGTGAAGCTGAGCAACAGAAACCAATAAACCCCAAAAAAGTACTCACTAGGAATTTGGTATGAAGGGAGGACATCTCAGCTTGCTGGTGCACTCACAGACTTTTTCAGGCATGCATCCAGTATTAGACTCAGACTCTTAATTTTCTTTAGGCTATGATTTCATGTGGCTCAGTTTATTCATAGGTACACAAAAAGTTTAAAAGTCTCATACAATCCAGAAACTTCCTAATGTCCCCAGACAGCTCCATAAAGCAAGCAAGCACTGGAAAAGTAATAGCAACCATAATAGCCACAGGTTACTTCCTAGAGCTCTACGCCCTTCCTCCAGAGCATGCAGCCAGGCAAGGGTAGGTGGTTATCCATGGGGTGGGATGCATCCAGGTGGCAGCCTACACTGGGCCCTTTTGCTCTTTCCTCCCACCTGAGCCATAAGGGGGCTGTGTGGTTTGATATGAGGTGTAAGAGATAAACCAGGTTACCAGGTTTTAGTCCCTTCCAATCACTGGAACAGTGCAGCCACTGTTGTGCTACTGACAGTGTCCCCCCCGGCTCTTGGCCTGGTTACAGCTTGGGTAGCTGCAATCTGCCTCCTTACAGTCTCCCCAGAGATCCTGTTGGCAGCATTATTCTTTTTCCACATCTTGTCCCAATTTAGTTGGGTTATCTTGCTGTGCACTGTTAAATGCTACCACAATCCATATCAGAGGTAGCTACATGTCAGGTTTGGGTGAAGGGATCTCCCATTAGGGGGAGCCTGATCTTACAGGTTCTGCTCCTGTGAATAATCCAGAGGTGTGTAATCAGGCTTCCAGAGGACCAGCACTGCTACTGGGCGATGCACTCAGAAGAATAACATCACTCGAGTGGCCTGGAGTTTTATGCACATCTACACAACATCCTTGCAGCAAATGTGAAGTCTTTTTTTTAGAATTTGCTCTTTTAAACCAATTGGAAAAGAAACATAACATTGGGGGGGGAAAAATGAGGAACTGAAGGGATTTATCTTGCTTGCTCTGAAACCATTAAAAGCTTGAGGTTTTGAACAGTCCTGTATACTGAACAATGACATCTGCAGCCTTTCAGCTCAGTTTGGATTCAGTGGAAGCCAGAATTAAAAATTCAGCCCACTGGGCTTGAGTGTAAATGAATTAAAACCAGTGGAGCAAAGACTCCACTGTTCTTTTGAGTTTTGCACAGATCTACAAACTATAAGGATGATGACTAAGAACTTTGAGAAAATACTTTTTAAACAAAGGCAAAATACTTGTACATCTCTTTTACTAGGAGACATTCACTTTTCTTCCCTTCTCAAGTCTCTGGGCTAAGCAGCTCATTAGCTGTCTGTGGTGAGAGGTGGGCACCTGCAGAGAGCAACCCCTGCTTCTGAAGGCAAGATACATGGTAGGGAAGGTGAATTATCCCTAAGGCTGCCTTTTGTTCTGCTCTGACTGTGGAGGAAGTTTTTATTCTTCAATTGACAGGACGGAGTGCAGGCACCCTAAGTAAATAATGGGAAAGGCATCTAAATTTCCTTCATGTGATGTAAAATATAACCTTGATCTTTCTTTCTTGAGCAATGAGACATACCAGCTGTGAGTTTCGTCCAACAGGAAATATACACCATATGTATGCACATATTTAAAAATCACGCAACTTTAAGGTAAGTTATACACGCATTTGTTTCCAATGCAGTCAGTATCTACACTGGCAAGAGATTTTTAGGTTTTGATATATGGCCCTGATGACTGCCTATGTATGGAGAAATGCATCCTTAAACACTGTGCTGTCAAAGTAATATCCACAAATCATTCAGTGCCCATCACTGGCAGATAGTAAATATTTTATACCTTATTGAAAAATAATATTTCTTCTTCTCAAGTATTGCTCACATGTTCCCTTTGGGCAACTCTCAGAATAGCCTTTTGGGATTCATAAAAACTAATAGTTCCCTTTATGCTTTTAAAGCTTTCGTCACATGGGCTCCCCAAAGCACTTCCACAGCAGCAATCCCAGTCAGTTTGAAAAACGAATATGCATTAAGGGGAGCATAGGGAGAGTAAAACTTCTTTCCTCTCTTCCAGCACGAGGATGTCACCTATGCTGTGAGCAGGACTGCCACTACCATGGATGATCTTTCTGCAGGGGTGCCATGAGGAACATCCCAGCTCTGAGAAGATCCTCTGAAACAATGTACAAAGGAAATGAACTGTGTGCCTGGGTGGGGCAGGCTCAGAGGAAAGGCTATGAAAAAAGGTGTTCTATTTACTTCTGTTGTTATATCCCACATCCTTACTCATATTTTTATTGCTGTGTTTGAAGGTGGATTGAAATTATTTAGTTTGATGATAATTTTTTTCTTCGGAGGAAGGTGTCCCTCACAGTATTGCAGATACAACTGACACTGAGTAGGATTGCTGCAGAGGCATTCAGGCTGGTCCACAGGCACCTCTGCCTTCCCTATATTCAGGTTGCGGTTTGTTGATGATGGTGGCCCAAATTTCAATTGCTATGCTTATGGTTTTGAGAGGCAGCAGTGTGTCTTTATGTCCCTGGAAGCTGGAGATTATAAAGGGAAGAACAGAAACAATAATAATAATAATAACAATAATAATAATAATAATAATAATAATAATAATAATAATAATGTGGCTTCCAGAACACTGTGACAGTGATCCAACATTCTGCCCTTGAGCTATTCCTCCCAAAAAAATTTCCAGCATGGATTCTTCCCTTTCAAATGTCTAATGGAGTGTTGAGCCAGCAAGACAGCTGGGAAGTTCAAGTTTCTGCCTGCACAATGGCAGCAGTGTCTGTGCTGTCAAAATTAACTCTGCATTTTTTCCTGCTCATACTGGAAAAAAGATCTTTCTAACATTTGAAAAGCATACTGGGTACTCAGAGATCTTATGTTCCTTTGTTGGTTTAGTTCAAGCAAAGCTGATTACAAAATTCAATTCCAGTGTCATTCAGAGCCAGTGATATTCAAATATTGGTATCACGAAGGTCTATTTTAAATACATGACCTCATGGTGTGTGGAAGGATAAGCACAGCAGATCACTGCTTAGCTAATGAGGGGATGGGCACTGCATAAAAGCCTGAGAAGAACCATCAGCCCAGCTCTATAGGTATTTCCACAGTAGGTTAACACAATACCTGCTCACACCGGCACTTGTCAGGTAAATCTGGCTCTGGGTTACATTTAACAAAGGAATTTGATTGTGCTCTGTGGTATTTTGCAGCCGCAAGGGAGAACGGGATCTAGCCCATTTTATTGCACACCTAATTGCTTGTTGGATGGTGGATTTTGTGATTTATTTTTCAGCCAATGCACAAACTGCATCAAAACATCAGACGTGAATTGTCACGTCTTGACCTGAACTACTAGACAAAGAAGGTTTGTACAGATTTGAAATATCTATTTTGACCTGTCTGCCTTTGATAGTAATAGCACATGTTCAGTGTGAGCTCAGTTTTTAAAATATTAGTGACCCCCTTGAGGATCCGTTGTAAAAAAACTCAGGCTTCTCAATGATGGAAAGAAATGTTTTTCTCTTTAAGAGGAGGGATGTAGGTAAGAAGGAGTGAGTACTCTGCTCCTTGGATATGGAAGGCACATGGAAATGCAAGATGCCATTTATCATTATTTGATATATAGTAAAATAGAGTAATTTTATTTAGCAGCAGGTTTTAAGAAGATTAAACATGCTAGGAAAATTGTTTTAGAATAACAATATAACAGGATATTGTAAATTATTTTGCAGTAGGCTGTCATGTCATGTCACTATAATTCTTCAATATTTAATTAAAACCTGCAGCAAATTAATATTCAGGTCCTGTCAAGAAAACTAATTGGATACAGAGACCAGCTGCTGAAGAAGTTTGGATGTCAGCTTCAAATGGTAATGTGAAAGGTTCTCACTGGCTTGTGGTTATACATTTAAAAAACTCATCATAGAATTAGAGAATCATGGATAAAATGTTTTGGTTGAAAGAGACATTAAAGATCATCTAGTTACAAAGTCCCCTGCCATGAGCAGGGACAGTTTCCACTAGACCAGGTTACTCAAAGCTCCATCCAGCTTGGCTTGTACACAAGTTGTGGCATCCACAAATGCCACAAATGTGGATGGGGCATCCACAAATTCTCTGGGGAACCTGTTGCCAGTGCCTCACCAACCTCACAGCGAAGATCACCACGGACCCAAGTCTAGCATTTTAGCAAGAAAGGTTCATATTTAATGACAAGATATACTAACACTATTTAATTAAAGACTGTGAGTTTTTTAAAGCAATTCTCAGATAATATTCTGTGATAGAAAGTTCTCTCCTGGGAAAGGTGATAGCCCCTGCTGTCCATGGCCTTAGGCACCTCTGCTGCTATACAGCTGACAGACCTTCAGACCCTGCCTCTGAGATTAGCCTCTTTTAAGGTAAGGACTAGTCCCCTTTTTAGCATTGTAATCATTGCACTGGGCTGAGCCACCCCTAGATCAGGCTACATGATTATGGTGGAGGGAGTGTGGGAACTGCAGCACCCTTTGGGAAGGGGCCAGCCACAGGGACCATGTATCATGCAAATAATGAAAGGCCTGACATTAAATGCATCACAAGGAATCACACACTTATTCAAGGCGATACTTTACAGCTCTGCAGTTTCAAAGCTATGTAAAATATGTAAAAACCATATTTTTTACAAAATAAGTTTTAAATTACTAGTGCTTTGTAGAGCTCATTTGTAAACTCAGAAGTACTGGGTGTTGCAAGATATCTGTATTTCAGTGTTTATCAGAGCACAGAGCACTGTTTGCAAATTGCTCAGGAATAGGAAAAAAAAGTTTAAAATTATGGAAACTGGCATAATAAGGATTTATAAATATTGTGTTAGTATGGGCTATGTAATTCTTCTACTTTTGCAGCACTATGAAATACTCACAGTAAAAGATATTCTCTTTTCTAGTAAATTGTTATGATTTTTTTCCATCATTGATTTATATTGAAGTGCTGAACTCCAACAATTTTGTTGCTAGCTACCAATTAAGATGAAAGCACTGTCCTTTCTGAGAATAGCATTCATTCAGGCAATACAGAGATCTGACATAGTTTTGCTCTTTGACTCAGCAGTTGTTTGTAAAACAATAGAAAGGAACTCTATTTAATTGCCTTAAAAATAAAGAAAGAGAAAAAAAAAGAAAGAAAAATTTAGCTTACAAAGAGATGAGAAATGGGGTTTGCAGGGAGCCAATGGCATGCTTTATGTAAGCCAATGTAGCAAATTCAGAGTAAATGCAAATTCAGTATGTTAGGCAAATTAGAGATGGTTGCATTAATCTTGAGTAACTGACCAACATTGTGCTGCTTCTGTCTGGGTTCTCCAGCTGATGCTGATTTCTAGTTATGCTCTTGTTGTTATTTAAGCAGATTCTTCTATGGGTTAATCCTGTGAGTACCTGAACTGCTTGAAGACATCAAGGACATGAAGAATTCTCTCAACACGGTGAGGAAGCGCCTGTCCCAAGTGGGACAGGGCTGAACCCCAGCAGGAGTCTTGGCCCTGGGACTTGCTCCCAGCTCCTCTGAGACAGTTAAGGACCCCAGCCTAGGCCTTGGTGGCCTGGATGTGGCCTGGGGAGTTCTGTGTGCCCTCCTGAGCCTTGTGCTCAAGTCTTGTGGCCCTCATCCAGTGGCTGGGAGACACATACACAATGGACCAGTTCTAGGAGAGCAGAAGCCATGTGACTTGCCTGGATGAGAGGTTTTCATCACCCTCTAGAGAGTGATGCTGGATGAGCTGGTATGCCAAATGGGTGAAACACTCAGTCCTGCTTATATCCCCTTTTCTGTCTTGGCAGTGCTTGGGCAGGGTCTCTTTGCAGCCCAGTGGCCCAACTGCCATGGGAAGGGAGAGCAGCTGTTCTTGTACCTGTGATGAAGAAAAAGCATCCATGAGACTGGGCAATGAGTGTCCTCTGAGCTTTTATCCCATACTAAATTAATTGGAGCAAGACCAATATTGTTCTAGGCTTTGTTTTGACCTCAGGTGGCAAATACTTCATCTTGTAAAGCTTGTTCTGCCATAGACAACAGTGTTCTTCTGCACTGTATTAGTGTACGTCTTCCACATGCACCTTCTGCTAATTTAATGAATTATTTAGCATTGCCATGCTCACAGGCTCATGCCAACACGGTAATGGAATTCTGTACTGGCTAAGGCTAGAGCCAGATGTTCACAATTTTTCTCCCTCTATCTATGCAGATTTTATGCAAATTTCAGGAAGAACAGCCATCACCATGTTCTCCGTTAATAAATCTCATAACAGGCCTCCACCCCTGTACAACTCAGCCCAAAAGGGGCAAGCTGCTGGGTTTGATCCCTACCCTTTGTGAGTTAAGGATGCTCAGTGGTGGGAAGGTAAGGGCTACTGGGGACATTCCTTCACTTGCCTGCTCCTGCTGGTGTAAATCACACATAACCACAGCTGGCGGATTTACTGAAATGTTGTCAGGGGAGAACCAGGATCGCCAAACTCAGGAAGAATTAGGTAAGCTACAAAGTTGAAGGGAGATCAGAAGGTGATGACAGAAGCACAGTAGGAAATCCAGAGCTGAAGGGTGTGACAGTTTTACAGAAACTTTTTTCCTTTTTATTTTTTTTCCCTACAATTTTTTTTTCCAGGGCTGGTGCAATTTTACTGAGTACCTATGGAGAGAAGAGCTGACCTCACTCTCTCCCTGTTTTTCACTATTCAGTCCTCTCCTCAGAGGATTTACTTGTGATTTACACTTGTAGAAGTGAGAAAAGATTCAAGCTGTGCTCATGCAATTATACTGAACGGGGGAAAGAGGCCAGCAGAACTGAAGTTGGTGGATTCTGGGGCCAGGGCTCTTTCTGCACAGCTGTCTCCCTGCTTGGCCATTCAAACCACTCTAGAGTGAGACAGAGCGGATGCAGCCGCTCTGGAGTCAGAGCAGTTTCAGTCCAGGGCTGCTTTTCAGCTCATAATGACATCCCTGGTCTGCAAAGTATTCAAATATGAGCTTTACTCACATCAGCTTCATTGCAGTAGTTCAGTTTAAGCACACGCTTAAATGTTTTTCTGAAGTGGGTCCTCGGTTTGATAGGATTTTACACATGACGCCAAATTGTAAGCATCAGGCCTACTATTCAACAGTGCAAGAGTTACCCATTTATAGAGATCTAGAAATGTCATTTATAATTCAAGTCCTTCAAGGGAAGGATGATTGTCCAATTTTGCACTGCTGCACAGGAGAAAACAAAAGTGGGTTATGTGTTTGTTCACACTGTGCTTTTTGGGTTTATGTCATTTTGCTTCATAAATTGCTCCAGGTTTGGGGGCACTGAAATTTATAAAGCACCTTGCTGTAACTGTGGGATTTTGTGGAAGTGCTGTGCTTGCTCCAGACTCCATCTGTGGTCCTGCTCACCCTGAGTGAGCAATAATTACATGCTAACTTCATACCCTGGCAGAGAGACTGATGATGGATGATCTCTGGCCAGAGTGACCCCTGCTCTCTGATCACTTGAGTTGCCTTGCCAATGAGGCTGCATTTTTGTTTACTCAGTTAATGAGGATCTGCATTACAAAATGCATGGCAGGGATTCAGCATACATATACCAGTTAATAGAGATAATTGAGTGGAAGGAAAACTAGTTTCTGATGTCACAAAACGTCTCTTGTGATAAAGCATTTGGAATATAATGGTTAACATTTCATTTAGCACTTACGGAGATTTGTGTACTGGTTAATACG
The DNA here is from genome assembly GCA_035583135.1 of Lophotriccus pileatus. Lineage (NCBI taxonomy): Eukaryota > Metazoa > Chordata > Aves > Passeriformes > Tyrannidae > Lophotriccus > Lophotriccus pileatus. The sequence continues at coordinate 137,258,564 of JAWWES010000081.1, read as the reverse complement.
TATTGTTTGTGAAACTATAATGACATAATAATTGCTTGCAGATACATTCCTGTCATACTGGGTGAACACTTTCTCTCCATTTTTCTTTTCTTTCCAGTCTTACTAATTCTCCAAACATGCCATCAGACATCTGGTGCCAGGATTTTAGTATCTGTTTTTCTGTCTCCACATCTAGATTCCTGAAAAGATAGCCGAATCTTTCTTGTTTTGCTTTGTGTTTGTTTTCTTTCTCCCAGAAACCTAAACACTAAGATCAGTGGGAGTTGAAGACTGAGTAATATTTCAAATTGGGCAACTTAACTATGCTATAGCACATATGTTTGTAGCAGCTAAATAGATAAGTGCCAGGAAAGGACACTCAGAGCATGCAGCATAATTTTTAGGTTTGGTAGGACCACTAAAACTTCCTGTTGTGCGTTCCAGAGATTTTCTTGGCACCTAGTGACACTCATCTTTGGCACCATTAAAAATCTTGGCTCTGGTTTGGGAAAACAGCTAGCAAACTAACACTGTTTACCTGATTGTGGACCATCCATATTCTGATTTGACAAGTATTCATCAATATGGATTTTATTTTTAAAAAAACTAAGACTCAACTGAGACAGCATTTTACCTTCTTATTTTTTCCCCAGTAAGTCCTCATATCAGTTTCAACTAAAAAGATGTGTTTAACTCACAGATATATTTGCTTTTGCAGCATGAAAAACCTTGAGAATAAAAGCAAAACAGGAATACATTGGGGGACATAAACAGTAGTTTCCTCTATATATAGAAATAAGTAATATCTAAAAATCTATTTGCCTCCTACTTGAGCAGACTAACATCCTAAAAGCTTCTTGTATGTGCTGGCTGACTAAAAATAAAGAGCATTTATCACATTATCATTCACACAAAAACTGCCTGCACAGCCTGTGTAGTCCCCAAGCTGCTGGAGGCAGGAAGGATGTTTTGTGTCAGTACCAGTTTACGTGGCTGAGATCTTTCCTTGCTTTTCCTCAGAAACAGGATATTGGACAACACAGGATTTCAGGCTGATTTCTTAATGACCAATGTTAGCTTCTCAACCTGGAAAATGCAAGTTGTTAGTCAAAATACTAGCAATTATTTTAGTGCTGCTGGTGGTTTTTTAAGTATTAATCAAAGTAAGAAAGAACATACCAGAAAAACAAAGCAGTTAAACTTGAGGTTTTGCATGCTGCATGAGTTGTACTTTGCTTCATTCTGTGCAGTGGCAGCCAAGTGCTCTCCATGGACTTGTCTTACGAGCCAAGCACGTGTTGCTGAAAACATCTCTGTGAGTCTTCAGGCTGCTGGTGCACATTGATTTGGCTAAGGAGGGACTATGGGGGCCTGTGGGTGGAAAGGAGAAGATGATTTGTTCTACCATGTAGAAGAGTAACAAGGAAGTAGTTTTCTGGTGAGGGAGGATATGGGGTATGAGCTTAAGAACTCTTAGGAGTCACTCTTTGTATAGCTCAAACCAAGAGAATCCGTGAGCCAGACTTTCTGATGCTTCATCTGATTTCTTGAGGTACAGCTGGAAGAGGTAGGGAGTTCTTGAGCTGGTGCTGGCTGGGCTTTGCCTCAGATGCAATTGTTCCCACTGGCATACAGAGAAAGCTGACTTCTCCAAGATCACTTGGATGGAGAGGTGATCCAGGACAGGAACAATACACAAGAGAAGAAAAGAACCCACCATGCTCTGCTCGTTGTGCTGGTATTGTGTCCTGCTTCAGGCGGGGTCGCAGCATCGGAAACCAGAGCAAGACATGGATGAGTCCGGCACATCAGCAATAGCTCTCAGACCACAGATGTCAGTCAGGGAGAAATAACCTGTGGAGCTTCTGGAAGCAGATGTCTGTTCCAGGGATGGTCAGGGCTCCTGCAGCATCCTGAAGCATCCACCATAGCTGGAAGTTGCTCAGCCTTTGCTGATACTACCTGCTTATGAGGAACTTGCAAAGATGTAAGAGATGGAAAGAAGGCCACCATGAAAAGCTAACTGTACAAAACCTCTATTCTCCTAACATTCACATGCATTTTAAAGCCTTGAATCTCCACTCATTTGAGCAGACCTCTCTCATTCACTCTGGTACCTTAGTGCACCAGTTCTTGTGATATCTTTTTAGTCTAAGTGCAGATGGCTAACACCACAGAACTGGATGGACATGAAATCAGTTTCTCTGCCTATGATCTACAAAGGCTTCCTGCTCACTTGACATAGGAAAATTGTCCTGTAACACCAGCACATGCTGTCCCAGTCAGGCCTGCCATACCTTGGGGAACACTAACCTGAATATACTTTCTCAAATATGTGAGAGTGGCTCAGGGGAAATTTCTATCTCAGACAAATTTCCAGGCAGGGTTAGTACCTTCATTTTCCTTTATTCCAGCTTGGAAGTTTTGTCAGACCTGGAGACTGTTAATGGTCCAGGGATGAGGGAGATGATCAGCGTGCAAAAGTGAAAAGCGAAAAGTGAAAAGAAAAAGCTCGGGTGAAAAACAAGAAGTAGGAAGGAAGTTACTGGTTGTGTGATCCAACCCATGCTGTGGCTCATTATTATTACTTGCAACAGCAAATGTTGATGAAGTGCTGCAGAGTGCTAGTAATTAGTAGGCATGGCTCTCCAACTGCTGCAGCATGTGGTCAATGAGTTCCTGCCTCCAAGAGATGTTCTGCACTGTAAGAAAAGAGATTTATGTTACTGATAAACATAAAGAGAGACTGAAATACAGCCTATATGCCACATTAGGAATGAGACTTCTCCTACACCTACTCATCCGGAGAAATGAAGTCAGGCTGGAGAGTTGGTGGAAGGTGAGGCTCAGCATCGAGGGTGCAAGGCAGAATATAAATCTTTCTGTTTTCTTCTCCTCAGACTCCCACCAATCTGTTCAGCAGTATCTGGGAAAAGAAATCAAACCCACGTAACAGGGAATGCTGTTGGGTGGTTTGGTGACAATTATGCATGTCTAACAGCACAGTCATTACGGCTGATGACTTCCAGTTTCGATGTATGTGTTGTATAGAATTCTCTTAATCATATTTTTAGTCAAACTCACTCTTTCTGCCAGTTGTAAGCTATACGTATTTTACAAGTCTAGTAAATAGGGCATGAGCAAAGAAAGTGATAAAGTTCACGAAACAGGATAGAGCTCTGTGCTCACTAATGGTATAGACTTTAACAGGAGTTGATGTGGTGCCAGGTTAAGTGGAAGTAGTGATAGGGCTACAATCACATCACTTGGAGGCTTGCATGGTGCGCCACTTGGTGTGGTGTGTAGAGGAAGTGTTTTACCCACTACTCTTGGGTAGATCCTAATCCTCCTTCAATGCTGAATTTGCACTGCAGACCTGTCTTTTGGCTCACTGTTATTTCAATACAGTGTACAGCTCAGCTTCAAATATCCAGCCTCTGAACTGCTGAACAAAGTCCTTTAGAACTTCACGAGGATGAAGAACATTTTGTGTTGCAAAGCCCAAGTTCTTTTAGTCATATACCACTATGTCAAACACCTTCCCGAGTCTTTTATTAAGCTAGATCTTAACATGAGTTTGTTATTTACTCCCACTTGTGCTAAAATGCAGATCCAGGAATTAACTCCTCTGCTCACTAGATAGCTTATTTCAACTTCTGTTCTAATTTTAGAAGATTATTTTATGACTGCGAGCTCTTAGGCTGTCAATAATCTCTACATTTAACTAGTTCTTCTGCCTTGCTTATATTTGCCACTGATATTTTTATAGAAAATGACCATATTCTTTCTCAACCTCCACTTTCATAAGGTAAACAAATCAACCTTTTCTAGTGTCCCCTCAAAAAATAAACGCTAAAATCCCTGAACATCCTACAAGACTTGGTCTACCCCACTCCAGGTTGAATTCTTTGTTACCCTATGGCAGTATTATGGGTATGGACTACAGGTACCACCTTACCAAAGTCTTACTCAGCTTATGGCACTAATTGTGCCTTGTCATGTGGGGACTACCTCACCTGTACACTCTTTGGTGAGGATGTGGGACTACAGGAATGTAACTGTCCTTCAGCTTTTGAATCTACAAACAGTTACACATTTGTCTCTTATTCAGCTCTTAGGAGGAGCACCTCTTTTTTTCTGCTATAGAAAGAACTGCATTCTAAATTAAGAACAGACTGACAAATATTTTAATAAATTACAGTCTGCTGTTTTGCTTCACACTGGGAATGAGCAGCTTATAGATCAGAGAGCTTTTTACATATTCTTCTAGGCTTGGCTTCCTATGAGCCCATGCTTCTGCAAGCACGCGCTGCACGTGTGTGCGTGTATGTATGTGTGTGTGTTACTAATAACTTTTCAACATCTTGACTAATTTCAAACATATTTGACAATCTTGGTGGTGCTGTATCCCTACAGATTTAATGAAAATCAGCAGCCAAGTAGAGGAAGGAGCTGTGCTGTCATCTCCACTGAAGGAAAGGTTGCAGCACAAGTTTTGCCTAACCCTTTCTTAGACGCTAGGAAACCCTGTCAGATTTCCAGACATGGGAAATAGTAATCTGGAGCTCACAGGTTGTTATATATTGTATAGTCAAGCCAGGGCACAAATCCATAGGAAACCAGGAGGCATTAGTTCTGCTGCTCTGAGCTATTTGCTATATTTGCGTATTTTCCCTTGCTTAGAGAAATGGAAATCTCTGAAAATGCATATCCACCCTTCTCTTTCTGCTGTCTTGTAATATATATGGAAATTGTGTTTCTGCAGACATATATTTGAATACATCTCATGAATGAATTTGTTTTTCACTTACACAGACACCTCTCTCTGTATCTCTGCATCTCTGTATATTCCAGCTGTTTAGACACTCCATATTTACTTCTCAATCTGTAGATTTTATTGACAACCTTACAGACAACTACATTGCCACCATCCGCATCTTCTCTCTGCTCACCACCAGGTGTTGGACATATAGATAGATATGCTGTGGCCATTTACAAGATGCAGAAACATTAACATAAACAGGAGGTAATAGGCTCTCTGTGGAAGGGGGTGCTGTTGTGTTGGTGGTGTACAGCCATGGCACTGCACAGCTTATAGCTGCCCCAGAGCTTCTGACGAGATCCAGGATTTGGCCCCAAGTCAAGTGATAAATCAATAGGCATTCTATTAACAATACATATCTGTTAACAAAACATCAGTCCAGTAGTCACTAACTGCAATGCTGCACTTGGAGCTGGGAAGCTGCTCTCCCTTTTAAAGAGAAAATAACAGTCCTTCTTTGGTGCTCTGTATTTTCACAATAAACAACCATAAATAAGGCGCTGCTAGTAGACTCCATTTTCTCTGATTACATAGCTACCTGCCTTTCTGTCTATCAGTCACACAGTAAATCTCTCTCTTTCCATGAAGTACCTTACGTTGTGCAAAATCAATATGCTGTCAGAGCACTTTGCTACCTTACCGGTGACACCAGCATGGCATCTCCCCTGGGAAGCCTGACTTTGTGTGGGAAAAAAAAAAGATCACCCTGTCTTAGGGCTGGATTTAGAAGGTGTCTGAGAGGTCAGATCCCCATGGGGACTTGGGCATTTTTTTGGCTCCAGCTCACTCCACTTAGTGTTGTGGATCCCTCCACCTGGCCCCTTTGGTTTACACCCCTCAGGGGCCTCTGACATCCCATGCCTCAGCAAACTTGGCCAGATCGCAGCTACAGCAGTGGCACAGGGAGCTTCTGCCAGCTCCCAGCTCAGCATTATCAGTGTTAAAACATTTACTGCATATGCAATTCTCAACAGCTCTTAACTCTGGCAAATCAAAACCAATTTTAACCGGAACACTCCAAGACACTTCTCTACAACAAGGGCTATCTATCTGTCTGACAAATTCAGGCTTGCTTCCCCCAGCTGCTCTGGCATTAAAGATGTTAAAAAAAAAATAAAAAATGAGTTGCAACAATTTTCTTCTTTAGAGATGTTGAAAAAAATGTATCATTCTCTTTGTATTAAAAGCCAGTGATGCCTTCATTCCAACAAATCAAATGAGATTTCAATTGCAGGAGCAAATAGAAAAATTTCTCCCTGATCAATAGACATTCAAAGTGTTATCAGGAGTTATCCAGAGGGAGCTGGGATGGAAATGCCTGCTGATCTCAGCCTCTATGTCTAATGTCCTGTCTCAGGGCAGTCTGAACTCTCAGGGCTATGGATGGATCTAGGTTTTAGAGCACAAAACCATAAATCCCTGTGGTCAGCCAAGTCACTCACTAGCACGCTGCCAGGCATGTGACTGAACCCTACTCCTTCCTACAGAGCACCCAGGCACTCAACTCACAGCTGGGGCATCCAATGAGCTCTTTGAGGGCTCCAGTCAGCCTAAAGTCTGTGAAATTCAGCTTTGGTTTTGCTTCCCACTTCGTTTAGCTTCACTGCTGCATTTGCAGGTTCAGTGTGTGTATGACCAAGCTGTAAAAACAGCAACCAAACAAAATGATACCCTAAGGTCTGATCAGCAGCACACTGGGATTTACTTCTTTCAGGCTATCATCCCTGATTCTAAATTGGAGCAGGGAGTACAGCATGGTCATTTTATTGATTGGATTAGAGAAAAATTGAGCTGGCTGATCTGTATGATGACATTATTGAGTTGTGTTTGCAGCTATGACAGAAACAAAGGAGTTTTTATTGGATTACTGGGGCACAGGGGGAAAAGGGGAAGGAAAAGGTAATGTAGAGGTGAGCAGGTATTAGGCTTGGTGCCTTTGTGCTCAGTCTCTCCAGCAAGGGCTCTGTTCTCTGCTGCCTTGTCTATCCAGCTCACTGCTGTGTTGGCTGCTGCAGCTGCTGCCTTTCCAAACACAACCGACCACGTATCCAAAGAGGCAGGAATTAGTGGCAGTCCCTCATTAGTGGATGCTCTCATTGCACTTGTTCATCACTCAGGTAAGAACACTTGTGACTCTTAAAAAAACCCAACAAAAGCCGTTTGGAGGTGAATATCCTCTTTAAGGGATATTTTTGTCCAAGACAGGTGTTTAAAAACCGTGGTGTTGCATGACACCTACTGACAAGCAGGGCATACCACAGTTCAGTGTGTGGGCAGCTGAGTTGCTTGGTTTACTTTTACTGGTGATTTATTTTTACATTTGTTAACAGTATATGACTGAAAAGGAAGAAATTGATATTTTGTACCATATGAATAAGTGACAGTGAGTGAGTGACTGGCATACATATATGTGTATGTGTGTGTGTGTATAAATGTACCTTACCTTGTTTTATATATCTCTTCTACATGTTTAGTTTATAGACTGGTTTTAAAACTATTGTGTCCAACATCTTCGTTGATTCATTTTATTTGTGGTTGAAGAAGAACATTAGTAGCAAATGTACTCAGCACAAGAGAGCAACCTACAGGTTATGCTTTTGAAATGATCATATATTTTATTTATATGGTGCCTGTCAGTCATAGAAGCCTCCTGTGAAATATTACTAAAATGAAACACAGCTAAAGCTCCATATTAAAGTGACGCAGCCTGATTCTCCACTGCCTTGCATGCTGTGCCCTTTGACTGCTGAAATCAAACCATGTGGAGAAGAAAACTATATGGATATGAAGTTGCCTTACAAAACAAGAATATCTTTCAGTTGCTTTGCTCTTGGTGTGTTTTGTCCTACTGAATGATCAGGAAGAATTCGGAGCCATGACTGTGCTGGGTTCCTACTGGGGTTTTATTCCCAGTTCAAAACACTCGTTACCTTGTCAGCAATCCTGTGGCACAGGTGAGAGGTCTGAGGGATAGATGACCAGGTGTCAGATTCAGAGCCCCACCAAAGCCCATCACCCTCCTCACCTTGTCACAGCCTGTGTCACCATTTCACCCAAGAGCTGTTTAAACATGAAGAGCTTCTGCATCGCAGCTCAGCCCAGTTCAGCACCAATGTTTCAACAGAAGACACAGAAGGCAATGGATCTTACAAGGCTCATCAGCACAATTCAAACCTTAAATGAAACCAACAAGTAAATAGATGAGCTGTAATTTTATCAGGTGGAAACAGAAATCAGAGGAGCTATTAAGTTTGCAGCAGCTGAGATTGTACTCCTTAAATAAGTTGCACAAAGCCACTGCTACAACTGGAGTGTTTTTCAGCTCAGAAGGTAGCAAGTGGGCCCCATGCCCAAGGAAAAAAGACCGACACTACTTTTTTGGAAACTTTCACATACTGTGAAATTGCCCATGTGCTAGACTTGTATAGATTTCAGTGGGAAAGCTCATCATCAAACTACACGGTGTCCAGCCCATGCAAAGCTTTGAAAAAGATGCTAGAGATATGTTGCAGTGGAGCTCCGAAGTCACTGATTTTCTTCACAGAAGTATCCACAGTGCTTCACTTTATTCATGAAATACATCGCTTATATACATTTTTCAGGGCACATACATCATTTCTCGGCAATGCCATTGGCCAAAGGGCACCTGCTGCTTTCTTTCTATTGGTACTTAAACTCAAGAGCACACATAACAAGATAGTCAACATCTTGCAGAAAAATAGCAGGCGTTATTTATGTTGCTTAGCTGGTTTTCCACTCCTATCATCTACACAGCTTTATTCCCATGAAATCGTCCAAGGTCTCGCTGTTTACGTCTTTTATGGGAAAAGAATTGTGCACTAACACCTGTAACAGTATCTCATGGCCTGTATTATTCAAAATTCTCCCAACAGAGATAGTGTCAAAATCATCATTAAAATGGGACCAATGGCTAATAGTACTGTCAAAATTGGTCCCATAATTCATTTAAAAAGTTGTCAAAATAAGGCTAGAGCTGAAATACTCTTAACAAGCATCAACATCAGCTGCAGTTTTCTTCTAAGAATGAAATACAGTGGGAAAAATGTGTCTTTGTGGAAATACAGTGGGAAAAATGTGTCTTTGTGGAAATACAGTGGGAAAAATGTGTCTTTTTTACCCTTGCCGCAAGGTAAAAAAAAAATTGCTCCATAAAATTTAGAAGATGACATCTCAGGCTACAGAATTCCATACAAACCACGCAGCTCTCTTTTAAAAGGAACAATATCATGTACAGTGATGGCATATTCATTCAAACTCCCCAAAAAGCTGTTTTCCCCAGTGCTGGACACATCTGTGTATATCCCTACGCGTGTCTGACTTTCACAGGCAATAAGTGCACTTCACATATCGGCTTCCTCAGCCTCGCTGAAAAACAGGCCCTAACTGTTGCCCAGAATGACCCTAAATCATAAGTTCTGGGAAATATTCACACCAACTTCCTGTTAGAGGATGAGACCTCACACCTCCCTGTGACAACATGCTTTGACTAGAGGACAGGCTCAGGGAGCCCACACCAGTAACCACGCTGTAGTAACTGCTCCAGCAGGCACTGAACCCAGCCTTTAAAGACACTGTTGATGTGATCAGTTCCTTACTGTAAAGGATGCCAGTGTCAGAGCCTATGAGGAGCAGTAGGATAAAATTTAACAAGAAAAATGTGAACACTGGTAAAACTTTCCCATAGGTGAGGTCTAATTGATCATGGCATGATCCTGTCAGACATTTCTTGTTTGATTCTCTGGAAGATGTCTGAAAAACACAGCAAAAAGACTATAACAAAGAAGAATTCGGCATTGGCAAGGCATCCTTCCCTTTCTGCTTCATCCTTGCACTGCTGGGATCGCTTTACTCAGGAGATATTCACCTACTTAGTTTTAGTTTAAAAATAAAAAAGAAGGTTTTAAACCCTCAGGGAAGAATTATCAGCTTAAATATTATTTTTTTAATTTAAGGGTTATGTTTTTATACTGATTGTTGAAAGCTATTTCAATACCCATGTGGGACTATGGTAGTGTTATGTTTACACCAGAGACACTGTGAATGCAGTTCCCCCCTAATTTGTTCAGTATGACTCCGTGGACTTCAAACAGGTTGTAGAGGAAGCAAAGGAGAGCAGAAGTTAACCCTGCAGATGTTTGTCTTGCTGGACTCGATTAGTTTATCTGTTGGCACTCAGCTGGCACATGGTTTGGATTAGGAGGAGCATTCCCCTGGCTGGGGACAGCCACAACAGTGGCATTGCTGTGCACAGGGACACTGTTAGCTGGGTATACCTGTGCTAGGATAGAGACCTAGAAAGTAATTTAGTTTGTGGTGCTGGCTACCCCAAGGTTGTTTTACATACATATGGAGTTTGTGTGTGATAGTTAATTTAGCCAACATGTTTATTTACTGCCTCGCTGTCTTTTTGTGTTCGGAAAAGATGACTCATCTGCTACTTGATCCTGCCAATGTTTATTCTGCTGGTGGGCTCACTCTTTACTGAGTAATGAGAGTAATTCCACTGTATCAAGCCTATTAGCAAGGATACTTTCATGGGATCAGGTCACATGCTAAATGTAAATAAAAATATCCACCTTCTTACCCTCAGCTAGGATGAAATTACAGGGATGCTCATGTCATGGCCTATTATAAGGTCTCAAAAGCATCACATTAGCTATGTCCAGTTTTTCTAGGGATAATAGTTTAAAAGGCACAACATGCAAGGAGGGATTTTGCTGTTGCTCAGCTCAGCACACAACACTGAAACTCTCACAGGACTTTCTGCCTCATGCTCTGTGGTGTTCAGGTTCCTCCAGTGCCTGGGAACAGACAAATGTCTAAGACAGACAGTGGCTGGCCAACAAAGCAGGGAGTTATGTGAGGTTTAGAGAAATAACAAGAAAGCAGCTGCATGCACAAAAAAGTCAAGGCTCCTGGGCCCAAGAAGAGGGAGCACAAGCAAGCCCACCATGCTCCAGTCTAGAAGTCAGGGCACCTAATGAAGGCAGATGGAAGGTCTCTTCTTCCACCAGTACTGCTCCCTGCCACAGGCTGTACAAACAGCACATGACTCTCTCTGTGCTGGTCAGCTGTGGAGTGCCAAGGGATCTCTAAGGAAACTGTAATTCAGCCATGGGTGCTTTTTTTTCCTGGAAACCTTTTTGGCTTGTGTCACCTCTTTGTCACAGAATGGATCATCTACAGAACGGATCATCTACTTTCAAACACTCCACCATGGGCAGGGATGCCAACCGCTAGATCAGGTTGCTCAGGATCCCATCCAACCTGGCTTTGAACACTTCTTAGTCTGCCAAAGACCATCTATCCACAGCCTGGGAGCAGGAATGGTCCAGGTCCTCTACAAGGAGTCAGTCTACTTGTGACTCCTTACCCCTGAAAATGCTGGCTGGCCTTTGTGGCAGCATGCCTCTGGTGACATTTAATGTACCAGATGGCTGCTGTCTCTCTATGACCAGTCTTATTTTGGGTTCTGCACCAGGGAGGTCTAAAAGCTAGGTGTTTTGGTGCCTCACTTGTAATTGCATGAGTCTTGCTCATAATTGCCATGACATGAATATCACTGAAAGCTTGGAGCCCTTGAGGATCCATCTGGGCCTTGGATTTTTAATTACACAGACATTAAGTGCCTAAGGACCAAAACAGATATTTAGTACTTGCAGATATAAATGCAAATACCATAGGGTTTGCTGATAAAGAGTTGATGAAGATTTAGCAAACATCAATGTTGTGCACTTTGTTACTTTCTAGACTTGACCTTGGCATCTTGTATCTACCGAAGTATTCTCGAAAACCTGTCTTTGAGGGTCAGATCTGGAATAAGTTTTTGTGTCAAAAAAGGTATCTCAGTCCACCCTGAGACCATTCCCAAGATACCCCAGCTCAGGCACTGGGCAACCTCCATTTTCCATGAGTCAGACTATTTGTGAGCCAACCCAGTGTCCCGGGGAAGGGCTTGCAAAGCCCAAGGAACCAGCCATGCTCCCTGTAGTTAGAACACAAATCACCTGAGCACCATTGAGGAGAGGTGAGAAGAGGATACAGAGCACCAAAACAAGAAAGAAGTGAGAATAAGTTTCCAAGTTGTTCTGTGTGTGGCAGAACACACTCCTATTTCACAGACCCATAGATTCATGGAATGGTTTGGGTTGGAGGGGGCCTGAAAGATCATCTAGTTCCAAACGCCCTGCCATGGGCAGGGATGCTAACCACTAGATCAGGTCATGTGAACAGTCTTTTTTGCTTCCTTCCAGGAGCAGGTTTGGAAGCAGGCTCTTCAACTGTAGAGGGTGCTGGTCTCCAAACCCCAGCTTTCTCAGGCAGTCTGAACTCTCACCTCACCTTACCCTCCAGGCACTCTGCTTGCCCCAGATGAGCCAGCTATAATTGTGCAGCCCTTGTGCACAGAGTTACAGGTTTTCCTTCCTTTCCTTACACTGGGATACTACAGCACACAATATAATGGAATAATGTGCTAAAATGAGGTGCCAGGGCTGTCTCTTCAGAGGGCTAGGCTGCCAAACATTACACCCACTGGATGTTAAATGAAGGCGATGACTAAGTGGCTTGCTTTCACTGAAGAGTTTGGCAGACTGACGTAAATTGAAAGTCTGCTGCCGGGCAGATTTCCTCCTACTATTTTTGATTTCATGTAAATAAGAATTGCAGGACGCCAGGCAATTTCTACCTGTGACTGACATATTTAGTGTTGACAGTCCCACACTGTTTTTACATCTAGAAGTGTGGATCTAATAATACATGTAGGGCAGTTGCAGTTTGCAATATCTCATCCCAGACCCATCTCCAGTTCCTCTCCCTCTCCTGCTCCCAGCAGGGTGCCTCCAGCCCCACATGGCTTCCTTTGACACACACGTGTCTATAAAGTGTTGCAGTCTGCTGCCAAGCTGCCAAAGAAATCACAACAGTGAAATATTTTTTGCTAACAAGTTTTTGTCCTGTGTGTTTCATTCTCTGGTTCTGCTGGATAAAAGCTTCCTGTTAAAGGATTAAGGGGCAGCTTAGTCAAACAAGCATTCCCTGTCTTTCAGCTGATCCAGGCAAGGAAGCCTCTACTGCTCAAAAGCATTTAAACTAATCTGAAAGAGTCTGGGAGAGCGGCTCAGCAAGTGCAGGACTTCTGGGAGAGGAATGGGGACATCAGCTTTTGGGGTGATGGAAGACAATAGGAAGCACCTACCTGGGGGACCAATGAGCCCCCTGAGAGTGAAAAGTGTTGGAAGAGTCTGAAGCAGCAGGTGCACATGTGGTTTCATTCTGTCTGCTCTGGGTTGCATATGGGTGCCACAAAAAGTGATGGGAAGGGACAGCAGTAACGTTCTGGGTACGAAGAGCTCAGCCACCTGTAAGCAACACTGCTGTCTCCCAAGGCCAGGAAGCCATGCCTGGGGACAGAGGCTGGCTACAGGTGCCTTTGGAAAAGCTTACTCCTGGATGAACTCACTGGTGAACTGAGCTCACTCCTGGTGAACTCTTTTATGCTTGTCCCTACCAGCCCAGAAATCTTCCTCCATGTATTTTAGTGCACTGTCCAGCCACAATGAAACATGGTGGTTTCACATCATCTTTTCCCTGCAGCCACCAGCCACGAAGCCAAAATCTCAAGGAGGAAATGGGATTAGGTAATCAGGATACTCATCACAGGAGCTGACAGAGGATAATGTTTTAATTCCCATCATTCTCTTATTCAGGCGAGGACCATCCACAGCAGCAACTGCCTGTTTTGGAGATGTGCCCTCCCCCTGCAGCTATTCTGCAGCAGATGCCTGTCTTTCCCCATCATGGTTTAAACAAGGGTTAGGCTGTATCAACCTGCCCACAGGCATGTGCAACAGACTACATGCAACTTGGCCAGCTTGACTGTTCAGGGCTTGTCCTGGAGGCAACTACTAATCCATACATCTAGCATATAGCCTTAGTCTCCACCATCTCTTCATGGAGGACCTAATACATAATTATTTTTTGGTGTTTTTCATCCCAAAATGTTTGAACTGATATGAGACATATCCCACGGTGGTGTTTTGATATGGTGTGGTCTGTGGATTGAGGAAAAGGACGGAAGCTTCAAGACTTTCTGGGATAGTGTTAACTAATGGATGGTGGGCAGATCCAAACTTGGGGAAATCTTGTCTGTGATGCCTGTGGAATAGTGTCTCTGAATTAACCATCCTTAGACAGTTATTTAATAGTGCATAAATCTGTGTGAAGCTAACTTGAAAGGGACCTGAGGCCCCTGGTTCCCAGGAAAAGGTGGCATTCTCAGTACCTAACCTCTTACTCCATAATTCACACAGGCTCTTGAGATATCTCATCCCTCCATGAGCAGGAAAGCAGGTGCCAAATCAGGCTGAAGGTGTCTTTATTGATATGCCTCAGAAATACCTCTGGCACCAACCTTGTGGCTAGCACAATGTCCCATGACTTCGTATTCACATTGGTATGCTCATGAGACTATGTTTTCCCATGAGTTTTCCAGTTCCACTGAGAGAGAACAAGTAGACCAAAAGCAAGAAAACTCATGAGTTGAGATAAAGATAGTTTAACAGGTGAGGGAAAGAGAAAAAGACAAGTGAGACCAAGCAGATTTACTCGTCTTGGCCCACAGGCAGACAAGCTGAGCAATAGCCACTTTGGAAGCCAAAATTTCACTGTTTTCTTCCTTTAACCTAGTTTTCATTCCTGAGCCTGTCAATCACTGTACGGTGCAGAATATATCTTTGGCCAGTTTGGTCAGCTGTGGCTCCCAGCTCCACTGGGAAGCTGAGCCTGGCTTCACCTAGTGCCGGTTGTTCTGAGCACTGCAGTTCAGGTAATGGACACAGGATTTCAGTGATAACACTCCATGTGTAAAAGAGATGTGTAAATCAGCTGATGGTCAAGCTACTCATGCCTGGAGGTGGCTAAAATGTCTTTTTCAAGGTAATGTATTTCGTCAGATAGTTTTTTCTTATATGTTTGAGCTGTTCAACCTAAAACAGTGAGACAGGGATGCAATACTGGGACCATAGATCTCAGCAAGTGTTTTTGTTTACAGCCCATCTTCTATTTACATTCTTCCCTTCAGCAGCTGACATCAAAGTGGGAAAGAGAAGTGGGTGGCCTGTCCCAAGGCTGGTACTAATTATTGCAATTAGGAAGCTTCATAAGAATACACCCAACATTCAAACAGAGCATCCAGTGTTTTGTAGCATTACTACACTACTTAACAGTGAGTGTTAATTTAACTAAAAGTGCTTGAACTGGTTTTTATCACAAACATCCAGTTTGTTTAGGACTGTGGATTTCCAAGAGCTCATGAACAAAAAAAAAATTTGCACTGAATCCATCTTGTTCATTGTTTCTTCTGATCTACCAAGTTAAAGTTTTTCGAGAAAACAGAACATCATTTGAGCCCATTGCATGCACCACACCAGTGAGAAAACACAGCTGCATCCTGCCATCATGCCTCTGCCTGTCTGTGCAGACTGTCTGCCTCTTTATCAACATTCAAAGCATTGACAGGAATCAGCCCACCTATCCTGAGCTATGCCCACCAGCTCATAAACTTCATTGTTTAGTATCCCTTCTAGTACCTGCTGCTTATTCTCCATGCTCCTTGCATCCACGTATAGACACTTCAGTACATTAATATTCATCTTCTCTTGTTGAGCTACTCCAGCTTCAGTCTTATCTGTAGGCTGGAAATACATGTCAGATTATTTGAGTTAGGTGAAAATTTCTCCTCTTTCCTTCACACTGAGTTTTATAGCTATCCAATAAACTTGCCTGGTTTTGAAACTAGGAGATTGGTACCCTGTTCTGGCAGAGTAACATTAACCACAAATTGCTTGCATGTAAAAATAATACATGATAATTTTGTTCTCCCTCAGAAATTGGCACACTGCATTCTCTAAAGGGAGGCGAATGAATATGTGAAAATATTTTCAGAACAGTTGCTTGTCTATAACAAGTCAATATGAAATCAAGATAGAATTTATACTTTATCTCTCCATAAAGGTTTTATTGAGCTCTGTTTCAAACATCATTCGGCATGAACCCTCCAGAGGTTCAAGAAAGGACTTGATCTTTCTAGGGCTTTCTATTCATAGGGAGACAACAGGTCTGAATATTCATCTCCTGGACAGCAAGCACAGATTGCAACTCTTGCAGAATTTCTCTGTGAAGTGAGGAAATCGTGACCATTTTTCATTTACTTTCTATTTCCTGAGAAACTTTTGGGCATAGCAACACTTAGCAATTTCCTACAAGGAGTCCTACATGCTAATTAAATCTCCTCAGACTCATCTCTCCCAGTCTGAAACAAGAGCCAGACATTTGCCAAATTACATCACCTCACCATGAGCAACTTCTCTAAGTCTCACCCGTGTCAGCCATGTGACAAAAATTGTGGTCATGCCCTGATCATTTTTCCTCAAGTCTACTAGAGCCTCCTCTTCATTTTCACCTTTTTCCTTTGCAACCTATTTCAAATGTCTCAGTAAATCATCTGCCTCCGCAGCGGCACCTCTGAATTCTTCCATCATTTTCCTTTGGCCTCCTGCATTAAATTTCAGCTACTCGTGCTTCCCTTCAAGGATCCCCAGAACACTGCTCTGACCTATAGCATCAAATGCAATATTTCCTGCTCTCATTTCCACTCAGCCAGTACATCACACCTCGGTGATGCCTTTATCGTCTCCTCCATGCTCCAGACCATCCTCAACAGCTGAATTCTTCTTTTGTGCAGTTTAGAAAGGTATGCACTTCAGTTTTCATACATCCATTCTCAAAGCACACCTTCCTGTGTTGATATATGCTCCTTCAGCCCTCCCTGCTCTGTTATGACATTCAGACAAGGGCAAATATTGCCAAAACTATCACACTTCAGGTCACTGGTGAGCTCCAGAGTTGTATTTACAATTCATTGGTTAAAAGCCCCCACAGGCAGCAGAATTATTCAAGACTTGTGCCATACCAATTTGCTTGTAGTCATCAATAACTAATAAAACTCAGGTGCCTGGAAAAAAAATTTATTATCCTTCTTATTTTACAGATGGAGTCATGTTACCTTTTCAAATCAAAGACGCTTCTGAGGTACAAAAAGAGTCCAAGTGAAGATCAAAGTTTCCTGAGAACTCCTCTATCCTTAACTGGCTGGCTGAGACTGCACTCAGGACACTTCTCTTCTCCTGCCATAAAGTATTTCTCATATTTGGTCCTAGCTGTTTTCTTCCTTATTTAGACAACTCTAGAAGACAAGAGGAACTGCAGGCTCATCCTTTCTATGAGTGGCGGAGGATGTCACCTGGCTGTTGGAGTCCTGTCAGACCTAGTGGCTTAACCAAGAATATTGATTGCCATTGGGGAAGGATGTTTTTTTCCAGCCACACAAAATGTGGATAATGTGAGGTTGGGTTTGTGCTTATATGTGTGCAGCTGGTAGTTTACAGGTGTGTTTGTAGTGAGAGGAGTGTGGGATGATGGATAGTTAAACCTAGAGGGGATTAAGAATTTTAAGGTAAAAAGCAGCTGCAACTCCCTGGACAGACTGAGGCCGACATCCTCCCCAGTACAATGATAAACATCTGCTCAGATGAGTATGGAACAAAATGGAGACTATGTGGCCCCACTCCACTCTAATCCCAGCAGAATGGGAGAACACTGTGGTACTGAGACCATACAGTACCTGTTTAACAAGGAAGAATCAAGATGTTCTGCTGCTGAAGCCAACAAACATGTTGAACCTCCTCCTCAGGTGCCAAACTGTGACCACCACCCCCCTCCCATTAAATACACCAATCAGAAATAAAAGGTATTTATGGCTAGGGCCACTCAAACTCCACCAAAACATAAAGCAAATAGTATAAAAGTAATCTGGGGATAGGGGGAAAGTGGGAGAAGACCTCCACTGAAACTGCTGGGATCAGTCGACGGGCTAAGTCCATCTTCTCCTACACCACAGGGATGTCTTGGGTGAGAAATGTACTCTACGTGTACTAAACACTGTTTTGAAGACAAAAGCTTTTGTTTGTGCTTACCCCACAACATATTAGCAGATTGCTTTGTATTAGACCTTGTGATGGCTTAATATAAGTATTAGTAGATTGGGGTTTTTTAAGACATATTCTTGCAGTAGACACTATCACTGACAACCTTCAAATCTTATTAATCTGTCACAATTTGTATTAGTAAAGGGAGACAAAATATAACAAAAGGCTTGTGGGTTGAGATAAGGAGGGGAAGAGATCACTCAGGGGAGGGATCACTAAGGGGAGAGGTTACTCAGGAGTTACCACCACAGGCAAAACAGACTCAACTTGGGGAAATTAATGTAATTTATTTTCAGTAAATTCAGAGTAAAAGTAGTGAGAAATAAAATCTTAAATCACTTTTCCCCCACTCCTTCTCTCTTCCCAGGCTCAACTTTATATCTAAGTTCTCTCTCTCTTCCCCACAGCAGTGTAGGGGGATGGGGAATGTGGGCTGTGGTCAGTTCATCACACCTTATCTCTGCTGCTCCTTTCTTCCAAAGAGAACTCCTCACATCCCCTCCCCTGCTCCCACATGGGTCCCTTCCACAGGATGCATTCTGTCAGGAACAGGCTGCTCCAGGGTAGGTCCCTTGCAGTGTCACAAGTACTGCCAGCAAACCTGCTCCAATGTGGGCTCCTCTCTCCACAGATCCACAGGTCCTGACAGGAGCCTGCTCCAGTACAGGCTTTCCACGCAGTCACAAGCTCCTTTGGGTATCCACCTGTTGCAGCATGGGGTCCTTCATGAGCTGCAGGAGGATCTGTTCCACTCTGGACCTCCATGGTCTGCAGGGGCACAGCTGCCTCACCATGGTCTGCATCACAGACTGCAGGGGAATCTCTGCTCTGGTGCCTGAAGCATCTCCTCCCACTCCTTCCTCACTGACCTTGGTGTCTGCAGGGTTGTTTCTCTTCACATACTCCCACTCCTCTGTCCACTGCTCTTATTCTGAGCAGTTTTTTCTCCTTGAATACGTTATCCAAAGGTATGTGTCAGGCTCAGCCTTGGCCAGCGTCTGGTCCATCTCAGAGCCAGCTGGAGCTGGCTCTGTCAGACTTGGGGGAAGCTTCCATCAGCTTCTTACAGAAGCCACCTCTGTAGCCCCCCACTGCCAAACCCAATGTTGCAGTATTTTCTACTCTTTTCTGGATACAGCTATTTGATTTGTACTCAGGAGCTGTATCTTCCAACAAATATAAATTATGCATGCACTCTGTGTCATCTCTCAGTTTTCATGAAATACATGTTTGCCTTCTCTTTCTGCAGTGAGGCTTCTGTGTAGGCAAAAAAAGAAAAGACTTGTGTAAGAGAGCACCTTGCAGACATAAAGTTGGCTCCTTTCCGGCATGACTCACGCAGCTGCATCCCTCCTTGCCTAAAGCTGAGCCTGATGTGCTCCCAAAGGTTAAAGACTTGAGTTTGGGTCTTTCAAGGAAATGCTTTAATCACCAGTGGGATGGGTATTGCATCTCATTGTGCAGTCTCTCGTGCCTCACTTACAAAGTGCCTACTAGCACCAGTTCCCACAAGTGAGAAGCGACCAAAGGGTCAGTATGGCAGTTCTGCCAACTCTTAGATACTAGCTAAGGATCACAGCAGCTCAGTTACATCAAGGCTTAGCAAGCCTGTGAGTTCCTGTAAACAAAACCTAGGCTTTGTTACAGTAATATTGACATCTACAGGTTAAAATGGGATTTGAACACAAGATTTGCAACAAGTATTAGTGTCACTGTAGTTCTAGGACAGGGCACTCAAAGCAGCCATACAGCTCTTGAAGTACTCAAATTTCAAGTGCCCAACACTTTAACAACAAAGTAATTGTACACATAAATGGCCAGAACCACCCAGGTTTCATTACTTGCTGTTTTATGTACTGATACAACACAACATCACAGTTACTGTATTTAACAAATTTGTCCCTTTACAGTTGTTTCAGATGTAGGCTAATGAAGTCTCTCTGTCATGGACTCAAGAGACAGAAACTTCTCTATTTAGGTATTTAAGAAAGACTCCTGCTAGAAGGATTCATGTTGATAGAATAAAGTGAAGATCAGAACATGCTCTCTAGTCAAGCAACTCATCCTATTACAGCTATCCTTTACAAATCACATATATGTTCAAAAGCTGCGTCTTCTGGAACTTTTGAGGAAATTTATGGGCCTTAAAAGTTGATGTTCTTAGACATTGTTACACCCAGAAGAGAGGCAAAATCCAGAAGACAAGACTCTTTCAATTAAATGCTTAAAATGTTCCAGTAACAAACTCCCCCACGTTAAACTAGATGGTTAAACTGAGGCATTTCTGATGCACTCAGCTGCTTTGGTGCTACACAAGCAGAAATCATCCCTAAAATGTACAAGATCCAGCCTAGAAAGGAGACTTTGTGCAGTGTCTCTCTGAAATGATTTTTATAGCAATTACTTGGAAATTAAGTTCTACTGCATTTGCCATCAGCTTCAGTGGAACCAGGCTTGCATCCATTTCCTATCAGCTTTAGGGTTGGTTTTTTTTCTGTTTTCCCATTTCTGGCATGATCCAGTTCAGACAGTAGCTGCAATCTGTCATCTGATGGTGGATACTGAATGTATGTTGGGGGAGGGGGGAATTAAAAAAACCCCAATCTGCCAAGTCTTGCAGCCTTCAACTTTGGTGCAGTACAAGGTTTACAAGATGATTTAAAATCTGCATGTGTAGGAAATAAGGAAGATGGGCTGACTCTACACAGAAAATACGTTTGGGACAGACTGAGATTGATGGCTTTGTGACAATGACACTAAAGTTAATAGCTGATATAGGCAGACAACAGAGTCTATTTTAAATTTAAAATTGAACTGTGTGTCACTGACAGCATCATACTGACCGTTCATTGCTAGACCTAATTTCTCTCTGGTAATGACTACAAGAAGCAGAATAGATAATGATGTGCATTGCAGAACATTTGGGAAATGGGATTAACTGATTTGCTTTTTTTTTTTTTCCCACTTGTTTTTAAAACAACTATTTAATGATTAGTAGGGGTGGCTATCCTTGAACACTCCTGAAGGGTAAAGATTAGTCACTCCTCTGGGAACATCTCTGTCGCCTCTATTTCCTTTCCTCTTAGGAGACAGAAGGGGTGTAAATTGTGGTTGCAACAGACTGGGAAGGCTGACACTGTTAAAATATAAGACCTTGACAAAAACCCTGGAGATGATGTATCACCAGTCTCCTGGGCAGTTGCACTCCACATTCACATTTGCACACTGCAGATAATTCCTGTCTCTCAACAGCCTGAACCCAAACTTCAAATGCAAATTGTCTTGAGCTGGAAATGGAAACTCGCATGCACTGAAAGGAGACAGTTATTCACATATTTAAATAAAAAACTAACAACAACAACAAAAAAATGAAATAAGGGAAAAACAAATCCTTCAGTCCTGGGGGAAGCATTTCTTTGCTCTCTATTTCTGTCATTATTTCCTCCTGTTGATCTACCCTTTTTTTCAGGGACAGAGATGCTCATTCGTTTTGTACATCTCCACCCATACAAATAGAGATCTTTATTGGCATACCACTATATGGTTGATCACCAGAGACTTAACTTTATTACATGCCAGTGAAAGGCCTTTAAAAAAGTGCACAAACCACAATACATGGGGCTTTTGAAATTTTACATGCAAGGCACATGGAAGCAGTCGACTTCAGGAGTAAGTATTTGTGCCTCAAACTCGAATACAGCCAGCACACCAGGGTGAATGTTGCTGGCCTTATGCTACAAATTTGAGCTCTGTCCTTAAACCCACCTTTTTTTGGTAGGTGCTGTGTTAAAATGTAGCAAAATTGTAGTAGTGCATTCAATAATCTGCTCGGTAACTGTGTTTCAGAATATCAGTGGGCTGAAATTTCCGCCTGCTTTCCTTACTCCTGCCTGTGACGTGAGTTTGCAGACCTGAAGGATTTACTGTTTCTGCTTTTTTTTTTTTTGGTTTGGCAGGAATAATAGCTGAATTGTTCGAGTCAAGTTCAAAAGCTCAAATCTGAAAGCTGCATACTCTTTGCTTGAATTAATTGCAATTCCACTCTGGCCTTGTAAAGCTAATTTAAATTATAGTGGTCTCTGCAACTTCATGGTGTAAAATAAATAAATCTAACTGTATTTGGCTTAACTACCGTGAATCTGCTTATTAATTTCCAAATGGCATGGTGGGGCTCATAGTTTTTATAAACTAAGCTACCAAATTATTCTGATGAGAAATCGAGACTATGGAAATAGTAATTACACATATATAACCCCATTTTCTACCCTGTGAGAAAGTGCAGTGCCTATGTTCTATTTCCATCTCTTTCTTCTGTCTTTTCTGAGCGCTGGAGGGCATTTTAGATGGGGTTGCTCAGACTATCCAAGACCTTTAAAAAATCTTCTCATTTCCTAGAAAGTAATTGAAAACTCCCACACCAAACAAAAATATATGTAACATATGTAAATGCTATAAAAGTAGCATGTGGTTTACATAATGATTTATAATGCTACTTCATATCTGAGGCAAAATATGATCATGTATTTTATGCTCTTAGATCACCCCTGTGTGTCTGTGCTGAACATGTTCCCTCGGTGCAGACTGTGACATCAGCTCACACTGCAAGGCATGCAAGCACTACAGCTGGTTTTGTTATCAGCTGGGGAAGGGTGGATAAACAGCATCATGTTTCCCATTAGTAAAAGGCTTCCTAAGTTCTACTGAATCAACAGACAGTAATCAGGTATCAGCTACTTCACTAGGAAAGGAATCAAAACTAGGAGTGGGAGGCTTGGGATGTGAGGTGGGGAAGTAGGGTGGGAGAAACAAGGTACTGCTTCATTTCTTTGTCCGCTCCGATTCCTCTAACAGAAATTCCATGAAGGCATGGTTAACCTGAAGAGGAATTTCTGCAGCAAGTCATCACAAAGAAGCCATGAAAGCCTGTTTAATACTTGCAGGTGGCATCTAGTCCAGGTGCTCTCAGGAGCTCATCATCTGACAGTCATCCAATAAACAGATGCTCTACAACTGTACAATCTAAAGGCGGAAAAACCAGTCAGGTCAGTTCAATCCACCTCTTGCTCTGCCAATGCAAGACAGGATTCTTTTTTTTTTTCCTTTTCCCAATGCATTTGTTTAGTCTTTTTGTGCCGTTTGGTTTTAAAATTTCCAGGTAACTAAAAAGGCATCTTAAACTTTTATGGAAATTAATATTCCATATCTTGCATTAAGAGGTGTCTCTTACCCATCTCTTTTCATTGCTGCTTTGTGAAATAAGTTCTTGCTTACCTTCTTTCATTGTTTTGTACTACAGCCACTCCAAATCACTGTGATTACCTCCCCTTTGCATCTACCCAAGAATTTCTACATTTGAGCCTCGAATTCACTTTCAGAAATTATCCTAATGATTATTCATATGGTAGCACATCAGTATTCTTCTTTTCTACTGTGTCAGTAACATGCTGACCCCAAAAACTAATGCAGTATTTCATACAGAATTACTGTATCAGAACTACTGGTCCCACTCACAGTCGCTACTATGCAATATTTGGACATGTGCCCCAAAACTGCAGAGGCTTTTTTTGTCTCACTGCATCCAAATTTATTTCTTTAATGCAGGTTTTAAATGTGTTTTCCCAAATTCCCTCTCATTGCCTCTGTTTTATGGCACCTAAGTTTCGATGGTTCCTGTTATATTTCTTTGTATTTTCCCCTTACTGTTTGAAAGTCTTCCCACTCCAACAATGTATTTCAGTGGCGGACTGTCTTCATGATCCTCTTCCCTCCTCCCCAGGACTGTAAATTCCACTAAAACTCCTATATGGTTATAAAAAAAAAAGCTGTAATGCTATCCATTGCTACTCAGACAACTTTAAAATCACCAATCTTTCTTCCTATTTAGGCAAATCTGAATTTATTTCTCAAGCAAGATTTCACAGTAAGCACATACAGGCCTAGGAAAAAACTTTAGCACAGATGTGTATGTAATTCATTCCTTTCAGCCACTCAGTTTCAACTCCATTCCAGAACATTGCTCTATAGCTTTGTAGCAAGGGCTGAAAGTGAGGGCACAAAAGGGGCCAAATGGGGCCTCAGCACATCAGGCCTCTTATAGGATTTGGGCAGAAAAATCACAGTTTATACAACCTCAGCCGTGATTATCAGGTATCATCAGCTGCTGGGAACATGTACAGAAGCAGAACGCTAAGCAGTTAGATGGTTTGCAAGTTGAACATGAAGGCAGACAATGAGCTCCCATGGTTAAGGGGACATATGAAAATGTGCCTCTGCTTATTTACCTCAAATATGCTGATGGTCCTCGCTGGGCCTAGGCCGGTGAGAAGTGCAGGAAAACATGGATTCAGCTTCTGACTACATTCAGTCAATACAAACACTGTTCCAGCCTTCTAGCAGTGTTATTTGTTCTGTAGTAACAGATGCTAGAATGTGTCCCTTATGCAATGTGAGTAAGAAAAATCCTTTAAATTTACACAGAAGTTAGATTTAACAAGACAAAAGCTTTACTGTATGTTATTAATTTATCTCCTACATTTCATTTACCCATTAAATTTTCTTAAATAAAAACTGACATTGGTATATAATTTTTTGTCACTTTCATTAATATCCTGCAATACATATTGGTCAGCTTGTTATTTTTACATATAGAATAACCTTTCCCACTCAGAAAAAACTCCTTTTCTTTTAAAGGCCTGATGCTCTGCCACATCCGTCTTAATTGCTATTAAACAAGAAAAGTGAGAAAACTACTTTTTTCCTTCCCCAAATATTTTTTCTGCACTGATGTACTTGTAAATTCCTTTATAATCCCCCATTTCCTTTGTTAGCCCAAAGTAATTAAACTAATCCATCCTCTGTGAACCTTAGTTGACTCAGTGTCCTTGGGTGTCTTTAAATATATTTTTTTGACACTTTTTCTTAATTTCAGGTCTTCAAATCTACAGACTGTTTTTCATAGCAGTTGTCAGTCATCCTTCAGTCTTTCTGGCTTGTGCAGCCACCTCGTACACCAGTGAAATTTTGGTTCCTATGAGATCAGAATTCACGTCCTCCTCCTTCTAAATCCATTCTCTACAGAGACCTATTTAAGTAGCATTTGTGCACAAGTTCCAGTTTCTCCTTCAGTAAGAAATATCACAATCAGAGCAGGGGTTTTCTCTATGGTACAAGAACGGTCATGGTTTATTGGAGCACTCTGGATGTGCCCTTGCTGCCTCTATGGAAGATAAGAGGAAAGGTAAACTCCTTGTATCTTTCCTGAATAAGGCATAAATCTGCTCTCCACTTTTGTCTTTTTATGTGAGAAAAACCTTGGACCTTTGCATAATGCTTAGCAGGCATCTTCTACTGTTGTGTGTGTGCAGGAGGGACAGCAAGTCCAGCACTGCTGCAGGCAGCAATTTCAAGAGCCACCAGGTTGCTGAGGAAAGCAGGGGAATGCCAGAAGCATGAAGATAATTTCAATGATATATAATGATACAACAGTCAACTATTCACACATAAACCAAACATTGAAACATCTGTGTTGGTATTGCTTTAGTGGAATTTGTAAATACTTCATCTGGTGCCATTTCATTAACCAGCAGTTAAAGTTCAATCAGCATTAACTAAAATATTAAATTTCAGCACATGTTGATGCCCAGTAATTCCTTCAAAAGTGTTTCACAGCTGAGGAATTGCCACTTTTCCTAAAACTGTCATCTTCTTGGCCAAATCCTACACTTATTTACAGACCTGCTAGCACATGAATTACATTCACTACCCTTACTTTCATCTGTGTAAGTCAAAGTGTATGGTTTTGGTCCAACACCTTGCAAAGTTCCTGCTTTGACAGTATTTACTGTGATAATTTACAACTCTGTCAATTTCTGCACTTTGCAATTTAGCTACTGCCCATCTATTCTGGTGGTGGTTTGAAGTGTTTCTCCTCTCAGATGAAAAATTGTAGTATAGACCTTGGCTACTGCTAGCAGCTGCACAGAGACAGCTGAATATTTTATCAGACAGACATCTACTTGCAATAACTGCACTCTTATTCACATTTTAGGTTTACTTGTGTATTGTTTGTATGCAATAAAAAAGTCAACAAACTTTAAATACATTTAGGAAAAAGACATGGATATTATACAGGCAGTAGAGCCAAGTCTAGGCTTATTTCCATTTTCCAGAATTGTTCCAAAAATAGAACAAAAATTTGAAGAACTGAGAATTTTACACTACCAATTAAGATGATCGTGCCACTTCAAAATCCTCTTCAAATACTCCCTTTAGGCTGCATGAATACTTATACATGCACAAAACAGAAAGCTGCCACCACACCTTGCAAATAGAGAAATGCATTTGCATTTTAAACCAACAACAAAATAAAATCTCTACTTGCAGCCATCTCCTCTTCAAAAGCTTTGCATATAAAACAGTTATGACTCTCACAGCTGTAGAAATCAATTATTATTTCTGATTAACAAGTCTGCCATAGTGGTCAATCTAAATGGGAAAAGAACAGTTCTGCTGTTGGTAATAAGTGGAGTAAGATACACACTCTTTTGCAATATGGGAGAAAAGAGAGAGACCTTATTTGTAAGGTGTTTTGACATCTATTCACATCTAGGTATTGTCATAATTACAAATCACTTTCAACACTGTATATACTAATCAAAATTAACATGTTCTAACACTTTATTTGCAACTTTAAGACAGGACATCCGTTCATCTGTTAATATTTACAGCCTTCAAAAAGAGAAACAAAAGACAACTGTATTGTAGTGAATTTTAGGGAAAAGTCACATAGTGTAACCAGGTGTGTTCATATCTATTACCAGTGACTTTTACCTTAAGGAGTAGACAAATGGGTTGAAATTATTAAAAAACAAAATTAAAAAGACTGACAGAACAACAAAACACGTGTGAAGGTGATGAGGCACTGGAACAGGTTGCCCAGGGAAGCTGTGGATGTCCCATCCCTGGAAGTGTTCAAGGCCAGGCTGGACAAAGATCTGAGAAAACGGGCCTGGTGGAAGGTTCACTTCCCATGGCAGGGGATTGGAACTAGATGAAGTCTTCTTTAAGGTCCCTTCCAACCCAAACCATTCTATGATTCTGTGAAAACCAGTATAATATTTTTAAACCCATGAACCTCAAATCAGTAAGCATTCAGTATCAAACCCGAAGACTGTAAAAAGGATATCTTTCAAAAGGATACTATTTAACTGGATGCTTCAGAAGGTTCTGAACAAATCTTTTACACAAAACTACTAAGAAATCTGACTGGACATGGACTGAGCATTAAAAGTAGTACACAAGAAGCAAATCATGAAGATGGTAAGTTTTCAACTTGACTAATATTAAGAGTAAAGTGCCCCATGGACTTGTACTGAAACTGTTGTTTTACATATTCTTTCATCTGGAAAAAGAGACAATAGTCCACTGGCAGCATCTGTGGATAACAAAAATTATCAGATCTATTTTCAGGGCTAATGAAAATTGTGAAGAATAGCAAGGGCAGAACAAAGAAAGATGAAAGTTGATGATTAACTCAGAACTGCTTGTATACCCCAAAGTTTCCTAAAACTGACAGTCATAGGGAAAAGATTAATGAGATGTTTATTCAGTGCATTCTGGTAAACAAAATCAAAGCATTCCAGCCATACATAGTGCTACACGAATACATCACTGGTCAGGAAGGCAAGCCAGTAAGGCTTCATGAGGGGTAAGTTCTGCTTATAGAACTTGATCTATTTCTACTATAGGATAACCCACCTAATTGATATAGGAAAACCAGTAGATGTAATCTTTTTGGATTTCAGCAAAGGTTTTGATACTGTTTCTCACAGGATCCTTCTGGACAAAATGTCCAGCACACAGCTGAATAACCATGTTATGTGATAGGTGAGCAACTGGCTTATGGTTGAATACAAAGAGTTACAGTGAATGGGGTGACATCAGGATGATGCCCTGTTACTAGTGTGGTTCCACAGGGCTCCATCCTCAGCTCAGTGCTCTTTCACATCTTCATTAATGACCTGGACCACAGACTCAAAGGAATACTAAGTTTGCCAACAACACTACGTTGGGAGGAGCTGTTGAATCCCTCGAGGGCAGAGAGGCCCTGCAGAGACACCTTGATAAAGTAGGGGGCTGGGTAATCACCAACCACAAAAGTTTAACAAGGGTTGCACCTGGGATGGGGCAATCCTGGTTGTGTGTATAGACCAGGGAATGAGAAGCTGAAGAGTGGCACTGTGAAAAAGGACTGGGGGGTCTTGGTCAGTGGCAAGCTGAATATGAAGCAGCAGTGCCCTGGCAGCCAGGAGGCCCAGCCGTGTCCTGGGGGGCATCAGGCAAAGCATCGCCAGCTGGTTGAGGGGGAGGATTGTCCTGCTCTGCTCTGCACTGGGGCAGCCTCACCTTGAATATTGTGGCAGTTTTGGGCACCACAATATAAAAATGACATTAAGGTATTAGAAAGTGTTCAAAGGAGGGCAGTGAGGATGGTGATGGGCTTTGAGGGGAAGCCGTATGAGGACCAGCTGAGGTCACTTGGTCTGTTCAGCCTGGAGAAGAGGAGACTGAGGGGAGTACCCACTGCAGTTACAACTTCCTCGTGACAGGAAGAGGCGGGGGGGGACAGGCACTGATCTCTTCTCTGTGGTGACCTAGGAAATGGCATGAAGCTGAATCAGAGGAGGTTTTGGTCACATATCAGAACAGAAAAGAACATGCCAAGTTGGAAGGAACCCACAACAGGCTCCCTCGGGAAGCGGTCACAGCACCAAGCCTGCCTGAGTTGAAGCATTTAGACAGTGCTCTCAGGCACATGCTGTGATTCTTGAGGATGGTCCTGTGCAGAGGCAGGAGTTGGACTCCTGATGAGTCCCTTCCAACTCAGCATATTCTATGATTCTGTGACTCACCATACAATATCTAGAGTAGTAATCAAGAAATTACAACATGCAATTGCAAAAGAAGTTAAGATACTCTTCCCTTAAAAAGACTTAATTATATCCATAAGGATATAATTTTTATATAGCTTTTGAATTTTGCTCTGATTTATCTAATGTATCATATGTTCAGTGATAGGATATGGAATAAGATGAACTTGTATGGTACAGTACCCTGGAGTGTATGTTCCCACAACAGAGAACATATTGAATTGCAGTATCTGATTGCTGATTTTGGTCCTGTAGCTTTCTGGAGCGACTTTCCTGTTTTTGCAACATTTCACTGTCTGTAGAGACTATTTGCACTGCAGAATGGCATACAAACATGTTTTAAAAATTGTTAACTGTATTATAAAGAAAATCCAGAAACACTTCATTTATAAACCCCTCAATTGCATAGCAATCCAAATTATTACTATAAGTTACTGACACTGTACAGCCTAAGGGAAACACTCAGGTAAAACCTGTAGGATGAATCCTCTATAAAAACAAACCCAACACCATTTAAGTTATTAAAAAAACCCAACATTTTAATCTTGAAGACTTTTCAAACATTAATGCAATACGATTGTAGGAAAACAGGTTTCTTCTTACAAGGAAGTTAAGTATATCCAATGAGATTTGTATCTTCTTCAAATGCAAAGTCTGATTTTCCTTGTTTAATTCCTCATTGCCAACATGGCATTTATGTCCCAAATAAGATTCCGTAACTGATCCATGATCTGCTTCAGCTGCTGATTCTTCTGTTTCAGTTTCTGTGGAAAGAGTTTATTATCAGGTTTTTTTGTGATCAATTCAATTGGCACACTCAAAAATTCAACAAAAGTTACAGTGTTACAAAATGCTATATGAACCTCTTCCTCAGTTGTCTGTGAGCACTATTAGTGAGATAATATATCCCCTTAAAAGCACAATCTAGAAATACAAGAAAGCCTTAAAAGTTAAGGACCATTGCTAGAGAGTCAGTGCTGTTCTCTTCACAGCATTCTTTTTATCAAAACACCTGACACCCTCAAAAGCTGTAGGTTTGTAGGGATCATTCCTCACTTTTTAAAGTCCAAAAAAGAGCATTACAAGTAGGAAGAAAGAATTTGGGGAACAGGTAAATTTATGTGAATGTATGTTTTGTAACTTGGGTTTGCAGAAAAATGAGGGATTAACAGTAGAAGTTTGAACAAAGCACAAAGTAGAGGTGAAGCAAATCAAGCTTTTGCAGTCTTTCTGCCTATGTAGGTCAACTGTGATGTGCTTAGAGTCCTGTCTTGAAAAATGTTTTCCCAAGCACGCTGAATTCTTTACAATTATATATTTGTTTTTGCAAATTGCAGAAGCACGCAAAGAAAGAGAAGAACAGCAAACTTGCTTTTATTTGGTTGCATAACCCAAACTTAAAATTTATGTCTTTACAGAAGAAAGATGTGGGCATTAACACATCATACAATTTCCTTAACCTTTCATGTTTCACAATAATGCCCATATTTATTGTCTCATTTATTCACTCTCCTGCTCAAATTGAAGCTGTTGAGAATTAAGTTGGGTTGTTGTTAACAATACACAGTATGTTCTCCATTTCATTCTGATTTGACAAGATGTCAGCCTTCTCACATTAGAGATTAAACTACTTATTCATTAGGGAAGTCCGGAGTTCCAAGTAAAGTGAAAGCACAGGAAAGATTTGCTACCATCAAAAGACAACAAAATGTTTCAGGTTTGACATAACTTTGTTATTGACACTACACAAATGGCAATACATTAAAAGGGGGATTCAGATCAGCAATACAACTAAAGCAACTGGAACAGTGATAAAATGAAGCAACAAAAGAAACAATGTCCTGAAAATTGTCTCCTGAATTTTGATGCAGACAACACAGCAATATTTTTAAGTTGCCCAGCTGGTCAGCTGGGAAAATAGTCCAGAGTGAAAAAGGAAGCCCATTCACTTCAGAACTGTAAAACCAGTCTGTAATTAGGTAATGATAATTACCATTACTATTACAAATTACTATGGTAATTAGGCTTAGATTACATGGGGAATATAGTAAGGGAAATATTTCTGAACACAGACTTTGGGGGACACATTTCCTGGAAGAAGAGACAACATTTAGTTCCAGACTCTTGAGAAGGATGTGAAAACAGAGGTAGGAGTAACACCAAATTTCTAATCAAGCATTTGACAGACTACAAAGCATTTTAAAGATAACTATGGGCATTTATCTAATGCTTCTTTCATTTCCATTTGCTGATCCAAGACTTCACAATGCACAGCAGAGATCCAACTCCCAAAGACAAGAGAGAAACCAAAGAATCATGCCGTTACCACAGCATCCAAATGACAGAGTTGTAAGTGTCTTCCTACAAAGGTCTCGATGCTTGAGAAAGCACAAGTAGGATGAGATAAACAAACACGTTCATACCTGTGGCATTTTTAAACATGTTTCTGTTTGCCATCCTCAACATTCAATCTTAAAGGAATCAGTGAATGTTACATCAAAACTACTAGATTAATGCAAGCTGTCACTCACTGATACTGAGGGTATGCCATTTCAAGATTTTTCAAAACCTTCTTCAATGGAAATGCAGGCTGAACAGTCAGTGATGGTCAGACAGAAATAAGAACCATTGACCTCTAATAAGCAGACTGTGTTCTCTCTCCATCCGTGTCTAATTGTATTGTTAAATACTGTTACTTAGGTAAGCTCACATGAACTTTATGTAAGTTATGCCCAAAAGACTCATTCTGTAAGACTGTTTTCCTTTCCTGTGCAAGCATTATGACACTGTAAATTGCTTGATCTTTATTTGATACTACAGAAGGGAACCTTCAAACTGGATTTCATTTGTTTTCAAAGCATTTGTAAAGACAGGAAGTATAAAACCGTTTCTTTATTTATCTGAAGATAATTTTAGATCCTTGTCTTCAGTGAAGACCTATTTTCTTAGCTCTTCTACTTTTTCTAGAGACAGAAAGAAACATCTAAGATGAAGCACGATCCCTGGATTGCTAGGCTGTTGAAAGTATAAAGAGAGGAGAAAAAATCCAGTTCAGAGAGCATGATCTTCTAGTTGAAATGCATAGAGTGATCTTTGTTACTGATCTTTGACAGGCAGTGGTTCACACCACAAAGTAATACATAATTAATATGTTCTGCACCACTGGAAGTGCTGGCCTCTGCTTAAGACTTTGCTGAGCCAGTAAGAACATCTCAACCCAGGTCTAACCTTGGAAAGATAGGTGAAATGGCATTCTTGGGAAATGGGCAAGTTCTGTAAGCAGATTCTGCAGTAATGACAAATTTTCGTTTGAACAGATTGCTTGCAAGTTGTCTCCCACTCTTTCCTCCTCGTATTGAAATGAATTAGTTGAACTCTGGACTGCTTCTCAGGATTAACAGTTGGATGAAACAAGAAAAAGTACTTCATCCCACATATACGCTACAGCTTTTGACTTTAGCTGTTTTAAGACAGCACAGGGAAATTACCTTATATGAGGCAGTTTATAATGAATTAAGAGACCTAAATTCAAGTTACATCTGACAGGAAGGTTTCTGTTAGTCCCATTCTGTCAGGAAAGGGACTGTGAACCAATCCTAAGAGGTCTTCTTTGGTGATACTAATATCCAGTGTGATTAACTATCCCTTTTGACTGCAAGCACTATGGCCAGCAGGACGGAGTTGGCAAGGACTGCACCTTCCAGTAACCAACAAGACCAGAGGTCAGGTAAGACATTTATGAAAATGTGTACTGAAGCACAAAACCCACATAATTTCTAAAAAGTCAATTTCTACAGAAATGCAATGTTTGAGATAGGAAAGTGAAATTTATACTGTTCCTTTTTCAAATGAGTCTTTCATATTGAAATCTCTGAAGTAAGGTGGAAAACCTTCTCCTTTCTTTTTCCTTTGGTTTTACAGTTAGAAGAATGACAAAATTATATGCATATAGCTGGAAAAAATATGATAGAAAAAATGTCCTCAACACTTTGTTCAAACTCTCCTAAAGCTGCCAAGTGATATTCTAACTTATGTCTGCTCTTGATATCAAGGCCCACTTTCCACTGTAATATCAATCTATGTATATTTTTTTTCCAAAGGGATAAAAAATATTCATCACTAATACAGTAACTGCTGTGCAATTAAACATTAACGCAGCTTTTCCTGATGTCATGCAGAGTTGTAACTGTTCTACCCTTACCAGAATGAGGCTGGGTTTTCTGCCTCGCTCCTCACCTGACAGCTGAAGGGAAAACTGCTCCTTCTGCAGGTGTAACTCTGTGTTCCTGAAACATGCAGAGGCACCAGTGACAGCCTGTGCTCCACTGCAGCTCAATACTTTTCACCTGTTGACCCAGACGGGATTGTACATATCCACTGCTCTGCTGTCAGGGAGGAAGAAGCACCTTCATTCAAGTAGATGGATGTTTGCTCCATTCCAATTATTTATCAGTCAACAATGAGGTCTGAGGTGTTATTTACTGAGTACCATCTAGGCTATGTAGTTTGTAATGGAATTACCCATTCCCCAAGGTGCTTCTCTACCATACTCCTGAGTGTTACATCCCCATTCTTAACATGAAAATCACACAGATGTATGACCCTCAGTTACAGACGGAAAACTAAGTCACATGAACACCAGAGATAAAACTGGAGCGTCTACTAACTTTGTCCAGAGACACTTCAGATTCAAGGTCATCACTAAACTTCATATTTTAAGAGGTTCTCACATATTCAAAGCTACCACGAACCATAAGGGGAAGAATGAACCACTGCCACAGATGTTTTGTGGCAGAGAAAAAAAATCCAGTTTTCGGGAGCTGCCTTCAGTTAGTTACTCACTGCTCACAATAAATCCTTGCTTCTCATTCCCAAATTCCCTGCTTATTCAATACCCTCATACCAATAACACAATACACAAACCAGGATTTTTATAATCTTATTTACTACAATACTGATTCAATCAATTTTGTCTGCAACAAAACCAGAGTAACTCAAGCACTCTTCCAGAAAAGAAAGTGGGGAGAGGGGAAGAGGAACCAAATGTGATAATGCAATAAAGGTTGTACAATATGCACCTGTATGAGGACAAAAGGTGACAATTGGGATTGTACAGACAGCTTTAAGCTCACTTTTCCTAACTTTTTTCAACGTTGCAACCATGACATTATTTTGATATAGGATGTAATGTGAAAAACTTTGCATGCAACATTTTACAAAAAACTGAAAAGGAATTATATAATTATCTGGCATAAAATGCATCTGAGTGCTGTGGGAGCTGTTTGATGACATTACAAGACCACTCTATACAATTTTCTACTGGAGAGGGGAGGAGGCTCCTGATGAAGAAACATCTTAACTCATCTGCAAGAAAGTCAAGGAGTGGTATCCAGAAAACTACAGGCTGGTCAGCCCAACCCCTGAGTCCAGAAAGATATGCAGCAAACCCTTCTGGAAGGTGTGTCCAGACACATGAATGATAGTCATGGTGACTGGAAACAGTCACTGTGGATTTACCAAAGATGCACTGTGCCTGAAAAACATGATGTCCTTCTACTGAGAAATGACTGGCAAGGAGAGAGCAGGGGCTTTTCTTTACTGCCATATTAGTCAGGCTTTTCGCACAATCTCTCATAGTCTTGTAGCTCACCAAATTGGAGAGATGTGGTTTGGATAGGTGGATTACAAGAATGATGGAAAACTGTCTGGGCTATGGGATTCTAAATGCTGGGATCATCAGTATTAAGACCAAGTGGTCACTCTGGGAAGTTTCTCAGGATTGACACTAAAGTGAGTATTCTTAATATCCTCATAAATGAATAATACACACTTACTGTATCAAATCCACATCACTGTATCAAATTTGTGGACAATGCCAAGTAGGGAAAAGTGATAAATATACTCAGTGGTAGGATATCTGATTCAGAGGGACCTACCTTGGGGACTTCACTTAAAGCAAAATCTTACATCTGTACACACAATAAACTCACACAACAACAAAGGCAGAGAGCTGACTGAAGAGAAGTCACATTTGCAGAAAAGGACCTGAGGTAATTTTGATACTTTTTGACAAGTTGAACATGAGTCAGCAGCAGATCTTTTTGCAACAGTGAAGACTAACTGCAGACTGTGCTATATTAGACAGAGTGTACCCATCAGGTCAAGTGAAATTATTACTCCCCTCTATTTGATTCTGGAGAATGACTGACCAATCTGGGGATCAATACAAAGCACTAACATACTGAATAACACCTAGTGGAAAGCCACTAAGATGATTAAAGCTTTATTTGTTCAGTCTCAGGCAGAGAAGGCCAAAAGGCATGATCACTGTCTTCAGCTACTACTGAAGATCATAGAAAAAGGCCAAGTTGGACTTTTCTTGAATGTACACAGCAAAAGGATGATGGAAAGTGGATATATGAGTTACGAAAACATTGCAGTGTAACATTAGGAAAGATTTCACAGTGAAAGTCAACCCTTAAGAAGGGGCCAGAAAAGGTAGAATTTCCATCTTTACAGATATTTGAAATGCTACTGGATATGAGCTGGAGCTACAAGATCTTACTTTGCTGGTTGACCCTGCTTTGAGCTGGAGGCTGAAGCAGATAATCTCTAGACCTCCCACTGAGTCTAAATTCCTCTGATTCTACCATTGCAGAGAGCCAGTTTGGGTACTCAAATATGATGGAACTGTCTCCAGTGCAGATTAATCTGCTGAGAAGGTGTCCAAATAAAGAATTCTTTCCCTCTTGCCAAAGCATTAGGTGGTGCACATTTGTATTTTGGGTGAAAAAGGACTCTACACATATAAAACAAAAACGCATGAAAATAGTGTGAAAGGTAGTTTAAAAGGAATTTAGGTTTTCAGCATAGTTCAAAAGTGAAGTTTTCCAGAGAGAAAAAGACTAATTGCAAATTGCTGTCACTTTAAGGATACTTCCCTAAACAACATCAGCTGCAGCGCACAATGTTTATGTTATCAAAAAAAAGCCCAGAGCTAAACTCATAACAACTTAACTTAAAAGTCTGTCATATAGATTGTCTTTTCCTCTCTTAGCAAGACCATTGTTAAACACTTAGCAAATGTTAATTAAGAATATCAGACCTGACTGTTTTCTAAAGAGTCACCTGGAATGTCCTAATGCTATTTCACATAATTTCATTCTCATCCAAATGTACCAAGACTACTAATTACGCCACAGTTTTCCTAAGTGCTTGATTTGAAACCAGACCTCTGGCACCTAAGAAATCTAAGCTGTACTTGCTCCACACAGATTAAAGCATTCTCAGTTTCTGATTTGATATTTTCTAAGTCCTGTGAAATGCACTAGAAGACTACAGACCTAAGGTGAGCCTTAGGTGAAAATAATACTGATGACACTATACTTAGAAGGTAAAAAACCTGTAGACTGAACATTAAAGAGTTGAAAAATATGAAGACAAGTGAGGAAATCTTGGTAACAGTTTTCACTTGTTGCAAATAGATTAATTTCAATGAAAAATGGGTCAAGACTTGTACTAGTAAACCAATGCAAACGCTAAACTGATTCTGGAACAGTAAATTATTTATTCCAAAAGCCAGTCAACCACCTCAACAATTTACAAGCCCAAAAAACAAATACAGTTAAAAAAGAATAAGCTACTTTTTTGGGAACTGCAGCAGCAAATTGTTTAGTACAAAAGGCAGAGGTAGTTCAGTGCGCAAGAAATGGTTTGTTTGTTTGTTTTGTAATAACGGTATTTACTTCTTAGTGCTGCCAAAACTCCCTTGTGGTATTAAGCTTAATGGGTTTTATTTAAACCTACAGTTGCTAATTACTACTGAATTGCTAGGACAGAAATTCATTACCTTGTAAACTGATCTATATTTTAAATTAACAGACAAGTACTTCCACAGCCAAGGTGAGCACATTAAACTTTCTGACCTACAATGTAAGTCTAACACAGCAGAAAGATGTCACTACACAATAAACCAACACCAAAAGCTCCTGCAGTATTTAGGAACTGCTACATCAACAGGTTCTCCTGCCCCATGAATGAGATGGTGAGTATAGGAAGTATCTGACACTCCTCTCCTCCTCCTCCTTCCCAGACAACGGCAGCAGCAAAGCAGAGCTGACACGTTTCAAGGCAGTGGTGCATGGAATGAGGAACATTTTTGTGTGAGAATACGTGGTCCACAAGATTTGTATGAGTTACTACGGTCTGAGCTCCACACTGAGGGGCAGTTAGTGCCTTTCACATATATCCAGAGCCACTGGAGAAATCAGACTGGCTGGAGTATCACAGGAAGAAGCAACCCACGGCAAGTCTAAAAACTCAAATATCTCAGTAGTGTCAAAGTATTGGGTTATTGCAACAACACTTTTTTTTGGTACCAATAACAGCCAAGACTGAAAAAATGCTGCCTATCACAGCAAAAAGGATTAGGTGAGAACAGGACAACAGCTGAAGGACAGTGGGTCACGAATATAAAAAGCTTCCGTATCTGTAATGTAGGTTTCCCTATCGCAGCATCTTCAGCAACATTTTGTGTTATGAAATTTTTCTAAAAGAAATTAATCCAATTGAGTTGGATGTTCTGTTCTACAGAGGAATTGAAAAGGTAAGAACCAGAGAGGGCTAGTTAAGCCCAGCAGCCTGTGTCAGAAATTAGATCAATTAATAATGATTCTAGTGATTTTTCTTTGCAAAAAGAATAATTTCTTTATTTCTAATCATAAAACCCAATGCATTTCCTATTCTGAAAAGTACTAAAATTTGACCTCAGAAAGCAGTAGAGGATGCGCTTGTACAGCTGGAGGGAGACAAAAAGAAAAAAAATCAGTGGACTTCCAAAAAACAAGAAGTTTAAATTTCTTTTGCAGTAGTTAGCAATTATTTGTCCACAAGGATATTAGAGAAGGTTCAACTATCTTGTGAAGATTTACTATGGAAAATCTGGAAAACTAGATCTGCATTTAGGTGTAAATACGGGATTTCAGACCAGATTTAAGTGAAGGTTTAAATGCATTCTTAATTACCAGTTTGCAACCAACGGTCCTATAACACCTTTTTAAGGTTCAGAACTCATCATAAAAATTTATGAAATTCTTTTCACAAGATCACACCAAGGAGGTTTAAAAACACATTAGCATACAAGTACAACAACAAGGGCAAAACCATGTCACAGAACTATTAAAACCACAGCAAATATGGACAGTTAAACTTATTAACACTTAAAGATTGCAAATAAATGTGCATAAATTCACAGTACAACACTGTATACAATATAATATATACAACCCTGCTATATCAGCACTTAGGAGAATGATTACAACAGGGAAGCTGACAACTGCTTTTCTCTAAATTCAAGTAGTCCCCATTTTTCTAAATAAATGGGTTATGAAAAATTCAATACATCTCTGAGTGTTGAAGACAAATTAAAATATTGGGAATATTTTAAAAGTTAAGAATCCAACAATTATTCTCTAAATTAAACATTTCATCTATTTCCTTTGTTCAGATATTTTTGTAGATTATACTTCATTTTTACTGAGTATTTACAGATATTACAGCCATAGAAATATTTAATTAATCCTACCTTCATAGTTTACCAGTTAAAGAAACAATGTTCAAAACTGTGGTCTGGTAAAACTTCATATTTTAATCTCACTATTATATTAGTATTTACTCTAGCATATTTATTTTTAGATTTGAATCCATCTTTAGTAATTGTCCCCAACTGCAAACTGCCACTCAAACTGAAAATCTAACAGCATTTTTATAATTCATAGCACATTTTTTCCTGAATGTGTTAAGATTCAATACATGTTCCTCTTAACGAAGGAATGGTCTTCCTCAAACTGGCAAAATATAAAAGCCTTTACCAGCTCACATAATTGTAACAATATTTACACATCTGGTGCTCAATATCCTCTTTTTTTTTAAACCTGAGGTAAGTTTTGGAGAGAAATAAGTTCAACAGGCACCTTACCTCAGTCTGTAGTGCTGATATCTAGTGGGCTAAGCATAAACATAATACATTGTGTTCAAAAGAATATATGTCGGTTTTAAAAGAGACACAAGTAAAAACTGTCAGGAAACGTAAACTCTACAGCCAGAGTTAAAATAATAATAATCATCATCATCATCATCAAAAAAACCCAAGAAAAAACCCACCAAAAACCCCAAAAAACAAAAAACCCCAAGAACACTTGTTTCCTAAAAGGTAATTCTGATATAGTTAAGTGCAAGTATTTATCTCCAAGTTTGATGGTAGTCATCAGACATTCTGCATTTAGTAAAGCAATGTAGAAATTTAAGCTTTGTGACGTCAATGTGACATTTCCTATTTTTTGCAAATTATTTTAACTTTGTTACCTTATTTACTTCCATAATTTCCCTTCTCTCTTCACTAGCAAAACGAAGCTGACTTGCAGCACCACGATCATCATGCTTAGAGCCATCTTCTTCAACATATGGAATAAGTTGCTGTGAAGACAAGAAATATCAGCTTTTCTAAAAAAAATTAAAAGAAGAAATTAAAAAAAAAAAGAAATCAAACGCAGGAGATACATAAGGTACTACCATTTTCTCCACTGGTTCAAACTGCTCAAGAGAAAGTGGACACAAACTTGTCACCTCCAACCCAAAGGCTTTGGAACGACCTCAGTTGGTTCTCCAGGAAAACGTTGTGCTTCAAAAGGACACAATCCCACTTATTACCATGCTTAGACCCAAGCAATTTCACAACTGCAGGTGAAACCCACACTTTCCATTTCAAGATGTGTATCATGGATAAATCTTGTATTCTTGAACGATGCAGATTGTGATTTTAAACTTTACTATTCCACACTAAGAAATACCACAAACAAGAGCTTGTCATTATTATAAAGTATTTTAGCAGAGGGGCAGGTACTGACCTCTTCACTCTCATGACCAGTGACAGGACTTGAGGAAACAGCATGAAGCTGAGTCAGGGGAGGTTTAGGTTGGATATCAGGAAAATGTTTTTCACCCAGAGGGTGGTTGGGCACCAAACAGGCTCCCTGGGGAAGTGGTCACAAGCCTGCCTGAGTTCAAGGAACA